>MU158705.1:48054-142763 GCA_015888305.1 Antheraea pernyi
TTAAGAAACGATGATGTAGTTTCTGAAAATTGAATGATTATATACTAAAATGTGGTGAACGTTTTAGTTCCCAGTTACCTTTATTAAAATAAATACAAACCATGTTAACGATTCGGTTGGTGGATTTAGTATTTCATAATCTGTATTAATAATTACTGTATTAAGTATTAATGAAATACAGGTAGTAGCGGTGACAATATTTGTAGATCCTCAAATTCCACTTTGCAACACTCTGGGACTCGGGTGTCAAATGCAATAAGGTTTCAAACATGTTTAAGGCATCTTTCAGAGGGAATTGCCTTCTTGAATACATGGTTTTATTCTCAATTGATAATACCTCTGTAGTCACTGCTAATTAATGTCAATTCTTGTGTAATTAGATTCCCATTGTGAATCTGGCTTATTTAGATCACATTGGCGTCGGTGTCTCTACCACCACCAGGCGATAACAAACAAGTCTCATAAGTAAGCTTCGAATAAGGTCAAGTCAAATTAATAGAAGCGTTTTACCTTACAATAAAACGCATATTAATTTACTTACCTTATTCGAAGCTTAATATTTTAAATTCTGCCTGGTATTATTATTCGACTCAATGAAGTTAAAAGATGGCGTCTCCCTATAAATACGCCTCTCTGCGATGGTGGGGCGAGACAAGAAGGGTATATGACCGGAAGTCAGATGTATTAACTGTCAAAAGTGGGCATGCCGGCGGGAAACGGAAGTGCCTATCTCATAAGTAAGCTTATAAGTAAGCTTCGAATAAGGTAAGTAAATTAATATGCGTTTTATTGTAAGGTAAAACGCTTCTATTTTTCCACTTTCAAATTTTTCCTTTTAAAACACATAGGAAATTTGTGATTTGCTTTTCAATTTCCTATAACTTAGGGTCATTTAATGCTACTGTAATGGTTCAAAGCACAACTTGTAGACAATAAGAGACTCCTTGAAAGTACACATGATTGACGTCAACTTATATATTTTGGTATACACATCATCAAAATCAAATTCGTTTCATTACATAGTATAAAACAATGTCCCCTACCTCGTCTGTCTGTCTGTCTGTTCGCGATAAACTCAAAAACTACTGAACGGATTTTCATACTGTTTTCACGTTACGTTACGTTTTGGTATATAATTTTTCATAATCAGGGCGGAGCAACGTCTGCCGGGCCCGCTAGTTATCAATATTTGGCAAATTGCTGTGAGATTTTGTAGCGACTAATATATTTCAGACGGAAATGCAAATTAATGCCCACTCTAATATTTAAAGGACCAACATTCATTTAGCATGATCTTAGTATTAAACATATATACAAGGAATATATAAATACTTATTTCATTTTACAGATCTTTACGAAAGGGTAACATCACTAAAAGACGTAAAGGTTCTGTTGGGACTCGGTGGTTGGACTGATTCAGCTGGTGACAAATACTCCAGACTTGTATCTTCTCAATCAGCCCGATCTAAGTTTATAGATAAACTGATACCTTTCCTACGTACGCATAACTTCAAAGGTCTACATCTAGACTGGAACTATCCAGTCTGTTGGCAGAGTAATTGCAAAAAAGGCGCAGTCTCCGACAAAGCGAACTACGCGAAATTTATTCAAGTAAATATTTTTTCAAACAATTGTAATTAAAAAATAATAATAAATTTATTTATTTATTTATTTATAATCTTTATTTATAATTGGGGTTTGGTCACAAATTGTCCATGTCACCCCAGTGATTAACAACAAAGTAAAACAGAAAAAAAAACAAAATGTACACAAACAATCGATAATTTACCGGTTTTTCATTCCAACCATAACCAGCCTGTAAAGCATTCTTGCTTCCTCTGATGTCGGGAAAGCAAGGATGGCATTACATACACCCACAGATCTTAATGAGTCCTTCATTTTACTCTCCAGTGCTAGTCTTTGGGCTCGGTTACGTGTGCATTCAGACATTATATGGTATACATCTTCTACAATGTTACATATATCACAATTTGGTGACGACTTTACTTTTATTAAATATAAGAAGCTATTCAGAGGAATGTGCCCTGAACGGAGTCGAAAGGCAGTACTTAATTCAGTTCGACTCATTTTAATTTTGTCGAACCAGGTGTAGCGCAGTAAGGTAGGTTGCAATGTTTTATACCATATGCCTTTGTTAACTGATCGCTCATCGATGTATTCCTTCCACATTTTACGACAATGTTTTCTTATAAGATAAAGATGATCAGCATAGTAAGGTATATAGTTAAATGGTATACCATTGGTAAGAGCCTCTCTAGCCAATTGATCCGCTTTCTCATTTCCCGTCAAACCTATATGAGATGGTATCCACTGTAAAATTACGTTTTTATTTTTTGAATTCAAATCATCCAATAACTTAATAATTTTGTATGCTATCGGTGTTCCTCGAACTCGCGAGGTACACCGAGCTACATGTTGAAGTGCACTCTTTGAATCCGTAAAGATAACATAATTCCTATGTTCTAAAGAGTCAATATAACCTAGTGCTTCAGCAATTGCAATTAATTCACCCTGCATAATTGATATAGAAGTTTTAATATTAAATTTACTATAATTTTGTAATTGAGGATCGAACCACGCTATTAATTATAAATGAAATTCACAATGAACGGATATTTTACAGGAACTCTCTAAGGCTTTACACGGCGCTGATATGGAACTCGGTGTAGCAATTTCTGGGTACAAAGAAGTCATTCAGTCAGCATATGATTTGCCAGTAATATCAGACGCAGCTGATTTCCTCAGTACCATGACGTATGATTATCATGGCGGTTGGGAAAGAAACACCGCGCACCATACGCCTTTAATTCCATCATCTGAAGATACTCTTCCTCATTATTCTATTGTAAGTAATCACATATTATCTACATTGTATTACTTTCCGAGTTATGTGATCCATTATATCATGGCCTATATATGTTAACATTGATTAAAGCTTCAAAGTACATAAAAAAAAAAACAATCGACTATTTTTTTTTCGAACTGTCAACGCTATTGACCTAGAAAGGTCTTAACACATTTACCGGACTACTAAGGCGAGCGCTTAAGGCACTCAGCCGATTTTATCTGACAACTAGCTCAAGGGTGCACGGCACGCCTCGGTCGTTGAAACATATATGTGTACCAGGCACACATATCTCAACAACTCTTATATATATTTCGTATCGGGTAATTTTATAAACTATTTCAGTTTGATAAGGAAAAAATAAAACCCTTCCACTTGCATGTGAAATCTTACATCACTGCGACAACATTACACATATCACCTCCACACACATGCACGCATGCACGGTTACAATCGACTTTACTTCTGAGATTTGAGGCTAATATTATTATAAAATAAGTTTAGGGTTAATACTCTCCTGCTTTGTTGTAATAATTATAATTAAGTTTTTGGTAATACTTTATATGGAACTGCATTAATTACAGGAATATGCGATTAAATCTATACTGAGCGGTGGAGCAGATCCAAAGAAGCTTCTTCTCGGTCTTGCGTTTTATGGTCAGTCGTATAGATTAGCAGATGTCGAACGAAAAAGCGGTCCCGGATTACCGGCCGCAGGCCCGGGTGAACCGGGAGAATTCACTAAGCAGCCTGGAATGTTAGCCTACTATGAAATCTGTTATAGAGGTAATACTCAGTTATTTAATAATAGTAGATTCATTAATATAACCCATTCTTTTACTTTTATTTTAGTATAGTGTTTCGAACCGTTTTTAATAACACATTTTCTTATTATATTTGTATCTACAGTAAATAAATTAAGATGGAAAACTGGACGACAACAAAATGCTGGACCATACGCGTACTCCGATAATCAGTGGGTTGGGTACGACGATCCGAAATCAATCACTGAGAAGGTATGAATCAAAAAGATAAAGAAAAACCTTTTAGAGTTGTAAATTTTTCACATTTCGATAAGATGCTAATAGGCTCATTTGGATGCAGGTGGAGTGGGCAGTAAGACAAGGTTTAGGTGGTGTGACCGCATGGGCGATAGATCTAGATGATTTTAGCAACAGATGTTGCACGGAGCCATCACCACTTTTGCGGGCAGCGAGCCGAGCACTCGGACGTTCAGTACCATCTCCGCCGAGCACCGCTTGTGAACGACCTCCTGAACCTGTCACGCCAGCTCCACCCACCACCACAACTACTGAATCTGATGGTTTGTAATACTCAATTAATTCAAGTATATCAGCTAGAAGAAAGTAATTCTGCGTATTTAGTAGAGGTAACTTAATATCTAATCTCGACCTATTTAACTAGTGGTCGAAGTTTGACCATAATTTAATAATTTTCAGGCTTTATGAAGGAAAAAACAAAGCCAGAAACATTATTGAGAATATAATGCTCGTGCGTATCTCGTAAAGAAAAAAAATTAAGAAAATTTTAGACCTTAAATCTGTCGAACGAATAGAATAGAACGAATGTAACTATTTGTTTTGTAAAAATATATAACATGAATAGATAAACCAAATCGAGTTTCTTCTCGATGACTGGGTTGTTTTCCGAAACGGTGGTAGCGTTGAGGTTCATAAGCGCCTTCTCAGGGCCTAAATTGAATAAAGCATATTTTGATTTTGATGTTTATACGTGTAAAATATTATGTATTATATTGTATCTATTAACATCAAAATAACTTAAGGATAAATAAATAGCAATTTTAGATTCCTAAAATCATTACATAGTATAAAACAAAGTCCCCTACCGCGTCTGTCTGTCTGTCTGTTCACGATAAACTCAAAAACTACTGAACGAATTTTCATGCGGTTTTCACCAGTGGATAAAGTGATTCATGAGGAACGTTTTGGTATATAATTGTCAAGGTTTTGGTATGTAATTGTCAAGGTTTTTATAACCAGGGCGGGACAACGTCTGCCGGGTCCGCTAGTATTATTAAAATTTGGTTTTGAATTAAACGCTTGACTGTATTATGTGCAAGCCCGAAACTAAGTCTATATTTACAACGGCCAAAGAGAATGACGAGAACTGCACCTGAAGTTTCAATATCTATTAATGAATATAAATTGTACAGGATCTCTTGGTGGTGGTGATCACGGTAGTCACGGGAATCATGACCACCATACGTCTACCACCTGGCCTAGTTGGAGCCCACCGACAACAACAACTACCACAACACAAAGTTGGTGGAAGCCGGCAACTACTACAAGTAGCACCACCACTACTACTACTACTACAACCACAAAGCGACCAACTACTGCTGCTCCAACCAAACCACCCAAACCTGTTTCAGGTACTATACAATAGTTTATAATTTACTTTCTATTCTTGTTTAATCTGAATCTACTAACTGCTACGTAACCTACATCTATGTATTTAATATATGCATAGAAGGCATTAATCCCTGTTAAATATAGGTACCATTTAAGTATTTATGCAGTAATTTTTGTTACACTAGATACACAATTGAAAATGTGATTCTGTATACTCGACTTTTTAATGCAGGAGGTAATTTGGAAGGTGGGTCGTGTATAGCCGGTGAATATAGTGGAGCTGCCGGTGATTGTGAAGCATATCTTCAATGTGAAGGTGGACAGTGGAGAAAGCATCGTTGCGCACCCGGATTACATTGGGCGGCCACAGTCAACCGCTGTGACTGGCCTAGTTTCGCCAAATGCAGAGGTATTAAAAATATAGACTATTCAATTAAGTAAATATTGCATAATTAACTAACGCATACAAATCATGTATAAATAGGTAAGTACCAAAGTTAGATTATCAATCTACCACATGGATTGTATGTATCATTTACTTCTACACTAACCTTGTACATCTTCATTATTAAGATTTGAATTAAATATCATGTATAATGAAATAGGAAGCATTAACGTTTTAATAGTATTAAAATACGAGTAGATGACTTATGAACATTACTATAGTCCACGATTTTGCAAATTATATATTCTAAATGTTTTTAATTTTTTCAATTGACATTTATCTGCGCAGTCACGTCCAGCGAAGCTAGTACCGCTACAACAACACTTGCGCCTATGACTTCACGTCCTCCGTTGAGACCAATGACGACAAAACGAACTACGACTACCTCAACTACGACGACAACAACAACTACAACAACAACCACTACGCGCAGACCAACAACTAAACCCTCTACTACTCCAGGTATGTAATTTAATACATAAAGTAAAATAAAATAAAGTAATTTTAGACATGGAATGTTCTATTTTGCATAATTTTTACTTGTTTCTTAGCGATTTGATACTCTCAGAAAGAATTCGTTTCTGTAACTATACTCGTATTAGATATGCGATACGCAACCATCTAACGTTGTTCATTCACGTAATATAAGACCTAACAAAATAACGACAACCGTAACGTTCTCCGAACCTTTATTGTGCGCACGCTAGTCTTGTGGAACCGAAAACCCGGTATGGTATCCCAACGGGGTTATGACATCGGGCTCTTCAAAAAGGGATTGAAAGACACTCTTCAGTCAGTAGCATAACAGTAATATCCCTGCAGTTATCCATAGACGATGATAATTATTTGCCATCCAATGGACCGTCTGTATATATGTTTCCATTCTATTACAATTAAATAAAAATGGTCTAGATACACAAGCTGGCGGTCCATCACAAGGAGAGCGATGCCAAGGTCAAGAATACAATTCGGTGCAAAACGACTGCAACGCCTACTTACACTGCGACGGTAACGTATGGCGTTTGCAACACTGCGCACCCGGTTTGCACTGGAGTTCTAAAGAAAAGCATTGTGATTGGCCTAAATACGCCAAATGTGAAGGTAAAAAACATTTAATAAACAACGCAAACGTTTTGACTGAAAACAACAAGAGAACAAAACTAAGAAAGAACTTAATATTCTAGGATTTACTCCAACACCAACAATGGCCAAGCCTACACCAACTCATTCATCGAGACCAGTTACCAAGCCTCTAACGACGCCAGGTATTTTCCGGATATTTTTTTGTAATGTGCTTACATATAAAACATAATATTACCTCATAACATTATAATGCATTATTTATTTTTTTATATCATGGGAGGGAGACAAACATGCTGGTCACTTGATATTAAGTGATCACCGCCTTCCATAGACACTAGCAACCAGGGGAGTCGGAAGTGCGTTGCCAGCCTGGGTTTGGGGGAACGGGAATTGGAGAGAGCGGAGAGGGGAGGGGGGGAGGTGGGACTCCGGAGCTCTCACTGACCGAACGAAACGCAATATGCAAGCACTGTTACTTCACGTCGGTGTTTCTGTGGGTCGGGTGGTAGTACCCCTGTCGAGCCGGCCCATTCATACTGAAACCAGTAATAGCTTCAGCGTGGCTCTACCACCTATGTAATACATAATATCAGGGCGCTCGACGTCCAAATGCATAGAAAGTGATCGTAACCATGACAATGAAAACATGCAGAGTACCGCACTCTACAAAAATTGGCATACAAACTGATATATTCAGTCCGCGCCAAATTTTTTGTCGCTCTGTACATACCTGTAAGTTTATGCTTGCACATAATATCGCCAAGAATTGATACAAAACAAAGTTACAATATTATTATAACAATCTAAAATTGGCATTTATTTACCCTTGAGAAACCTCTGTGTTCTAGATATAATATAATACGTATTTATAAATAAATTTATGTTCTGCGTAGCCATATTTAGAGCGGTCAAAAAGGACGATACTTAATATGCGTTTAAAGGTCAAATAGATATATTTTATGTGCATATTTTATATAGGTTTATGTACATACATTAGTACTATATTATTTCTATTCATAAAATTTGCTTGATAATTATATACTAATTTATTTTTTGACAAATATTTTATTTACGAAATAGTATTTATTGATTGTTTTTAATTATCGCAATTTTTTAATACAAAACTTCATCAAGATCCAATGAACCATAAAAAATATGTTTTTGATGATTTTTTTAAAAGTACTATTGACAATTCTTGTACCCTATCAGTAAAGGAATTATATAAGCTTCCGTGTGTTTAAAAAAAATAAAAACCGATAATTCAGTTTTAACTAAATCTGCATATAAACAATTAGAGGGACCGACAAAAAACGTCGTATTCCTGACCTTTAAAACGTGTAACATACAATTAGTAAAATAAATATACAAACAGTAGAACTACACATTTATTAGTATAGATGCAATTTATTTCAATACTAGCTGATCCGTGCCCACTTCGTTGGGCGGTAATAGGGCATTATCAAACTACAACTTTTTTCTAGAACTCAATCATATATCTCTCATCGTTAAGGCAGCGTTCGTAAGAAACTTTTTACCATTTTTCTCCGACTCCCCAGATATTACCCCTTACAACCTCACAAACTTTACCTATTTATGATATTAGTATAGATAATATAATTAGTTAATAGCTTCTTACTTCTAACTTCGTACGCGTGGAATGGTTATTTTGCGCTAAAACGCAGCGGAAGCTCTGAAATGGAAAAAATACCCCGATTTTGCAACATTCTTCATTGCTGCTCCGCTCCTATGGGTCTTAGCGTATAGCCTATAACCTTCCCTGATAAATGAGCTATATAACACTGAAAGAATTTTCCAAATCGGACCAGTAGTTCCTGAGATTACCCCTTACAACGTCACAAACTCACATACTTTACCTATTTATAATATTAGTATAGATGTTTTATTATTAATGAACTCAAAGTTCAACGCCATATGCAGAGGACCGTCTACTTCTGTACCAGAACTTACAGGGAACGAATAACTAGCGTTGATATAATCATTAATATTTTATAAAAATTAAAAACTATAAATAGTTACAAAATAAATTAAATTTCATAATTGACAGCTACACCATCAGATCAAAATAGAGAAGGCACAGACTGCGGTGGCAACGACATGCACGCACCGGCATCTACATGCGATTCATACTTGCTCTGCGTAAGCGGGCACTGGCGCAAGCAATTGTGCCCGCCAGGCTTACACTGGGACAAACGCACCAACCGTTGCGACTGGGTTGAATTCGCTATGTGTGAAGGTATACATTTTCACATCAGCTTCACACATCAGCTTGAAAATAATAACGTTCTATATTAGAAACTAGCCGTCACGGCGCATGTTGTCCCGCTCTGATAATAAAAAACCTTCAAGTTAGACATATGCTGTCGCTGATTTTTTTGTAGGCATTATAAAGCTCTACAACTATTCTCTAGAACTCAATCATATATCCCTCATCGTTAAGAAAGCGTTCGTAAGAAACGTTTTCGTTCGACCGTTTTTTCCACGACTTTGCAAATCTGACTACCACAAAAAAGTCTTTTCATTTTTCGCCTATAATATATTATAGCCTATGACACTCACAAATAACGTGGATTTCTATTGGTAAAAGAATTTTCAAAATCGATTCAGTAGATCCAGTGACTACCTCCTACAACATCACAAACTCACAAACTTTACCTCTTTATAATATTAGTATAGATTAAAGTCTTTCAATTATGTTTTTCCAATTTCGTCACATTTTATTGAAATCGACGGAGTAGTGTTCAAGTTAATTTTAATAACCTAATTAAGAACTAGACATATTTCTATATTGGTATAAATGATAACTGAAATATGATAATAAATCGACGATGTATAACCTAATTAACTATTGAGTCATTGATAGTACTTGCATGTTGGTAAATTAGCTTTTCTACGGTCAATATAGATTTAATAGTACAAGTTAGTATTGCTGTAGGATCGTTGCCAACTATGGTATTGTATATTAGCATTTTATAAGGATAACTATATGCTTCCTTTTAATGTTTGTCGTGAGTATATATTAAAATTATTTTCAACAGTCAAAACATCTTCTAAGCATCCTGTTATAGCAAGTATTGCTACAAGCACTACATCCAAAAGACCTACTTCTACAACAGCTACGAGAAGGCCTATAACACTAACAACCACTAAGAGACCTGTCACTGAAGAACCCCAGAAGCCAAGCAAAGTAAGTTTTAATAACATGTCTAAACCAAGATATGGAAACTTATTATAGAACCTATTTTTATACGCACAACAATTGAAATGGAATTGTCCTTGTAGGTTAATCTTTATAATGATGAAAATATAATGTGATCTCCTTTAACGCTCAAAACGTCTTGCACTTCCTCCGGATTATAACTATTCGATGCGAAATTTGTCGTAGATAATTCTAGGCTACTTCTATTTTTGGATTTGATTGACCCTGTGCCATTTTTTTGAAGCCTGATGACGCGGGCGGGATTCTGCAGTTAATGATAAGTTTAGAAAATAGGCAATAAAAATATTATAAAAATATTTTTCAGACTTGCTCCACGGGGACTTATCATTCGCATCCAAAATGCGAGAAGTTCTACGTATGTGTCAATGGAATGCTAATAGCACAGAGCTGCGCGCCGGGACTTATCTGGCGGCCTGACCGCTCACAATGCGACTTCCCCAACTCTGTATCATGTACGGATAGGAGACAAGGTGTATCAGCTCCTATTGTCGATGCTACTAACACGGCTTCTACAAACATGCAAATGAGTACTCAACCATCTCGTAAGTTTTTATATTAGATGTATTTATTTTGTAATAATTTAACCTTTTGTACTCGAAGTTTTTTTTCATTCGTATTACCAGCAACTCGAAACCGCGATCGCCTGCTGTTATCGAGAGCATAACAATCCGCGAGCCGCGACTGTCATTTGTCACCAACATTTTAAATGGCTCCGCTCCGGAGCCCTCGAGTTCAAATGGTTAAACCAATATTCTACTATTATAATGCAATTTATTCAATGCAACGAGTCCTTATTGGAATTATAACAATAATTATTAATAATGATAATTATTTTTAGCGTTTTGTGACAACGGTCAATACGCAGCTCTACCGTCAGACTGTACACGATATCAACACTGTCTATTTGGTAAATTTGAAGAATTTGCTTGCAGTCCCGGTTTACACTGGAACCAGGTAATTCAATATGTCGAATATTTCACTGACTTCCTTTTGGAAAAGGAAAAGCTCCCATTTCCTTAATATGTATATATGTATTCTGACCTTTGAGAAACCATGACCATTTTTGATGATTCTTTCACTAGGGTAATATATACACTTGTAGAAAAGATTAAGTATATTAACCTGACTGCTGAAGCTGACTGCAGCTAAGAACTGTCTTAAGTATAGTTTTGTCGATATGACTAAAATATTAGAGATCTGCCGTTGTACGGGCAATACTTAAAACTATTTGATAGATCTCAATCAAACCTTTAGTTTTAGTTAACTCCTTATCTAAAAAAAATATCTCGACATTATTTATTTCATTAAAGTTAGGTTAGGTAAATTTAGGTTATTAAAGTTTTAAGAAACTAAGACCATTATAAACACTACGCACTCAGCGCTGCATGAAGTGGGGCAAGCAGTATCGGATCGGTAGCAGTAGCTCAGTAGCTAGTAGCAGCTAGTAGCAGATCAGTAGCAGATCGGTAGTAAATGCGTGATACTGTCCACAAAGTTTCTTTGTAATTTATGTAAGCTATTTCCTCTGTATATAAATATATTGTTAAGATAGTAAAATACGAAGATATTGTCTTTGGTTTAGACTAGTATATACTATTGTTTACTGTTGATATTTAAATGCATCGATTTGTTTTTCTTAATCCTTAATTTGTCTCCGTAGCATAAACAAATATGTGACTGGCCAGTGAATGCCAAATGTAAAGTTAAAGTTACAACAACAACAACTCTACGCCCTGTTCAAATGGACTCGATCGAAGAGTCACCAATGAAACCTCAAAAACCGAGCCATGAACATGCAAAACCAACGAAACCAATCGAAATTCCACCTTTCACGGGAACTCAACCGGACGTTGCAACCAGACCCGATCTTTTAAACTGTTAGTAGATTTGTTTTACAATCAATAATATAAATTAATAATATGATTGCGAAGATTATCTGTCTATATAAATATTATAATACAAAGATGCTATTTATTCTATTTATGTGTTATTCGCTTAGCTGTTTTAAACTCAGCAATGAATTTTTAACTTTCGTTTAGAGACTTTTTTCGAAAGCTTTATATGTATAACACATTTATATAAAGTAAAAGGAAATATAATTATTGTTTACAACACTATTTTGACCAATATAGTATTAATCTATATTCACTTAAATACTTTAGTTGTGTTTAGCATTAAATGTTGATCAAAATGCAAAATATAATTTCAGTAAATAGTTTTCTACAAATTCTATGACTTTCTTTTTTATGTCATTGGTGACAAACGAACAGGTGGGTCACCGGATGTTAAGTTATCACCACCGTCCATGGACACTTACAACACCAGAGTAGACGCAAGTGCGTTGCCACCATTTGGGGTGAAGGGTTAGAGGAGAGAGAGGAGAGAGGAGAGGGGAGGGGAGGTGGGCCTCCGGCGCTCTCACTGACCGAACTAAACGCAACAATGCAAGCACTGTTACTTCACGTCAGTGTTCTGTGAGAGGGTGGTACTACCCCGGACGAGCCGACCCATTCATACTGAAACCAGTAAAATGATTTGAATGAAATTGATGAACTGATCAAAATATAACATTTTACTAAAACCGGCTACATACATTACTATTTTTATTTCTAGCACGTTATAAACTGGTATGTTATTACACGAATTGGTCTTGGTACCGTCCTGGTATTGGCAAGTACAGTCCGGAAGATATAGACCCTACTCTATGTACGCACATAGTTTACGGATTTGCTGTTTTGGGATCAGATGGCCTCATTACCCCACACGACTCGTGGGCTGATTATGATAATCGTAAGTTGTTTTCACTTTCAGATTGGTTCTAAAGAATTGCAAACATTAATCGAATAGGTAATGTTATATTACTTTTGTCATGGTTTCATATATTTAAATAAAGGGATGTAGATTTTCATGAAGAAAAATAGAATAATTTATAAATAATAAACAATTAAAAGAGAAAAAAGAAACTATTGATAAACTCGTCCTATAGACGATACACGTGAACAATACACCATGATGTTTAATGACATATCTAAGCATGTTTTAGGTAGTGTTATATACAATGAGGAAACAGCGAATATAAGAAATACTGTATAATGTTTTCTATCTCATTCCCTTGCTCCTTTAATCCAATGGGTCTATATGTTTGTCTCTTTTTAATGTCAGTTTTTCGTTTCATAGTTTCGTTTCGTTGTTCCAAATTACTACGAAGTTAAGAAGTTCTTACTTCAAAAACATGCTCTCCGCCACAATCTCGTATTAAATGAAAACATGACTTAAGATCGTAACGCATAGTTAGAAGAGAACTAACATTCAAGTACAGTTGCCGGAACACAACTATAGATGTTTGTAGAGAGATTTAATAACTTGATGGTGGTAGTCAGGACATTAACGAAATCCCTACCGCTATGAAAATGTTACCTAATGTTAATAGATTTCGATATGTTTTCATGTTAGTAAAATAATAAGGATAATTAGTACAAATTCGTTATTACTTAGATGTTTTCTCTATTATGATCTTATCGTTTTTAGGTTTCTACGAACGCGTAGTTGAATTAAAAAAACATGGCATTAAGGTATCAATAGCAATTGGTGGCTGGAATGACTCTGCTGGTGATAAATACTCTAAACTGGTAAACGATCCAGCAGCTCGGTCCAGGTTCGTCACGCACGTGGTTTCTTTCATAGAGAAATATGACTTTGATGGTTTGGACCTTGACTGGGAGTATCCGAAATGTTGGCAGGTAGATATTTTTAATATTTTCAGATTTTGCATAATCCGAACCGTAAATAATTTGTTTTTATAGGCTTTATAAATTTTAGTAATTTTATTATTCGATCAAGACCTCGCTTAAAGTTAAATGATGATCTGGTCTAACATAGTAAATGCTTACAGTACACCTACAGAGGGAGTTACAAATATTGGATTCCACCAAGACATAGCAGAGGAGGATCGAGAAAGACCCCTGCATATAAGTTATAAGTTCATCACGATGATATCTTTCATCAAGATCATTACAGAATTCTACAACAACAATCTATAACAAATACCAATCTATCTTTAAGCGAAGCGGTTTATAAACATGATATCACTGAGCCATCGTCGTTTAAAAATACCATTCCAAAGTATTATATAGATTTAATATCGATACATATAATAAGAATGCAAATGTAACGTGTGTCTGTACTTTTTCGATTTACGTGAAAAAAATTGTTGCAGGTGTCTAGGAAGTAATAGAATACATTTCAATCATTTTTAGAAATGTCTGTCTGTCTGTTTGTATGAACATGCATCACTGCTAAAGTACTGGGTTCACAATAAAACCTATCAGACATAAGAATCATAATGCATATCCTCGGGAGTGACTTAGTCTTTGTTTCATTTAAATCGGTCCACTTTATCAAAAGTTATTGTAGTTTTAATGACGACGCGGCGTAAGTACGCGAGAAAAGGACTTAATGCATTTAGATGACTTTATTAATCACTATTTTTTTACATAAGATTCCACGCAGACGAAGTCGCAGGCATAGCTAGTCTTAAATATAATCCGACATTATTAGTTTGTGCAATAATTAAATAAAACATGTTTATTAAAACATTATTTAAGGTGGATTGCTCAAAGGGACCTGATTCTGATAAAGAAGCATTCGCTGACCTCGTTCGTGAGTTGTCAGCAGTGTTCAAACCCAAAGGTCTCCTACTATCATCGGCGGTTTCTCCGAGCAAGATGGTTATAGATGCTGGATATGATGTGCCGGTGTTGGCTAGACACTTGGACTGGATCGCCGTAATGACGTACGACTACCACGGGCAGTGGGATAAAAAGACTGGACATGTGGCACCCTTGTACTATCACCCTGAAGATGACAACACATACTTCAATGCTGTAAGTTGACAATATTTTCTTGAACACACTGTATATTAAAATTTCATTATTTGAACTTTACATTACAATAAAAACCATCTTTCCAGAATTATACAATACATTACTGGATAAAGAAAGGTGCTCCACCTTCTAAACTTGTTATGGGACTGCCCATGTATGGGCAAACCTTCACTATTGAGAATAGAAATGTTCACGATTTAAACTCTCCGGCATCATCTGGAGGAGCATCAGGGGAATATACCAGAGCTAAAGGGTTCTTAGCATATTATGAGGTAAATATTTAATTATAGCGAAGGATAAATAATACAGCAAGGAAATCCACCCAATAAAAATATGTTGTCAGTGTAATATCATTTAATCACTATGTTAATTTTTTTAAATGTAATTCGATAGTTTCCTGAGTTTTCGTCACTGATTTCGGATCGGTATCGTCATTGTTATGTGTATATTTCGAATATTTTGTTATTTTATTAAAGTTTCCACTTTCATTACGTAATTGATATGAAATTGTAGCTAGTCGATAAAAGACTTTTCGGGTAATTATCTATGCTACACAGAGGTAACTTTACATTTATAAAAGTATTCATGATAAATTTACAAACATCGCGGGTATTAGCCAATTTTAATATAAGTTTATTCAAAATTTGCATCTAAGAGGGCGTATTTGTTTTTCTGATAGATGTAAAATAGAATGTTTTATTCGATCATGAAAATTTTCCCTTCGGGCGTCATATACAAGTTCGCCGCTGCTTAAAATAGCTCTCCCGCTTAAAAAATATTATTTAACTCCTTACTTTCTATAATCTATATTTTTATTCATATTACTTAAGCACAGATTAAAATCAACTTAACAAATTTCGTTTTCTCGATGAAGTGTTTGATACATTTTTTGTATAAAATTTGTATATGGTTTTTTTAATTGTAGAATATTAGGAGTATATAAGAATAATACATTGTATTCCATTTATAAATTTGTATATTAGTTTATCTACTACAAGTTACATTTTAACCGATTTCAGATTTGCGACCGTATCAAATATAACGGTTGGACTGTTGTGAAAGATCCCCAGCAACGTATGGGTCCGTATGCGTACAAAAACGACCAATGGGTTTCCTTCGATGACACAGAGATCATTAAGAAGAAAGTCAATTTCATCAAATCATTAAACCTTGCTGGTGGCATGGTGTGGGCTCTCGATCTTGATGATTTCAGGAATAGGTAGATTTATTTTATTTATGTCCTTCAAGTATAAGTTTTCTTTGAATTTTTTGTTGCGTTGTTGTACAAATAACACATATTTATAGATGCGGACAAGGCAAACATCCTCTTATGAATGCTATCAAAAAAGGCTTACTTGACCCATATATAGAAGAAGATACAATCCTATCAGATCCTCTGATAGAACCTCCGAACAATATCGATGAAGACTTAGACGATATTCAAGTTAAGCCTACATATACAAAACCAACTGCCAGACCGATAAAAGTAACAACACCGAGAGGTACCACAATAGCGCACACAACCAAGAAACCAGTAACCACAGTAAGCACTGAAGTTAAAGAGCGTTACAAAGTAGTATGTTACTACACCAATTGGGCTTGGTACAGGTTAGTCATTTTTTATCACCCTTTTATTAGTTTCACCTGTATGTATGTATGTGTGTAACCGACCCCATTGAGCTCGATTTTGTCCTACTTTGAACGATTTAATTCAAACTTTGCACACCTGTCAAAGGTCGATGACAAAGCAATAATCCGAAAAAAAGGTTAATTTTTTTTTACCAAATAATTAAAATTAAATAATAGTTTAAAAAAAACTAAAAAAACACGCATTCATAAAAAATACATCTAAAAAACAAAAAATAAAATGTAATAAATTTGGATTAAGAATAGTGTAAATTAGAAATAAATGTATATTTTTGTAAAAAGTCACAAAAAAATGATATCTCGAGGTGCTGATATTAACATGCGTCACTGTTAATATCAGCACCTCCAGATATCAGTATTTTTATCATTTTTTTGTCACTTTTTACAAAAATATACATTTTTATGAAAGCGTGTTTTTTTAAGTTTTTTTTAAACTATTACTTATTTCATTATTCTGTTGTTCTTTGTCATCTATTTTTCATCTTTTACTGGACAACCTATAATTATTTAACCTCTCAATATCTACGCTTATGAATATTTTTATGGCTTATATAAAACGTTATGTCATTTTAGGCCCGGACCAGGCAAATTTACTCCGAGTGATATAGATCCATCGTTATGTACGCATATAGTTTACGCCTTCGCTGTTCTTGATAACAAGCGATTAGTTATAAAGCCTCATGATATTTGGTTGGACGTGGAAAACAGTAAGTATATTTTTTATTAGTCACCACCCTATTATTTCGCAGGATGTAAATTAAGCTCCAGTAAACATTAATAAGAGTGCCCTGTCTCATTTTACGGTATAGGCTACTTCTATTTCAAATCTTATTAGAACTCATATAGCCATTTGAGCATGATTAATGGCGTTACATTCACCTAAATATATTTTACGGTTACCTTTGATTTCTTGAATTTATTAATGAAACAATTGTTAAAAGTGTCTTATTTCAAAACATTTTTTTTTAGAATTCTATGAGAAGGTCGTCGCATTAAAGAGCCATGGAGCTAAAGTAGTTCTCGGTTTGGGTGGCTGGGATGACTCTGCAAGTGATAAGTACTCTCGTCTGGTAAACAGTGCCACTGCTCGAAGGAAGTTCGTGGTTCACGCTCTCGATTTCATTGAACAATACGAATTCGATGGATTAGACTTAGACTGGGTATATCCTAAATGCTGGCAGGTATGATAAAATGAATATTATTATTATTTTCATAATTACTTAGCTATATGTATCATTCGGAAGTTACATTTAGTTCAGTTAAGCCATTTTTATATTCTTAATATGTGAAAGAGGATCATATTCTTCGTTTAATTTCAGGTAAATTGTGAAAAGGGCCCGAATTCTGACAAACAAGGCTTCGCTAATCTCGTGAAGGAATTACATGGAGCATTTGCTTCTCGAGGTCTTCTCTTGTCAGCTGCTGTGGCTGCTAACAAACGGGTTATTGATTCTGGTAAATATTAACATACTTCATTTTTGTTTGTTTATTTATTTGTGTTGTAAATATAATCCAAGAAATAATGTTATGTGACTACGAATACTCAAATGATGAATAGATTTGATATTTTTATAAAATTGCTTATCATTTATTGCAAACCTTATCATCTTTCAGGATATGACGTTCCCACTCTATCGAATAACTTGGATTGGATTGCCCTGATGACGTATGACTATCACGGGCAGTGGGAAAAAAAGACAGGTCATTTAGCACCAATGTATGCTCAAGATAATGATGAAGACATAACGTCAAATACCGTTAGTATTTACTTATAATATACAACTTTAAGTCCAATTAGAGCCTAGTGGAAGGTTTTGAACTCTAGTTAATTATATTCAATTCTATATTATACTTCATTCTTAATGATCCTATATAGGTAAATAGAATTAAGCAAAATATTTACTTTCAGAACTTTACCATTCATTATTGGATAAGTAAGGGTGCTGCTAAAGAAAAGCTTATAATGGGTATTCCATTCTATGGTCAATCCTTCTCTTTAATGGAAAACGTTGATGTCGGTCTGGACGTACCAACATACGCGGGTGGTGAAGCTGGAGATGAAACTAGGGCGAGAGGATTCTTATCATTTTACGAGGTAAACATTTTCTAAAATTTGTCTATTTTTTCGAGATTAGATTCGAAAATTAAAAAAGTGATGTACAAAAAAAATATCCAATTAAAAAGAGGAAAAATTATCTACCTGTTTGTAAGGCTATTATTATTTATTTTTATAAAGATAATGTATCTTTCAAGTCCTTGAAGTTTCCCAGTATTTTGAGGAACTTAATAAAAAATGCGTATTTATTATAATTGCAAATAAAGATACTTGAACAAATTATTATGTTCACTGATCATTATTCAGTGTGCGCGTCGGTTTTTACTATCCGTTCGTTCCTAGGGAAGAAATATTAGTAGACACACTCGACGTTTCCTTACTCAGAATTTGTAATTAGTATGTTCATTTTATATACACATTTTATTTAACAATATTATAACCAAGAAGAAGCAGTATTTTATAGCAAACTGTACATTCCATATTTTCTCAACTTAACAATACTATGTGCAAAGAAATGAGGTTTTTCTTAATGTAAAATATAACTATCATGGCTTTCATCTAATTACTTTAAAATCTGAATACATACTTTTCTAACGAAAAATTCATATTTGTAGGTTGTTGATAGAGATGAGTACTCAATACCAAGTATATAGGTTAAACCTATAAAATATAATACTGTATCTGCAGTTATTTGTTTCTTACTAGATTTGTGAGCGTGTGAGAGTAAAAGGTTGGCAAGTGTTCCGCGATCCTGGTGGTCGGATGGGTCCCTACGCAGCCCTTGAAGACCAGTTGGTTACTTTCGACGATGACGTCATGGTGCGACACAAATCCGAATACATCCAAGCCATGGGCTTGGGCGGTGCTATGGCCTGGGCTTTAGATTTGGATGACTTTAGCGGCCGTTACTGCGGATGTGGCAAGTCACCTCTCCTTGGTACTATCAACCACGTACTCCGAGGAAAAGATTTACCTCCACAGTGCCCTCTAGAGGAAAGTAAGTATTTGTTTTTATTAAAATTAAATAACCATATCTCCGAAGTTCAAGTATATTATAACATTTCATTTGCATTTTTGCACATTTTATGTCCAAATCAAGAGTTACGCCAATGTTACATAAATTTGGAATTCATTTAGTATATGGAAAGCAATAAAACTTAGCTCACTGGGAAATAGACGATCTATGAGAATGAAAAAGTGGAGTCATATTGTAATATTTTTTTATAAGTAAAGATATTTTTATCGACGAATCAATGATCTCCATGATCGGTGATCATTAAATAATGTATTAAAACTATTTCCTTCGCCCAAAACTTGTATTATTATAAGTGATTTATTATAACAATATTAACTACAATTTACAGTACAAGCATCAGACACAGATGTAGCGGTTATAGGAGTGGCTACTGAATCGCCAATTATAGAGCCAGAAATAAGACCACCAGTGCCGCACCACACAGAAACCAACGTCGAATCGAGTGTTAGTATATATTATGTTAAACTTCGTAGAACTAATTATGTTTTTTTTTATTATCTTGTCCGTTTACACTTGTTATGTTGCACTAAGCCCTGAAAGATGGTAAATATACGAAATGGAATAAATTACAACCACGAGATGAATTGGTTTTTTTTTATGTGATTGTAGGCAAACGAACAGGTGGGTTACGTGATGTTAAGTGATCACCGCCGTCCATGGACACTAGCAACACCAGGGGAGTCGTAAGCGCATTGCCAACCTGTGCTTGGGGGAGGGGGATAGGATAGGGAGTAGTGGGAGGGGAAGGGGAGAGAGGGGAGTTGGGCTTCCGGCGCTCTCACTGAACGAACGAAACGCAACAATGCAAGCACTGTTACTTCACGTCGGTTTTCTATGAGAGGGTGGTACTACCCCGGACGAGCCGACCCATTCATGATGAAACCGGTAATAGCTTCAGCGTGGCTCTACCTCCTCTGAATACTTTACTGTCTGAGGACATAACCCTGTGAATAATATTTGAAAACTGAGAAGACTAATAACAACTTTCTGATAAACAGGGATCGAGTCTAGACGGCGCCCCTTGTTCAGGAAACGTATTCAAAGCCGATGATTCAGACTGTGCTAAATACTATTTGTGTATCAATGGAGAATTCTCTCAATTAACCTGTCCGGAACCTCTTCACTGGAATAAGGTTTGTACAATTTTTGTTATATATTAAGAAATATATACGTTTATAGAAAAAAAAAAATTGCCATGTACCAAAAAAGTAGTTCGTGGTAGTGTAGGTGTAGTGTGGTGTAGGTGGTCGGCTCGACCGGCGTAGTACCACCCTCTCACAGAAAACCAACGTGAAGTAACAGTACATGCATTGTTGCGTTTCGTTCGGTCAGTGAAAGCGCCGGAGATCCACCTGCCTTCCCCTTCCCTTCCTTCCCTCTCCAACACAGGCTGGCAACGCACTTGCGACTCCCCTGGTGTTGCAAGTGTCTATGGACGGTGGTGATCACTTAACATTAGGTGACCCACCTGTCCGTTCGCCTCCTATGACATAAAAAAATGTAATCTAGTCAGAAGACCACTCACAGTGTTAGGTTTTATAACAACATGAAATTGCATTTTTGTCAAAAAAAAATATTTTTGATTATAGGATTTCGCAATTTTACTATTACTAGATAGACGAATAGACCATTATGAGCATATTAAAGTTATTGTTTGTTTCCTTGAAAGAATATATTTAAAAAATGTATGAAATTAATGTCATTTAAATACGATAATTAAATTATTAATCATTTAATATTCGATTACATTTATTATTATATTATTGCTGTTTATTGTTTTAGAATCATTGTGACTGGCCAGCAAAAGCTCAATGCAAAACGAAGGCTCAACTCCGTATAACAGGGCTCCAAGAAACCCAAGAAGATAAACCCATAATTGCATGCTATTTCACTAACTGGGCATATTACAGGTAAAGTAATTTTTTTTTCATTTATAATTTACTTATAAACTTTGTTATTAAAGCTTTATATATTTATTTTTAATACATTTTTCAGAAAAGAAAATGGTAGTTATGGCCCAGAACAGGTCAATCCAACTCTATGTACACATATCGTTTACGCGTGGGCTCATCTTGACCCTGAAACATACAAATTAGTTCCAGGAATTCCTGAATTAGATGTAGAAAATGGTGATTATTTTTTTATATATTAAGTGTCCATGTACTGGATTAAGCCTTTTTGATTATTCTTCGTTAGGGGCCCATCTTCCTAGTGCACAGGTCCGGCGGACGGAGGAGACGGCCGGTGTGTACCCGGCTGTCTCCTAACAGGACGAGGCCCGGCGGCAGCGATATCGCTGCTGGGCCAACCGCTGGGGCGGCACGATGAAGTTTATAGAGATCTCGTGCCGCCCCAACTTAGCGGTAGACGTACACCGTGGGCTTTTAGTCCGTGCGAGACGGACATAACCCACCCTTTCCCCCGAGAGGGTGGTGTTTCCATATGGGATTTCCCCACGTAAAAAAAAATTGATATCTAGGATTAAATCAAATATTATACTTACACTACATAATGGTGCAGCTAGAATATATCTCTAGCGTCCAGTTTTTGTCGTGATGTTTTCTTTACCATCAGTTCTAAGTGTTACCAATTAACTTTGAATTAGTATTTTACCTATGCACATTATTCCAAAAAATTAATTGTTACACGCCACTCTTCGAACCAGCGGACGTGAATGTTTGCTACATATGGTCTATTGACTGGTAGAGTGCTAATGTTACTTGCGTAGCTTCCTAGCTCTATTCTTTCCTTATACTTTTTCGAATCGAACCTCATCATTTTGTTTAACTCGGTCAGCTTAATTATTCCAAAAATGTTACTCATTATTTACCTTATATATTGTAGATTTTTACGGCAAACTATCAGAGTTGCGAATGACAGGAATTAAGCTTATTATTGGAGCTGGAGGGGTAACAGATTCAGAAGATGATAAATGGCGACAAATGGCATCAAACGAAGAGAACAGGAAAATATTTAGTGAATCTGTATTACAATTCTTGCAAAGATGGAAGTTTGATGGTGTGCAGATTGCTTGGCAGTATCCCGTTTGCAAACAGGTATAAATTAACTAAAACTTACAATAACGACTTCATCGTACATATTTCACAATTTAGAATCCCGCATAGTATAGGCACTTAATTTGTTAGTTTATTTGAACTGGTGCTGCATTAAAAAATAATTTTACATATTTATTTAATTAGGTACTTATTTACATAACTTAACACCTATAGCTACGTAAATCAGAAACTTCAACGTAAATTTACAACAATAATAATATTCTCGTGCAAGAAAATGTTTATACAATAATGTACATATCATTATCCAAGCTTCAACAAAAGGTTTGAAGGTCTTATATCACATTCATGTGACGCAAAATTCCTTCTAATCATCGGCTAACAAAGATTATAAGATAAGATTAAGATTTCATTATGATCTCATATAGATGTATTTATTCATTTAAGGGACGATTTAATTTTAACACAAATCTTTTATAATTATATTTCAGACACCATGCAATGAGGTATCAGAAAACTTATTTGATAAAGATAGTTTCGCGGACCTACTCACAGAACTATCTGATCTCTTACGTCCACAAGATTTCGAATTATCGGTGATGGTATCTGCAAATCCAGACATAGCATCGCTAGCTTACAAGTCTCATATTCTTACGACAGACATCGATTGGGTATCCATAGCTGCCAATGATTATTATTTATCTACTGCTGGAAGAACTTCGTATTTAGTACCATTGGAAAGCCACAAATATGGTGGAATCAACAGTTTTGTAAGTTATCTATAAAAATTACCATTTCATTGATTCGTTTTCATCCTCATGCTTGTTAAAAAAAACTTGCACTTAACCCTTAAATTCGTATTGTTGCCAATTATCTATATTCCAGTTCCAGTTAATTCTATTCAAATCTGAGTGTGTGCGTTTCTGAAAGCACTTTAATACAAAATAGAAAAATTGCAATTACATTTCTGTATTTAGTTCACAAATAATATGAGAATTCCTACACTAATGAATAATGTAAATACGTCATTTGTTTTCGTGTACAATAATTTTAGTACCTAATGCATATTGTTTCCAAAAATTCAAATACAACTCTTTTGGAAATAAATACTCGATATTATTTATCTGATTTTTTGATTTTACTCTTTACATAACCTATAATTACATTCCTGTAAAAAGACTATATTTAAAAAAATCATAACAAAAAGTCATGCATTTAAGGGTTAAAGACGTGTCTTGTGCGGTTCCAATAAAAGTATACATTGTCCAAATTACTATTAGTATCTAAAAACCAACATTTGTAAAGCATTAGTAAAATATTGATATCTATCATATTCAGATTTCATAAAAGAATGAGGATGTTTAAAATGATTTAAATTGTGCACCTCTATGTAAAATGATTTTATGTTTAATGTTTGTATATGTAAGTATTTTCAACCAGTGAACCCTAAATACTATTTGTTTGATTCATAATTATTTTGCTAACTCACCATAATTCGACATATTTCTAATCTCGACAGTCGGCAGTTTCATTCTTTATCAGTTACCAATATAATACTTCGTCGTCAAGTAGAATCGCCTCGTTCGACATACGTAATTATATTCGTTACTAGCTGTGCCCGCGACTCCGTCCGCGTCCAACCGAATGTAAAAAAAAGTGACTAATAAAATCATCTAAATTTAACTTATCTACTTTTATATCGCAATTAAGTTGCGTCCTCATTAAAATTACAATAACTTTTGACAGTGCTCCGATTTTAATGAAACTAGACTAAATGTTACTCGAGGATATGCTTTATGATTTTCTTTGTGAGAGTTTTATCATGAATGCAGTACCTTAGGAGTGATGTGTGTTCTAACAAACAGACAGACAGGCATTTCTAAAAATGATTGAAATGTATTTTATTACTTATTCCAAGACACTTAGAACAATTTTTTTCACTATAATCTAAAAAGTACAGACACGTTAGATTTACATTCTTATTAGATATATGTATAGAAGAAGATACTGAAATATTTACTTGCACCTCCAAGTACGTAATCAATCAAACATGAATACCCATAACCGACTTATAGCGTACACAGTAAAAGACAGGAGTAGAAAGCAGTGGTGGATTTACCAGTAGGCCGAGTGGGCTGTAGCTTAAGGCGGCAGTTTTAGGAGAGGCCAATTTGGGGCTATGTTTTTTATGTCTTACAGAAATTAAAAAGTTTCACATTTATAATTCTAGAAAGTGACCCATCCACACCATAGTTCACATTCAAAGTAATTACGGGGAAAAAGGTGGTGTAATTATGAAGATAGACCACAAACAACAATATTGCCATTTCACTGGCGGAAAAAATGTAATTAATATGATTATGAACTATGAGGATATATAAATTGGTGGCGGCTTAGGGGCGGCGAAATTTGAATAGCATAGAGGCGGCAGACTTGTAAATCCACCACTGGTGGAAAGTGAAAAACGGAGAGACATACGTTTAAGTAAATTTGATTAGTAATATTCGTATTTGGTCTACAGAATGCCTCATTAGCGTATTGGACAAGTGTGATGCCTTCACGGAAGCTGGTGATGGGTGTGCCGGCTTATGCTCGTACTTATACGCTTCGGAGCTCAGCAAACAACCTCCCAGGCGCTCTTGTTTCTGGCCCTGGTGAGCCAGGCCGTTACACACAAGTACCAGGCTTTCTTGCCTATTATGAGGTCAGTACAACAAAATTATTGAATGACTATTGTATAAAATGGTGTCGTCTAGGAACGGCATGAGTATTACAGTGAGTGTTTTTATCTGATCAAGACTGCTTTCAAAATATACCACTGAAGGAATAAAATAATTTTATTACCGTTATTATTTCATTAAAATACCTAATTTGAAGCAGAATTGTTAATGATTGACGTAGATTTATACGAAAATATGGAGATAAGGAAATGCATTGTACTTATTCAAATTCATTGTTTGTTAATGATTCAAAATAAAAATGAACATATTATTTAGAAGGTCTTCAAAAGGTTATTGTTAAACACATAAACATTTAATTGGAATCTAAAACACATTCTATATACCAAAATAATTTCCCACTATAAGTTATATTTTCAATACTTATACGGGCTGTACTCAAAGGTGAATGAATACACGGTGGTGATCATCCAGGCGCTAGCATTTGCACAGCGCGATAGAATTATCATAGGTTGGGGATAATCTTTATCCATTAGTGCACGCATATAGGCTGATAACTATTGAATTTATCACTACACTACCTAACCAGTTATGAATAAGTTATCTATGCACTTTTAGACAATTTCTCCAAATTGCTGTAACAATTGGTGTATTGACAACTGGGTGCTATAAATGACTGTTTTACATCAATGGAAATGACCTCGAAAGTTTACTGATAACCATTTCGTTTAGTGTGATCTCTATCCTAAGCTTTTTGTGTGATAATATCTTTCCTATTTTACATTTAAGCAAATCCACCGTCTTATACGTAGTCTATAATTCCTGAATATTAATATTGTATACAGGTATGCGACAATATCTACTCAAATGGTTGGAGGGAAGTACAAACAGACGACGGAACGTACTGCGTACATGGACGACAGTGGGCCTCTTACCTAAGACCAGAAGAAGTACATAAAATAGGTGCGACAGTAAGTCAAGCTGGACTTAGAGGTGCTGCTCTGTGGGCTCTAGATCTGGACGACTGGAAAGGCAGATGCGCTTGCTCATCTAACCCGCTGCTTACCGCCCTACGGCAGGGAGTACTCGATCCCTCTATACCGCCTTCACTTTGTCTGAGTAACCAATAGAATCAAAATTAGTTATAACATTTAATTTTTAATACGTCCTAATTGAACAATAATGAATAACGTACATTCTTTCTACATTTCTACTTTCATTTGCAATCAAAAAGGAAATATAACGTCAATACTTTAATTGCTACATTTAAAACTTTTTCATAACATTCCATGCGTGTTTCACACGTATAAATCCAACTTCATCAAAGATTTCAATACTTATGATTAAACTATAGAATAGTAAAAGAATGAACTAATAACTAAATGTGATATTTTTTACGATTTTTATAAATTCGTTTACATTAGTTTAATTTCTTGATTTTTACTCGAAACATTAATCGAATATTGAGTAAAAGTGCAAGGAATTTAATACATAATGATAATAATAATTATGTAAATATTTTTGCTATTTTCACATTTTAGAAGATAAGCAGTGAGCCTATGAATTTTATCCCTTTATAAATATGAAAAAGTTCATCGAAAATTGATATCAAATGAAAATACCTCGTTCATACGATTTACAATAAAATTATAATTTCAGTAATCAGTTTGTTTTATACATACTAACGTAGATTAAGTGGCTTTATTTTTGCTGCTTATAGAGAGTACAAGGTACGTTAATAGCGTTAGTTAAGCGATAAGATAAAATAATTCCTAATAATTACTGTATAATTATTTTTTATGAGATTAAAAGAAATACAATTTTACGTTTGTTTTTCTTCCTCTATAATGCAGTTTCTCTATATCGTTTAGGTACCTTCATAATTGCGTTTAGGTGCATTCATAAAATTGAGAATGTATATATCGAGAGTTTACTGCTAAAATTGGCTAAATAACATTCTTTCAAAAATGTGGTAAGCATATGAAGGTATGTATTTCTTTGAGTTATATATGTCGGTGAAACTGATTAACTGCAACGTTAAATAATTTCGAAGATGTTTGATGGTGAAAAATAATAAAAGTATTAAGGTGGCTTAATTTGTCAAACTTAAACTCAGTATCTCAAAACTGTCCTTACTGTACTTATCCAGTGTTAGCAGTAAACCTTCGAAATATAACTATGCATACTCACTATGTAAAACGTGAAGTGCTTTGATATCAACGTGAAATAATTGTAAAATACATATTGATTCTACCAGGTGTTAGGTTAGTCGCTTACAGTATTCTAAGAGATGATCATTCATGGTCATATTTTTAACATATAAAATAGTAATATCAAAGGAAATATTAATAAATAACAAAGAGAACCTTAGTTAAAGTTTGTTCTAAGACTTTCAAAAGTATAAACACAATCGTAATAAATCTAGATGCAATGACCGGTGCCGAAAGCTCCAAGGGGCGACCCGGAGTTAATAACCTTCGATAATAAAACGAACAACTAACCCTTTTGTTTTGTTCATGCACTTCCCACGTTCACTTTCAAGTGAAAGTGAAGTCATCCGACGGTCATAGACACGTAGAGGATTGCGTATAATTTTTGTATATTGTAATAGATAATTAGGTCAAATTATTATGAATTGATTTAGAACCAGAATCAAGTGCAGAGTACCCTCCATAAATATTGCTACTGTCTAAACTTTCAGCCTGTATACACCTATATGTACTACTGTATGTAACAGAAAAAAAGGTGCATATAAAATCGTATTGTTTTGTTTATATAATCTTTTCTCAAATTACACTTAATTAAAATAGGACTTAGACATGCTAGGGTAAAGCCGCATCCTACGGAACTTGTCGACATTCTCTGATTTGGGTTTTTATTAAATGCACACTCTTATCGCAAAGTAATATAGCACACTCTTCTCGGTGAATAGAAAAAGTATTCGTGTAGATGAAATCAATCGAGATCTATGCTATAATAAAACTGTAGCAAGGCCAAATCTATACATTAAATATTTTTTGATAATTTTGATTGGGGTAGACTTTGTTATCGATATAGAAGCCAAAAATAACCCTTTTAATATTTTTGACAGACGTCTGTCCCTGTGAACACGCATCACTCTGAAAGTACTGAACAAATTTTGACGAAACTGGCACAGTGATAACTATAATGTTACGAGATTACATTTAGGATACTTTTTTATCTCATAAAACGCATAGAGTTCTCCAGGATAACGAAAGACAAAAATTTGTAGTAAATGTAAACTATAACAGACTTTTTTGCGAGACCTTAGTACACGAGCCAGCAACGTTGGAAGAACGAGAATTTTAGAAAAGCTGGTTCTTTTATATGAAGATATATTATGCCCTTCCAAACAGGATTCAGAATACCTGGTAGCCGGTTAACGTTGTGTTTTTTATTGCGCATCACACCTGTACAGGTCATAATTTTGATTTATAAATAATTTAAGGAACATTTTTTCAGTAACTTTTAAACGCTATTAAAAACATGAATTTATCACTGCCAGACAATTTTGTTATTGACAATGATGTGCCCGATGATATTCTTCATATATAAAATAATTCATTTTATTTTTTCTATTGCAAAGCACATATTCTATTTTATTAACCATTATGATATTGAGATTTCACCGTAAACAATGAAAAACAAAGATAAACGTAGACATATGATATGGGACTGACGCCATCTTGAATACATGCGTCTATAACAGCCGCTTCTACAATTATTGCTATCTTTATCATACAGCCAGTGTTGCGCTAACCTATTAAATTAAATTAAAAGCCTTTTATTTCTTGCAGTTTTTAACAAGTTTTGAACAAGAAATGAACTTAAAAATAAAGAAATTTAAAAATATTTACAATTTACAATGTACTATTTGTTAAAGGGAAAAGTTAGTTTTCATCTGCAAGAACCCCACAGGTGAAGGCCTCCTCCAGAGAATGCCGGTTGTCTTTGTCTTGGGCTGTCTCAAGCCAGTTTAAACCGGCGGTTTTTAGGATTTCGTCTTCCCATCGGGCATATGGTCTTCCTCTCTTTCTCTTGCCCTGAGGTCCTCTCCAGAATGTCGCCTTTTTAATCGATCTTTGGTCTTGGAGACGCGCAACATGTCCGGCCCACTTCCATTTTTGTGCAAGAGCCTGTTCTAGGGCATCTATTGCTTTTGTTGTTTGTCTTATTTTGTTGTGTCGAATTTTTTGAATTTTTCTGATGTTTAGCATGTTACGCTCTATTTCTCGTTGACAAGTTCTAACTTTTTTCTTGACCTTCGAAGTGAATTTCCACGTCTGGCAAGCGTATATGAGGCATGGTACAAGGCAGGAGTTTAGTAATTTTGTTTTGATTTTTGTAGATATGTTGGATTTAAACACTTCTTTTAAACTCCAATATTTGTTCCAAGTAAGCTGTGTCCTACGCTCCACCTCTCTTTCGTTGATGTCTCTATCGAAACTTATTTGTTTGCCAAGGTATGTATATTGGTTTGTATACTGAAGTGTTTCGTCGCCGATGGATATTTGTCTCTTTTGTTATATGTGTATATATATGTGTGTATATTTGTCTTGTTGTCGCTAACCTGTAGCTATAGCTAAGTTATTCTATACATATTATTATAAATTTACCGTCTTTTATGTCTAAATAAAATAATATTAAAATTACAGCTATCGTAACATGGTTTGAACATACTTATTTTATTTACAAAAAAATAGCATCGGGCACATTCTTTTTAATAACAATGTTTGGCAATAATAATTTCATGTTTTAGTAGCGTTTCAAAGTTAGTGAAAAACAACACATTCAAAAATTATATAAAAATCATTTTTTTTTTGCCTGTAAAGGTACGATATACACTAATAAACGCAACGTTTACCGGCATGGCAGCCAGGTAGCCCGCACGCTGTTCGGCAGAACATAAAGATATATAAAAAATGGCTTATCGAAATTCGTTGTCGAAACCGTTCCTAGCTCTTAGACGAATCGTTACAGGCAAGTGACTTTTGACGCGTCGTGCTCAGATCTTTTTAATATTTATATTTTTCTTCAATACAATGGAGTGTGAAAAAGTTTTAATACAAGTTGAAATTAGTTATGTTATCATTCAGTGTTTCATTTATCATTATTTATCTTATGAATATATTTTATCGTTTAATTTACTATTTAATTCTATCAACTTGATATTTTATAATGTAAACTATACTGACTGTATAGTAAACGGCTACAAAAAAGGGAAAGGAACTTCGTTAGAAATTGGGGGTCCATAGACCTCTAAAGCTTTTTTTACATTACCGCCAATATACGTAGGTTAGTTTTTATTTTAATTGAACCCGATAGATGATGCTACGAACGGGTTGTAGGCTTATTTTAAAAGATTGTTCGTATACCATCTGGATATATGTTTGAGTGAGTCCCTTCATAGTTTGGATTCACAATTGGAAACCGTAGGTAATAATGTTTTGGGTTTATTAAAATTTTTCGCGTTTAAAAATATAATCGACACCAGTGATAACCGATTTGGTGCAGACGAAGTTGCACGGGTCAGCTAGTTTCTAATATACTAATAACGCCAGCCAATAAGTGCTATGTCATATGACGTCATAATAGATACTATTCGCGCATTGCGTGACTGCGTGTTTTATCATTTTAAACACTGATAACCTACTACGCCTAAAATTTAACACCTCAACAAAGTTGTTATGATAATATTGTCTGTTATTCTCTACTTAGTATTATCTCACTTTATTGCATATAAACTACTGACGTTTTTATCGTATCTGACCAAAGGTGATTTTTACCTTTTTTATATTATCTATTACACATTATATGTATACTTTGGTATACTATATGATAATACAATTTAAGTAAAAAAAAAAAACAAAAATACATAAATTAATAACGGTGATTTCATAGTAAAGAAGTGTTTAGGTGAAATGAAACTAATCAGAGAGTGTTTATCAAATTTTTTAACATCCTCCTACATTGCCGGCTTTTCTTTCTCGAACTGACTACGCTATTGGCCATTTTGGAGGCCTCTACAGCTTCACCGGACTACTAAGGCGAGCGCTTAAGGCATTCAGTCGATTTTATTTTTAGGTAACATGCTCAAGGGCGCACGGCACACCTCGGCTTGGCCTGAGAAATTTCGGATCTGACCTAGCTAAGCTATTCTAAGCTACTCATGCATATATTCCTTTGTGAATCATACAATCGAAATTGCATGATTCACAACTGCATACGTGAATATCGGAATGAAACCAACTAAACTATTCGATTCAGTTCGATAAGGGAAAAAACAAAACCCTTCCCCTATGTGTATGTATGTACACGTGTGTGAGAGGTGATCTCATGTGTGAGTACAAGTGATGTAGGTGAGTCACTGTATCGCGATAGTAATATCTCGGGGGCTCCATCCGGGGGTGACGTCGGCTCGAGATATCACTGAAGAACCAATGTGTGTGCGGGGATGAAAGAGGAGGCCTTCCCTCATGGTGGCACGAGAGAGGGTTATGCGTGCGTGGGCGCGAACACGCGTGTTAAGAAGATCGAATTTAAAGTTAATTGAGCGGCGTCGGCGCCGGAATTTGAAAAAGAGAAATAACAAAATTATTATTATTGTTAAGTCGTTTTAGGGGAAGATAGACGCAAATACACGGATTTACTCTACCTTATGTGAGTTATTTATTTTTGAACGGCGGCGCGCGCGAGCCTTTGTAGTTTAGCCGCGATGGCTTGAAACCTATGGATCGCCGTTACGGTACCTAGTAGCGGATTTCTAACGGTTTCTTCGTAGGTCGAGATCTCCGAGATCTTGTGGAAAATGAATAATTGACCTGCGTAGTCAATACTTGACATACATTACCGGCCTTTATGTTGTATAACTCACTTTATATTTCAGTCGACGTTCAACTTCTGCCTCCTACTCTAGTTACTTTGTCTCAACTTCGCCTATGTCTAGTTTAATGAATAAGTATTAAATAATATACATCAAGATATAAATATTGCAAATACAATATTATCAGCGATCCCTGTATTCAAATCCAAACTAATTGAGGCAAATCTATTTAAATATATGGTAGATGCAATTTGACTTGTCTTGCTTTGGCAATTTAAACTTTTATAATTGGTAACTAGATGCGACTCCATATGAGTTAATTACATTTGATCATTTAACAACAACAGATTATCTCATATAACTTATAAGTGATAATATACTATGTATAAATATAATAAAAATGAAGTGTCTATTTGTAATGTCAAAATAAAAATGTTGTACTGAATGGGTATGAAAGTATACACGCTAATGATAACAAAAATGCATTTTTTTAAATGTTGTCGGTATGTCTGTTTGTTTGTTCCGGGTAATCTCCGAAACGGCTGGACCGATTTTGACGGGAATTTCACTGGGAGGTAGCTAAAATTACAGCGGGTTATGTAGGCTCTAATTTAGATTAGCTGCGAACCGTGGCTTCGTTTACAGTGCTATCTCCAAAACGGTTAAACCGATTTCCACGAGACTTTCACTAGCAGATAGCTGACCTTATAAAAAGTGATTTAAGCAATTTTAATTTACACTAGCTATTAACCGTGGCTTCACCCGCAATGCTATCTCGAAAATGATGCGACTGATGTTTACAGGACTTTCACCGGCATATAGCGGACATTATAAAAAGTAATTTATTCTATTTTAATTTAGACTAGCTGTTAATTATGGCTTTGCTAACCATACGATTTTCACGGGACTGTCTCGCAGAAGGGGGATGCGGAGAGGGTCCGGGAGGAGGACCCTCAAAGTGACCGTCTCCACCAACGGAGGACAGGCAGGAGGTGGCGGCAGTTTGACCGCCGCCTCCTCCAACCGTAACCGGACCTAGGGAGGATGGGTCGGGGGACCCATCTCCTCATTGCACAGGAGCGGTGGACGAGGGGAGGCAGCTGGTGTGTATCCAGTCTTCGGCCACCTTCCGCCGGGCGGACCGTTGGGACAGCTCTACAAGGGAGATTAGCTAGAACGATCCCTTGCCGCCCCAACAATGACGGTCTGTCGGTACACCGTGGGGTTTTAGTCCGTGCGAGTCGGACATATCCCACCCTCTCCTCCGGGAGGGTGGCGTATCTATAAGGAATTTCCCGACGTTAAAAAAAAAGGTAAAATGCGGTGAAGAAACAATAGTTGCATAGATTAAAAAGAAATCCAATATGTCATATTATTAATTGGAAATTCCAGTTCAAATGCAGAGTATATCACTTAAACCCAAATTTATCAAATGTTTTTAAATGGATATTTGTTTGCACCTACTAACAAATAAAATTTCTAAATTATAATATGAATGATCCGTGGCTCGGGATTAAAGTCCACGCTTTTAATACACGGAACATGGAAGCGCATTAAGTGATTCTTTTTAAATATATCTACATAATAAAATTAAATAATTTATAATAATTAATAAAAAAAGACTTTTTGCACTACAGACTTCTTTATAGGTAAACATTATAAAAAGTTACGTAATTTTTTTACGTACGTTCACAAGTCGTGTAAAGACACTTATCCTATGAAACGATAGATAAACAGGCATACTTTTTTTTTTTTACTAGGGGAAATTCTACATGGGATACACCTCCCACTGCCGGGGGACAGTGAGAGGGTTATGCCGGACTCCTACCGGCTACAATCCCTAGGGTACGGGCTCACGATTAGCATGCATCGATGCCCTGGTCGCGCACCTGGGTCAACCTGCCGTGTAAACCAGATTGTTGGCGTGGCGATACCGGTGTGACCACAGAATAATATTACTCCTAGCAGGGTGTGACGCCATGTGCAAGTGACCGTGCGCAATCTCTCTTACGGCACTGAGCTCGCATACCTATAGTGTATACAATGTTGTTTACTACATTACACATGTATCCAGGCGTCCCATGACGGCTCAATTTTTTCAAATTGACTAACGCTATCGGTATGATTGGGCTTCACAGCTTCACCGGAATAATAGGAGCGGACGTGAGCGCACTCTCGTGGACGCGGTAGGTGGTTCTATAGTATGTGGCCCCCGCGTCATTTATACGATTGTAACTACGCCCCTGGTCAAGCACGCGTCTATTATACATTGTAATCTATGAATAGAGGAAGGAACGGGTGTCAGACATGTATAGGGTTACCAAACAATAAGATACAAAAGTCAGACTTAGTGCTGTATTAGGTCGGATCCGGACAAATATTTTTATACCCACAACATACATTTTTAAAAACGAACATAATTTTTTTAGGATTAGAATTCGATTGTTAGAATTAATCGAGTAAACATAAATTACGCACGGTACTTAGTTTGTATACTAAAGCACACAGAATATGAAGAGGGGGCAAGGAAGAAGGAGAGGCGGTTGCCAAGCCTGTTCCCTTGGATATAGATATACTTATAGACACTGATAAAAGTCTGAATATGATAGCAAAAATCCAGACATGTCCGACATAGTTCGAACGCTTGGTAATGCAACGTTATCGCTACACTTATAATTAACAATAACCTCGATAATTTATTCGTCGATGTATTTACGTCACGCCATTATATTAGGTTTATTTTCGTGGATTATCGCGACTAAAATTTAAGTGGTCAGTTCAATGTAATGACCGTTCACAAAATTTACGACCAACTTGGCGTGACTGCTCATTTAACGCACAAAAGAAAGTGAAAAATATTGAGAATAATTTATCTAAGACCGATCATACTTCCAGTACACTTATCGTACCTTTATTAAAGGGATTTATATTATATGAATAAACTTGACGTAGATTTACAATTATTATAGATCAAATAATAATAGGTATAAGGTTAATTTGGTTAACATTAATAATGGCGAAGCGTTTATTTTTTCGCGGAATATTCAATTCTAGTAAGGTAAATTTAAGCCCTACGTTGTTTGTTTGTGGAAATATTCAATGCAATAAACTACATACAAATGAGGTAAGTGTCTAATGTTAATAAAGTAGACGATACCAGCGACTTCATCTGCTTTGTCCGGCGTATTGCTTGTCCATTACTCCGCGATAAAAAAGTTATTGAACGCGTAGTCATTATAAAAATTGTAGTTTTTTTATATATTCAATAGGGTTATATTTAATGAAGATATCCCGATAATTCTTTTCTGAGATAAGAACCCAGTCTTTAATTAGAAAATATTTTTAAAAAATGATCAAAATCTATCCAGTAGTTTAAGTTTTGTGCGCACAACAGCAGACCTCTATCATTTTATTTTTGTAGAAGATTTAATTCATATTTAATTCGTTTTATTATTTTTCGAAATTTTTTAAAATAAATTTCAATATTATCTAGTTTCTCAAAAAGATATATACAGTTATATCTAGACAAATTTCGTTAACAAAAATATATTAAAAACATCCAATGGTTTAATACGATAACCAATAGCACTTATAATAATATTTAGAAATATAGTTTACTCTAAAAAAGGACATGCTTAGCAACTACAAACACGGTTTAATGTCCACACATTTTTAGTATAGTACCTAGAAATTCGACGCCCACTAAGTAGTTTCTTCCAATAATTTTATAGATATCAGTAAAGGAAATACAAATCCCAACGAAATGGGGACACATGGCTGGAAAACTATGGGGTACTGATCAAAACAGACCCATACTTGCATTACATGGATGGCAGGACAATGCTGGAACCTGGGATCCGATTGCTCCAATGCTGTGTCAAAAGCGTTCAATTTTAGCGCTTGATTTCCCTGGGCATGGTTGGGGACACATGGCTGGAAAACTATGGGGTACTGATCAAAACAGACCCATACTTGCATTACACGGATGGCAGGACAACGCTGGAACCTGGGATCCAATTGCTCAAATGCTGTGTCAAAAGCGTTCAATTTTAGCGCTTGATTTCCCTGGTCATGGTTTGTCAAGCTGGATTTCACCAGGTACTTCATATAATTTATTCGTTATATAACATCACGTACCTATAAATGCCCAAGAATCGAATAAGTCTCTCTTCGACGTTAGGCAAGATGACATTGTCATACCAACCCGCACATTTTAGCGACATCAAACTCACAGGAATCCATTGTACAAGTTGGTATTTTATGTCAAAATAAGCCTTTAGGCTTAATAGGCCTGTATATAGGCCTGTTAATAGGCCTTTAGGCCTGTAATACTTTAGTATTAAATATTACATTTTTCAAGCCTACACAATGGGTGAATTAAAAAAAGTTATTGTTACCCGCCATCAGATATTCTGTCGTTCAAAGAAAGAGGTATTTTCCACTCTATTTTGTGGTAGTGAACTTTACATGTATTCGAAATCAGAAAAGAAGCCACATTTAATTGTGTACTTACTTAGTTTTGTTTTCGAAACACGATTAATCTAAAAACGAATTAGTATTACTTTATCAAAGTTGCAATCAGCTGAATTGACGACTCTTCTCTTGTTTGTCTCTTGTTTTAGCTAGATACACCCCTTTTCATCACAGCAGCTGTATTGGTATGTGTAGATATATGCATAAATAAATAAAATAACAACAAACGCCTGAGGAGCTGCGGACACAGCTAGTATTATTATATATAAAAAGCACACGACAAGTAGTACGATAAATCAATATTCCAAAAAACCTGCAAATATAAGAAGGAAATAAACCGTTTCATCTAAAGATATCCGCATATTTTGTGTAAGATTGGACACTTTGCAACATTTAATAACGAGGACTTCTAATAGTCTGGACGTATTTTTCGTAGCTTTGTTTCGAACTCGTATTATTTTACGCACTAAAATTAATCTATGCTATTGATATTATAAAGAGGTAAAGTTTGTGATGTTGTAATATCAGTATCTACTGGTCAAATTTGAATAATTATTTCAGTGTTAAATAGCTCATTTATCGACAAAGGCTATATATATAAGACTATATATTATAACGCTAAAACCAATAGGAGCCGAATCATGGAGAGCATAGGAGTATAGGAGGAGCAATAAGATCATCAATGAAGTATAAAATTCAAATTTCAAAATCATTTTTTTTCCCTTTTGAAAGCTTCCGCTGCGTGTTAGCACAAAGTAACTAACTCACGCGGTCGAAGTCGCGGGCAAAAGCTAGTAATTAAAAAAATACTCTACTTATTGTTAGTAATTGCCGTATCCGTAATTTAGTAGTAAAATAATATGTTATCACCCACCCCGGGTCCCGCTCTGTCACATTCAAGAAACGAGACTACAACACGACCGGAATATTGAAATTAGCACCACCATATTAAAGATACATTTATATAGATAAGACATAAATAAGAACTGATATTATTATATAGAATTGATTTATTACTCGCATAATATTAGTTTGTGACTATTATCATTATTTTTGTGTTACTTAAATTATTTAGCAGAATTAAGAATAAATATTAAAATATTGCTTTGACTTCCATAATTCGGTCTATAAAAGGCAAGATGTCGCTGATCTATATGTCGAAACACATTAGAGATACATAAATAACAATAATTATACAAAAATTTTGCATAGCTTAAATAACATTAATTTGTTCATTATTTATTACTTAAACTTAACTTAACTTAGTGTTACTTAAATTATTTTGCGGAATTATGTGTAAATAGTACTTGCTTTAACTTAAATAGATCGGTCTTTAAAAGACAAGATGTCGCTGATATCTATGCATTATTATGTACAAAGTATTGTCAGGCGAAGCTCTGCCCAAATAAATAGTGACAGTAGGTATCTACGAAGTGTTTATTGGCATCCCTATCCCCGACCGATCAACACTATACGTGATTACAGTAACAAATAATAACAAAAAAAAAACGTTCTTTTAGCTCTGAGAACTAACGCAGTTTTTATTTTTATTTTTAGAAACCGATCAATAATTCCGAAAATTACATCCTATATACAAAAAAAATCAGAAATGTTATCCCTTTACAACATTGGTATAGAAATTGGTGTCAATATTTATTGTCTATTTTTCAGGCATGCAGTACTACTCTTGGGAATTACCACGTCTGATTATATATTTAAAAGAATATTTCAAATGGGATAAAGTTTCCTTATTATGTCACTCAATGGGATCGGTAGCTGGTATTCGTTACGCGTGCATATTCCCAAACAACGTAGACTTCTACATCGCTATCGATAGCATGGTATACGACGATTACGATTTACATTTCGTTGCAGATAGGTACGCTAAATTGTTAGAGAGGGGTTTAATGGCACAATCACGTTTGGACAAAGAACCGCCTTCTTATACTTGGGATGAAGTAACAAAATTATGGTACAACAGCACCAATAAATCGGTCGCTTTAAACTCTGTGAAGTATTTATTACAACGAGGAGTTAAACGATCGAAACACGATGGGAACAAATATTACATTTCACGTGATTCTAGATTGAAATATATAATTTTCAACCCGGAAGACAAAAATTTCGTGGAGGCACTCATCAAGAGGCTAAAAACTCCAACATTGTATATAAAGGGCATAGACTCGTCTTATTCGTCAGACGCCTTCTCAGTTGAGATGCGACAAGTTATCGAAAAGAATAATGATAAATTTGAATATCATTTTGTACCTGGAACACATCACGTTCATTTGAATAACCCTGAACGAGTCGCACCATTAATTACGAATTTTTTAAGGAAATATAACGTAGATATATAAAATGTAAATAAAAAGCAGAAATGTTATTAGGAAATAAATTGTAGCTTATATATAAGGTTGTTTATATGAATAGAGGGTATATTAGAATCGCTGGATATTTTAAAGATTACATTTATATTTACCAATGTATAGTGCATTTAAAAGTAGAAAATACCCTTAAACAATACCTATTTAATTAAATAAATAAATAAAATATAAATTAAACCTAATAAAAAGCTAGGTCAATCAGTGAAAAAAGTCAGTGACTAAATATGAACTCAAAACTAAATTTATATCAATTTATTACAAACCAAATCATAATAAAGATACATATTGAAAGCGTAAAATACGAACGCAAACGCAAAAAAAAATAGAATAACAGAAAATATAACACAATAGAATAACAGAAATTAGGTCTTGAACTATGAAATTGCCGTTTTGTATGAAAAAATTTAAACGAATTTTTTTCATGTATTATTTATTTGTATTAATCGAAGTAATCACCCATGCAATCAATGCATCTTTGCCAACGCAGTGGCAGTTTATTGATGCCCTTCTTAAAGAAATCAGCTGGACGGGAGGCAACAAATTCTTCAAAGGCATTTTGTACTGCCTCTCGGGTATTGAATTTTTTTCCCGCCAAGGAGTTTTCCAAATTCTGAAAAAAGTAGTAGTCTGTAGGCACAAGGTCTGGTGAGTAGGGCGGATGACGGAGAACTTCCAACCCCAGTTCTTGCAACTTGGAGACCGTCTGCTGTGCAGTATGAGGTCGCACGTTGTCGTGCAGAGGCAGCGGAGACGAGCGATTGACCAATGGAGATGTGCCAGCTTCTCCGTCATTGTGTTCAGTTCTTCACAGTACACATCTGCAGTAATGCTCACCCCGTTTGGTAAGAAGCTGTGATGAATCACACCGGCGCTAGACCAACAAACAGTGACCATCACTTTTCTAGGGGTAAGTTTTCGTTTAGGGCATTGTTTAGGTGCTGAACCAGGATCCAACCAACTTGCTGAGCGCTTGCGGTTATCAAACAGTATCCAGTTTTCATCGCAGGTAACAATGAGGTTCAAAATTCCTTCATTTGTGTGTCTGTTGAGCAGTGCAAGGCACGTCTCGACGCATACTTCGCGCTGGCGATCATTGAGTGCGTGGGGCACCCATTTGTCTAGCTTTTTTACCTTGCCAATTTGACACAAATGGACCAATATTGTTTTGAAGCTAACGTCGAAAGCTGCTGCTAATTCAGCCATAGATTGTGTATCATCAGCTTCCACAATCGCCTTTAATTCGTCATTGTCGACCAAAGTCTTCGGCCGACCGCGAGGTTCATTTTTCAGGTCAAAATTCCCAGAACGGAAGCTAACAAACCAATAACAGGTGGTGCGTTGGTTTGTAGTGTTAGCTCCGTAAACGTCGTTGATGTTGCGTGCCGCTTGTGCCGCGTTGCTGCCACGACGGTACTCATATTCCATAATTACTCGAATTTTTAACGTATCCATGATGACAAAAAAGATTGAAATGCGATGAAAATATAACACTAATCAATAAACAAATGACTACTTTTGGAAAAAGAATTCCATGTTTTTAAAATAAAATTAATTTGAAATTAGAATTCTTAGCCAAACAAAAATTATTTTGATTTGAAATGGCCAGTACTGCAGAACGGCAATTTCATAGGTAAAGACCTATTATTTTCTTATTTCTTATGTGTATACTCGTATATATCATTATTGAGTACCTAATTTGAAAAAAAAATTTGAATAAAATTTTATTTATGACTTTCATTTGTTTTTTTTTTTTGTTATCTGTTATTTTCTTTGATACCTAATGTATGCGTTTCTGCTCGATTTTGTTTTTTGAATATGTTTTAAATTTGACTTCACCATATTTGAAGCTTAATTATAAGATAGGTACTTCCGTTTCCCTGCGTGTCCTCTTATGACAATAGATATGCTTGACTTCCGGTCAAATACCTCACATGTCGGTCGCTGCAACATCCAAAGGAACAAGACCGCTATTTAACAAAATGTCACTCAGACATAATTTCACTCTCTATATGACTTGCATTTGGATGGGCATCCAAAAGACAATTTCAAAAATTGCAGCGTTTGACGGTTTCCACGAGAATTTAAAGATTCCTTTTTTCCAAACATATATCAAGTCTCCCGCGATTACTTATGACGATAGAGCCGCAAACCATTCTAACCCGTTAGTGGTAGCCGGGAACTATGTACCACAAGCCTGTCGCGAAGTAGCCTAAAAATGGATCGACGATAAAAATGCAGCTAACGATTTGTGCTCCTCCGGGTCTTTAAACAGAGCGTACTATAAACATGGCTGAAAAACCACCGATCACGCTACCGTGATCGAGCGATCAACTTCGTTTCCGCATATCCGCTGCAGCCCCATTGACAGCATCTCAACACTACGTTCGTCTCCCGGAGTGAAGGCCTCGAGCACGCCGCTAGCGCGATAGTTACACTTAACTCATTTCACACACGATACTGCACTTTATACACGTGTACGCTCACACGGTACGTAAATAGGTTCTGTGAGGATCCTGTTGTGGTTAGCCTTAGCCAAGATTATCATATTTGAAATACATGTACGCTTCCGTACGACACATATGCACTTGTGTCTCAATAAATTAAAAATGTGTTGTTAGCTTAGCTCGCGTGGGTTACTTTGATTCACGTTGTTATATTCAAGGCAACAGCTTATGTCCGTGGTCGGCCACTTTGGCACCCTTGAGCTGACCCACCAACTGACTGTCCTAAGCACTATTCCTAAAGGCCGGATGAAACTGAAGGCCCGACAGGCTAACAGCAGTTCATCAGTCCGTTTACAATAGTGGTGGTTAATATATTAAATGGCAATTTTTATAACGCAAATTTCAGAATTACCTTTCGTGGTTATAATCGGATAAACGATAAAACTGCTATAATTGGTAAGTATATTTCGTTTAGTTGCTAAATAAAATAAATTGTATTCATTTAGTACGGTGCGACATTTATTCAAAAATGCGATTTTAGCTTATGGTGTTGATATAAACGTTGTTTAGCGATAATACGATAAACCGCATTTATTAAGTATGGTACGAAATTTTGCATATATATTTGTATAGCATGTACTTGTTTATATTTATATTCTTGAATTGTTACCCAAAACAAAGTATAATATCTTTTAAGACTTTGTGAAAACAGTATAAATGTTGGATTCAGTGCATTAATTAGATTGTAGATATATTGATTATAAGTAGAAAAAGTTATGTTTATTTTAACAATAAGTTTTCTGTTTACGTAAACAGTCTGACTTCACAATTTCGCTGGACGTTCTAATTTAATTGTATTAGACAACTAGCGTGCCCGGCGGACGTTACCTCGCCCTGATAACAAAAAAAAACCTTGACTAATTATATAGCTAAACCTTCCTCATGCATCACTGATAAAGTTCTTAGTGTATAAGTGCATATTGTGAACTCATACCCTACACATTAATTATAGCAGCTCAAATACTATAACTGCCCCAGATTTAGTATAAAGAGACTAGCGTATATAATGCTTTGTAACAAGCTTTGTATAAATCCCTTCGATCTTTTGGGCTTGATGGAGAAGGAGTCTGTTATCAAATTGTTTGATAATTTTGTAAAGCATGTGGTCAATAATATCAAGGCATTTAATGAGCATTGAATTGAATTGAGCAAGGCATTGAAATTTTACCATGACTCTCCGACTTGCACCTAAATCATGACTAACGAATCTTTGTGATATTATGTAATACTCATGCAACAAATCAACGGAAAGGGAAGTGACTTGTATAAAATTTCAATCACCTCTCTCTTTTATATTGTTATCCCGCCCTGATAATTGAAAAAATCCTTGACAAATTACATACCTAAACCTACCTCATTAATCACTTCATCTATTAGTGAAAACCGCGTGAATATCTGTTCAGTAGTTTTTGAGATTATCGCGAACAGACAGACAGACAGACAGACGTGGCAGAGGACTTTAGTTTTATAATATGTAGTGATGAAGTTGTAATAATGTCGAAGACTACAAATAATGCCATTTAGAACCATTTCGAGAGATCAAGAGACGGGAGTAAAATTGTTGAGTGCCAATTTTGTGTGAAATCTCTGTCGTTTAGAACGATCGTGATAAATTTAATTAAATTCACCCTAAGGCAAAAACTCGGAAGTTTAAAGTTTTATGATCCGTGTACCTAATCAGTCTAGAATAATTAGCACTGATCGTTCAAGTTTTGTTTATTGAATAATTTGATTTTGTATATCATATCACCAATCGTAAGTTTTCGTTTTTCGCGCCTCGCCGTTTATTATTTCGCGTCATCCTGATAAAATTCAATTCACGACTTTGTAGGTCATAATAAATATACTTCTATAATAAATAAAATAAATAACTGCTATATATGCTGTAATTGTAATGGATCTCTGTAATGTTATGGTTACTTTAAGAAAAGAATTAGAAAACCTACAAATCTATATTCGGAAATAATAAGACAATTATTAGCACACAACAATATGATATTAAGGGAATAAATAGATAATTTGGAAAATTCCAATTTTTCTTCAAAATTCTCTATTTTCTTTCTATTCAAAAGTATAACAAGTTATTTTTAAAGGAAAGGTGGCTACCATAACTACTCCCCTGGATAAATGTCTCTATTTTTTTTTTTGGTAACAAATCTTGTAGTAGACTAACTGTACAAGCAGATCCGCACGCGTTTTTTTTTTAAATTGTTTTAAAGAAATATAAAACTGTGAGACCATGTACAATTATAGAAATGCCCTTTAAAACAATTGTACGTACGACACGCACGCCACCTACAGTGACATGTAATGTATACAATAGATATATAAATACTAACAGCGTGCCAAATGAGGTTTATCATCAGCAACATATTTGAAACCTCAACCCTTCATATAACTTCCTCAGTGCTCACTTACATAGTAGGTATAAAGAACTAATGAAACAATGACTTAAAGATGTTTGATGTAAGTAAGATGTAAATTCCCGTGAAAATTGGTCAAACCGTTTTAGACATAGCACTGCGAGCGACGCCACGGTTAACATCTAGTCTAAATTAAAATAGATTATATGACTTTTTATAATGTCCGCTATCTGACTGGGAAAGTCCCGAAAAAAACAGTCGAACTGTTTTGGAGAAAGTACTACGGGAAAAGCCACGGTTAACAGCTACTATAAATTAAAATTGCCTCAATTACTTTTTATAAGATCAGCTATCTGCCAGTGAAAGTCTCGTAAAGATCGGTCAAACCGTTTTGGAGATAGCACTGCGGGCAAAACCACAGTTAACAGCTAGTATGAAGTTGCTGGAATAACTTTTTTTAGGGTCAGCTATCTGCCAATGAAAGTTTGGTGAAGATCAGTCCAACCGTTTTGGAGATAACGTTGTGGGCGAAGCCGCGGTTAACAGCTAGTATAAATTAAAATTGCTTAAATTACTTTTTATAAGATCAGCTATCTGCCAATGAAAGTCCCGTGGAAATCGGTCCAACGGTTTTGAAGATAGCATTGCGGACAAAGCCGCGGTTAACAGCTAGTGTAATTTAAAGTAGCTTAAGTAGCCCGCTGTATTTTTTTTCTATCTGCCAGTGAAATTCCCGTCAAAATCAGTCCAGCCGTTTCGGAGATTACCCGGAACAAATAGACAGACCGACAAAAATTTAAAGAATTGCATTTTTGTTATCAGAAGCATATTTTCATACCCAATCAGTAAAAAAAAAGTTTGATATTACTTACAGACAATTAATTTTTATTATATGTATAGATAGATATAGATTGTTACTGTCATTATTGAGTAGGTAATGATATTACAAGTTTCTTGCGATCATTTCTATATTTTCAATGCTTTATTAAGATGGTGGTTCTCTTGTTAGAACATTCCATAGAGTTTTTATGGCAAGTCAGAATCCAGGTTCAGTGGTATTATTTCTCATCCACTTCACTTCATTTTCACGGTAACCTAACTACATAATATATCGTGTAAAACTCCACCAGTTGAGTCGAATAATACAATATTTATACATATAATAAGCTAACGTGTCTGTACGTTTTTCGATTTTCGTGAAAAAATATGTTGCAGGTGTCTAGAAATAAGTAATAGAATACATTTCAATCATTTTTAGAGATGTCTGCCTGCTTTTTGTATGACCACGCATCACTGCTAAAGTACTGGGTTCACAATAAAACCTCATATAAGAAAGTCATAAAGTATATCCTCGGGAATAACAAAAAAATTGTATCATTAAAATCGGTACACTCTATAAAAAGTTATTGTAATTTTAATAGCGCCGCGACTTAAGTATGAGAGAAAAGTAGATAAGCGAATGGACTAAATACGTTCAAATGGCTTTATTAGTCATTGTTTTGTCCATCAGGTTCCACGTGGACGAAGTTATGAATAAAATACAAAGTACACATGACATTCCAAAATCCCGCCAAAACTATTATCCATTATAATATATTAGTAGAGGCAGATACAGCACTGGTTTCATACTTGTAAAGGGTTGCCATAAAATAAAACACAAAAGCAGGACTTATAACAGTTCTCTATAAGGCCGGGACCGGACATAACATATTTATAGCCAAAACATACCTGCTTAAAAATTTACATACTTTTGGGAAACTATAAAATACTCGTTATGAATTTTAGACTAACAAATTAATCGATGAAACATAAATCTTGGTCTGTACTTAGTATGTATAGAAAAGCACAGAGTATAAAGTGGGTTCAGAGTACAATGCGAGCCGCTTGTCACATATTTTGAGTATTACTTATTACTCACAAAAAGCCTAAGAAATGCCTAATAGAATAGTAAAAACATAAAAATGTCCAAATTTATTCGAACGCCTGGCAATGCAACGCTTCGCTACACATATAACATACAATAACCTTGGTTATCTATTCCTATTGTACAATGTATGTACGTCATTGTATTAGGTTATTTTTCGTGCTTAGACGTGACTAAAATTTAATGGTTAGTCAAATGTAATGTTCCTTGCCGAGTTAAGACTTGTTTGGTACATGGTTCTAAATTCACCTGTTTTATCTCATTGTTACGCACACAAAGAAGTGGAAAATATTTTAATACTAATTTACATATAATCGATCACACTTCCGGTATAATTATTGTTACAAAAAATAATATAGTTATAGAAATCTTTATTGTGAGAATAAATGTGACGTAAATTAAAAAAACAATTATTGCTTAGAAAATAGTAAACAGTAATAAGCCAAAAGTTATAAGCTTTAATTTCGATACAATTAATAATGACTAAACATTTATTTTTTCGCGCGATATTCAATTATAGCAAGGATAATTTAAGACCTACGTTGAATATTCAATGTAATAAACTACATACAAATGAGGTAAGTGCCCAAACTAATGATGTATTTAACTATTACTTACATTTTTAAAATCTCTTTAAGGACATTTCATCTGTTTTCACTGTCTGTAAAAATATTATATCAATACATTTATGTCTAGCTAAGTTATGATGAAATTAAAAAAAAAACAAATTCTCCATATCCAATGGTTTAATTTAATAATCATAATTAACCTCCTCCTTTTTCGAAGTCGGTTAAAATGCACCCATAATTATACTTGTAAATGAAGTTTACTTCTAAATATTCTAAGGAGTTTCTTCTCATAACTTTATAGATACCAGTAAAGGAAATTCAGATCCCAACGAAATGGGGACACCTGGCTGCAAAACTATGGGGTACTGATCAAAACAGACCCATACTTGCATTACATGGATGGCAGGACAATGCTGGAACCTGGGATCCGATTGCTCCAATGCTGTGTCAAAAGCGTTCAATTTTAGCGCTTGATTTCCCTGGGCATGGTTTATCAAGTTGGATTCCACCAGGTACTTCATATGATTAATTCGTTATATAATATAGCTTACCTATAAAGGTTCCAGGGCCTATGTCTCTCTTTGACATAAAGCAAGTTATAATTATTATACCAACATATACCCACTTGTGTGTGTGTGTGACTTCAAACTCTCGCTTCATTCCGATGTTGCAATGTTCGTACCTCTTGGAGGTTTTTTATTTCACATAAAGGTTTTTATTGACAAATAAATTAAAAACATTGACCGTACATTATAGTTTTTTAGTTAGTAGTGCAATAGTCAGTTTTAGATATATTGGATTCAAGAAGAAAAGCCACATTTAATAGTATTTTTAGTTTATGTAGTAGATTCAGTTCTCAAGTCACGTTTGATCCAAAAACGAATTAGAATTGCTTTACTAAAGCTGCAAGTTATAGAATTGTTGACTCTTCTGGTCGTGTTTTGTTATATGCGCCCCTTTTCATTACGGCGTCAGTATTGGTATGCGTAAGTACACTCATCAAAAAAGTCTAAGCAACATGTACTAATTTAAATTTTAGGATGGTTCTTCACATTATAACGTTGTATTTTATTTTTAAAATAATATCTTTAGGGTTCTATGATGTAAAAATAACAGCTGTTGTCTTTGTAAGTTCTTTTAATAACAGAAATGAACAATATTAGAATATACTGTAGAAACTAAGATACTTAAGAAACTTAACTTTTTTCTTACAAAATGAAATTTCTAAAGAAAATGTATTTATTGTGAAAGAATAGAACAATTTAATACAAAGTATGGTCTCCTCTCCTATTCAGAACTTGTCGGCAACGATTATTCATTGAATTAATGAGACTGTTTATGTCATCTTGCGGTATTCGCTCCCAATGGAATTGTAGCAAATCCTTCAGCTGTTGGGTTGTTGTCGCTCCGTCCAAGTCCTTCAAAACACGTCTCTGGAGCATGTCCCATGCGTGCTCGATGGGGTTGAGATCTGGCGATTGTGCAGGCCAGGGCAATACCCGGATGTTCTCCGTTGCAAAGTATTCACTGGTTCGCCGAGCTGTATGTGAACGCGCATTGTCATGCATTAACCTAAAATCGGAGCCAAAGGTTTGTGCAAATGGGTAGACATAAGGTCTGAGAATATCCTCAATGTAATTTTCAGCATTCATGTTTCCATTTACAAAAACGAGCTCAGTTCGCCTGTTCTTCATAATACCCGCCCATAACATAACTGTTGAGCCGCTGTATGGATGAACTTCCTGAACGCACCTGAGCCTTTCAGTATTTCCGGGCCGACGATACACTCGCACCCTTCTTGTATCAGGCTTAAACCCGAATCGCGACTCATCGGAAAACATAATTTTATCCCATTGTTCCTGGGTCCATGTTATGCGTTCTCTACACCATTCATATCGACGAGCGCGATTCCCGTGACGTATCGGTGGGCACCTGATTGGGCGTCGAGCTCGTAGGCCGTACTCATGCAGTCGATTTCGCACAGTTTGAGGACTTACATCAACACCACTTGAAATTTGTAGCCTCAAACTTATCTCTCGAGCGGTTAACATCGGCTGGCGTCTTGCAGTCAGTTGTATGTACCGGTCTTGCCGAGTGGTTGTACTCCTTTTACGGCCTGGATGCTGTTCAGCGGGTTCTCCTGTATTATTGTAGCGCTGCCAAAGACGACAAATAATATTTCTATGAATGCCAAAATGTCGAGATACCTGAGATTGATTACTTCCCGCTTGCAACATCCTTACAGCTCTTTGCATTTCATCTGCCATCAAATGACGTCGCTTCATGACGTAAAGAATATCTAACAATTCAATTTTGTCGCTAACTTTATTTAAATGGTTGGTAAAATTATAAAATCAAGACTAAACGTAGCAATTAAAACGCACTTAAATTCAAACAAATTCGCAGTCATTTGAATTTTATGAAAACACAAAACAATCAATTTTTTTTACAACCAGCCAGTATAGAAGTGTATCAAGAGGCAATTTGATCTTACCACGGCCGCATATTTCGTGTGAGGTGGTCTATACACCAATAACGACATCTTTCCAATAGACTGGACGACTTTTAAGACGTTTATCGAGAATTCGTACAATTTTACGCACCTAAATTAATAATTTAAAATATTCATTACTAGTAACTGCCCTACGGTTTTTTACCCGTAACTTAATAACAATAAAATTTAAAATAGCCCTGTAACTTTCAAAGATAAAGTAGTTCTCTTTTATTTAAATATTTTTAATATCAGATCATACCATATAATAACAAAACGTTATACGCTACATAAATATCGCCATTTGTAAATTGTTTAAAAATTTTACATGATACGAATTTCTCAATTTTTTGAATATCTACATATTTATAATACTGTGTCGAGAATATGATTGAAAGCATATTAAAGGATATACTTTACATAGGCGAAGTACCTACCGTATTAAGTAACATTATATATTCTTGAATGGTTCGCACGTAAGTTAGATGAAACCCCTTTTTTTCTTTATATATCATAGGAGGCAAACGAACAGATGGGTCACCTGATGTTAAGTGATCACCACCGTCCATAGACACTTGGAACACAAGAGGAGTCGCAAGTGCGTTGCCAGCCTGTTTGGGGGGAGGGAGGAAGGGGATAGGGGAAGGGAAGTGAACCTCTGGCGCTCTCACTAACCGAAAGAAACGCAACAATGCAAGCACTGTTACTTCACGTCGGTTTTTTTTTGGAGGTTGGTACTAACCGAGTGAGCCGACCCATTCATGCTGAAACCAGTATTAGCTTTCAGCGTGGCTCTACCACCTACAAACCTAAATGTTTATATGCTTTACTATTACATCTATAAAATATAATATAACACCCAAATCTCTTACACTATCGACTTTTTTGTTAGTAACATTGTTTATAAAGTACCGAGTTAATAATTTTTGATTTACCGGAATATTGATATTTACACACTTCTTACTTTTAACTGCAATTTTACACTTTTTATAATAACTCAAGACTATTAATGCTACGATGAATATTTATGCGGTCTGCTTCCGATTAAACCTTTAACTAATTTTTCTTATCGTCAAACATAAGCATTATAAAATAAGGGACCTAAAGCCGATCGACTCGAAACTAAAAAGGGTATTTAAATAAAATCACTACAAGAACCATCCATTACAACAGGTTGCATTATATTAGTAACTAACCTCTGCCCGCGACTTCGCTCACGTAGAATAGTTACTTTCAGCTAAAGTTAACACGCAGCAAAAGCTCTGAGAAAAAAAACCGCGATTTTGAAACATTCTTCATTGGTGCTCCTCGATAAATGAGCTATATAACACTGAAAGAACTTTTCAAATCGGACCAGTAATTCCTAAGATTACCCCTACCCCCCCCCCTACAACGTCACAAACTTTACCTCTTTATAATATTATATTATAAATATGATTAGTATATATGTAAGCCACAAACCACTTATGTACGTTGCCACGTATATCAAGAAAATAAAGCTTTTATATCAAAATAATATGATTAACGCGATCACACGCTTTTTGGAAATCACTGTATATAACATCAACCTGCTGTTTATTATCAATTCCGGTTAATATATAATTTGTAAAGATAGAAAGATTACTAATTGTGGAACACTTTTCCATAAATCCATGCTGCCTGGTTGTTATAGATTTCAAGACTAGAGGACTAACATATTTATACACTAATTTTTCAAAAACGTTGCCTAATTCATTTAAAATATGTAATTTCTATGTAGGTCTATAATTTATAATTTCCATTTTAATTCCACCTTATGTATTCGTACTATATGGCTTCTTTCCATTTTGTAGGAAACCAACAATGTTTACTAAGGTTAAATAAATAAGTTATTGGCTTTGCTAGATTTTCAATATATAAAAAAAATAGTGGCATTTTATTCCTATGAGGACCTATGTGGGTTTTAAGAGCTTTTACAATATAAAGTACACTTTCTTCTTCAAGTTCTAGGATACCCTACCACCTGACATTACTATGTTTGATGAAAAATCATCCAATACCAAGAAAGTAGCATTAGGTATCAAGGTTTATTATCTATTTTTCAGGCATGCAGTACTACTCCTGGGAATTACCGCGTCTGATTATATATTTAAAAGAATATTTCAAATGGGACAAAGTTTCCTTATTATGTCACTCGATGGGATCGATAGCGGGCATGCGTTATGCGTGCATATTTCCAAACAACGTCGACTTCTACATCGGAATTGATAGCATAATATACGATGATTACGATCTAAATTTCGTTGTAGATAAATACCCAAAATTATTAGAGAAGGGATTAATGGCTCAATCACGTCTGAACGAAGAACCACCTTCTTATACTTGGGATGAAATAACGAAACTGTGGCATCACGGCACCACTAAGTCAGTCGCTTTGGACTCTGTAAAGTATTTGTTAGAACGAGGAGCTAAACAATCGAAGCACGATCCGAACAAGTACTACATTTCACGTGATTCCAGATTGAAATATACATTATTCAACCCGGAAGACAAGAAATTCGTGGAGGCAATCATCAAGAGGCTAAAATCTCCAACACTGTATATAAAGGCCATAGATTCGCCTTACGCTTCCGATGCTTTCTCAGTTGAGATGCGAGAAGTTATAGAACAGAACAATGATAAATTCGAATGCCATTTTGTACCTGGAACGCATCACGTTCATTTGAACAACCCCGAACGAGTTGCACCACTAATTGTTAATTTTTTAAGAAAATATAACATAGATATTTAATGGTAAATACAAAGTAGTGACGTTAATAGAAAATTATAATGAGAATAGAATGTATTATATTATTATATACTATTACATAAAAAGGATGTGATAAACAGTATTTTATAAATGTTGAACATTTTAAAAAATAGATACTTATTAAATTACGCTTAAATAATAATTATAAGCAATGGTAACACTTAATCATAATAATATGACTATCATTGAATGAAAAGTCAAACCCATAAAAAGAATTTCAATTTATGATAAACCAAATCATAGTTAAGATTCAATTTAACACACATAAAATATATACATAAGTAATAGATGTGCAGCTGTTATATGCAAAATTCTTTATTTTTTGTTATATTATATTATTTACATATAATGCTATTACGATAATAGTCTTAATTTGATATTTCGCTATCACATATGTTGTCTACATTACAATTATTAACTTTATCAGAAACATGTGCTCCTTTCCTTAGTGGTAAAACTTTCATAAGTGTCTCTTGCCATGGGATCCCTTCACACACTTTCAGCACAATCTCAAATACTGGAACCAAAGTTATAAATAGGCTTAATTATGTATTGAATGTATCAGTTATATAGACAATTAAGATTGTTAAAAAAAATATTTGATTATTTTTCTTGCTCTGTCTCTTTCTATTTCCCCTCCCAAGGAGCGTTGAACGTTTAACGCAACAGTGCTTTCATACCCCTCCATGGTAACGTTTAACGCAACCTTGTTGGAAGTCGCATTAGAAGTTTCACTTCAAAAATTGGGTTGTTTAAAATCATGCATATATGGGCCATTAGCAAAAAGTTTACATAATTTTTAGCAAAACAATTTTAAAATTTGAAGTCTGCTAAATTTGCTATTCTAAATAACTTTCAAATATCCTTAATTGAGTCTGTTTAAATACTATGAACTCTGCTGTTACAATGCTGTTACAATAGTTAAAACTTATTCTTCAGTGACAAGGTTAACATATATAATAAAGACTATTGAAATTTGTAATTCCTAAGTTTTTTAAATGTTTCAGTGTTCTTTTATTTATGAATTCTGTCATGTTAAGATCAAAATAAATTAAGATGTTCCAACTCTTCTATCTATTCATATCAAAACACCTTGTTTTTAAGAAATGGCATCCTTGTCTCAATATAAGCAATATGACAAAGGAACTGACATGAGGTTTAATATATGTAGAGTGATAAACTTACCATGATCAATTGTTAAAACTTTTCTGGTTTTCATATTGATATACTTATCTAATGGTAGTTGGCCATGTCTTATACCTTGTTCCACGGCTATTTTATAGCACAAACCCTGTAAAATTGGAAATAATTATTAAATACTATTAAAATTATAAAATTTTCTTAGGATAACATAGGTAAATATATAGGCAGGTAACTTGCATACTAAACTGTTATTACTATTAAGTAATATTTGAATGAAAGTATCTATCTATCATAGATAAACTATAACAATTATCAAAGTTACTTGATGCAAAATATCAAAATGTAGACGGTGAGTTAATATGTTATGCTAGTCGCAATAATTTCTTGATTAAATCTTTATAGGACCTATTTCCTAGGACCAGATTTAACGATTCAGAGATCCTTAAGGTAATGAACCTGTGTAGACAAAACAAACAATTTTAAATATAAATTTAATATACTTTGGGATGCCTTAAATGTCTAAATGGTGACAAATGACTGTCACCAACATTTTAAACCGCTCTGCACTGAAGCCCTTGAGTGCAAAGGGTCAAGTATATGATCTTTTATCATTGTCAACTCATATTGTGAGCTACTCCTGCTTTGAAGATCTTTTAAAATGTAGCCATGAATCTTAAAATGAAATACAAATAAATCATATGATTTACCGAAAATACTTCTTTATTAAAAAAAACATATGGTCGGATGTGATACTGCATTATATTTTTTAGTTTTATTTGTAATAGCCAAAGACTAACTCCTTTAATTTATCTAAATATTTATAATTTATCTATTATTAATCATGAGCAATGGTAGATTAATCTATATGGTGATATTATAGATAAAGTTTATTACAATTTGACCATTGATTATGGATGACATCCCTCAATTTTTTTAAATATATATATTCATAATACACTGTAATAATTTTATAGGTGTGGTGTTTGTTAATTATTTATATTTCTGTTAATAAAAATAAATGGATATTAAAAATAATAAATATTATTATGTGTCTAATCTGAAGTGTTCTAATTTTACCTTATATTGATTATGGTCCACTAAACCTCCAATGATATACAGAGTATTATCTTCAAAACTTTCTAATACATTTTCAGACTCACTCGTTAAATAAACAATTCTTTCTTTTGGAAATATGTCTAAATATGGTTTCTCATGGAATTGTATCTGAAACATACAAATACATATTTGCTATAATGATATTCCATAATAAATATAAATAATATAATATTTTGTAGGTGTGTTCAAAAAATACCATTACATGTAAACCAATATAAATATAAAATATAGTACTAATGTTTCTGAGAAATATACATTACATAGAGGCTGAAGAAATATTAAACCAAAACATTTCCTTTTAGGGGTGTCGCATAACATCATAAGGCTTGAGACACCCAAGCCAACCTCACCTGCACACGGTGCACGCTGCCGAGTAACAAAAGAGGCAATGGCGACAGGGGGGTGGTATGGTTTTGAAGGCAGACTGGGTCGCAACCACTATACATATGGCGAAAAAGCCTGTCATAGTGATTCTCTTCTGTGGGTCGTGTTTCGAGATCAGCCTGTGCATATCCAGCTTTTTCCAGGCCGGCAGGACAGCGGCGACCAGTGATGGATAGTGTGTCACTCGGTGGTCATCATTGTTTTTGGATTGTACTGTGCTTACCATCAGGCACAGTGCAGTCATTTTGCCATGCTACAATAAAAAAATCTTAAACAATAATTACAATACACAATACCAGTCCGTACATATCTCTCTACAAGGCACAATCTTCTAGAAAGCTTATAACTAGAATACAACATTTTTCAAACATAGAAAAATGTACACTAGTTATTCTGAATAAAAGGTTATCTCACTACACAATGAGAACATTTTTCTAAAGTTCAGGAATCTTCACTATTCCTTTAATATCATGGTTTTCTTGATAAATACCTACTCCTAAAGACTATGTTGAAGTTCTTAGTGTACAAGTGCATATTGTCAACTAATACCCTACACATTAAAAAGTATAACGGCTCTAATACTGTTACTGCCCCAGATTTAGTATGAAGATACTAGGGCATATAATGCCTTGTAACAATCTTTGTATTCCTTCTATCTTTTAGGTATTATGGAGAAGGAGTTTGTTATCTCTTTATTATGTAAAAGCATTTAATGGACTTGAAATTACCATGATTTTCAGATTTGCACCTAAATCATGACTTATGAATTTATATGACCTTATTATGTAGTACTCATTCAACACATCAAAGGAAAGGGAAGTGACTTGTATAGAATTACAATCACCTCTCTCTCTCTATTGCTAATTCCAAATATATATGTGAGAAAACAAAAAAAAAAATACTGTTACTATACTGTAAAAAGTATATACACAAGAAGACTTTTTAACTTGTATTTATACATGTGAAAAAAAAATCTGTTACGAGCATCTATATATAAATTTCAAATCTAAATTCACAAGTAAAATAGCCTAATGCTTAGATACAAAAAGAGGTTACATCTTTTTTGTAAACTTACATCCCAATTTTCATAACCATTGTGCCTTGACATGTCATGCTTAGACTTATCTCCAAAACTTGTAATGTGAAACTGCAGTGGAGTCTCTGATCTCCTATTTATTGAGTAGCACCGTAAAATTTGTTTTATGACTTTATACCTATCCTTTTCAATCATGAGATGGTCAAAACTCAAGTCAATTACTATTCCGATATTTTTCTTATGTCTTTCGAGTCTCATTTTCTTAAGAGCTTTACGACTCGGTCCTAAATCAAAATTATTGGCACGTGCTTCCTTTCTCCGTTCTCTAGCTCGCTCTTTTTCTTTAGCCCGTTTATCGGTTTTACGATTTATCCATTTAACTTTTTTTAACCATTTGCGCATTTGGTTTTTGGTAAAGGGTCTCGGCACCTCATTACCTTCATCATCTTTTAAACCTGGATCAATAGTCACACTATATAATGTGTACTGATGAAAGTTATCATCGCACGTTTCGTTCTGTTCAGAAGGGTCACAAGAGGTAACATTTGATTCATTATCTTTATCGACCATGTTTAAAGTACACTAAATCTCATTTTGGCAAAAACTTTACAATTTCAATTCATAAAAGTAAAGTAAGAATAATTTACGTTTATTTCCTAATTTACACAAATACGTAAATATGTCACTAATGTCACTTTACTTTGTGATGTCACTAGTGTCACACTTTTTTTTATTATGGTCACTGGATACCAGTTTTTTTTAGTTTACCTAGAAATTAAATATCCTAAAGGTATATAATATTAAAAGTTACAGTTTTAACACACAATATAAATATGTTAAAAATTATTTATTAGTAATGCTAGAAGTCTTGAAAGAAGCACAAAAGTTCTACAATGCCCAGATTGCAATTTATTGATCAATATAATGAACTTCCTTTCGACTTCTTTAACCTTATGAAACCGTGGTTTGTTGTTTTTTAACGTCACAGTACATTAATTTTTATTTATTCAAACTTTGTCTTACTAAATATAACCCTATAGGATAACTAACCCGCCATGACCGATGATATTTTTAACGTTTTGCTGTGGAAAGATAACCTTTTAATTCTAAGAGAGAAAGAGATCTACAATCCATCGGCAATGGTCGTTTTCATGACGGTCTGCAAGCCTCTCAGCTATTGAGTATGCACTGGCTGATCTCGAAACATGACTACATAAGTGAGTTCTCACCATGTGAATGGTGGTAGCGACCTAGTTAGTTACAAGTCCTTATCACCCCGCTTGGTTACTAAATAATAAATATACATTTTATACTGGATATACGCCGGCTGTTTTCGGAATGTGACACGCTTAAGTGTGGGTGCTACTACTGATTTATGGTAGTCGCAATCCATTCAGAAGCAATTGCCCGACGACGAATTTCACGTTAAAAATTTCGTATGTGGACACATTTTAAAATACTACCTTAACTGCAAAAACAATAGCTTTACAGAGGCATAGTCACTCATGCAAACTAGTTTATCACACTTATCTTAACAAGAATGTGTATTTGACCTGGATAACCTTTCCTTGATATGAGAGCAAGAAACTAGATACATGCTAAATATCATAAATTACGTTCACTTAAAACACAAATTTCACAAAAACGATGTCTACTGTAAGTACAAAATATTCAATATGTAAACGAGACAATGTTCATAAACGTTATTGAAATATAGTTTAAAACATATTACGATTAAAGGTTACATAATTTTAGCATATTATTAAATTAAAGTTGTGATAATGTATTTTAAAATTAGTTATTTGTTTTCGTGTCGTTCGTTTTTGAGAAAAAGCTCCAATACATAGTTGTGTTTGGGATTATGAAAAATGTATAATGTTTAGGTATATAAAACTCATCCATCATTAATTAACACCATGATCAACAAAGACAGCAAGTAATTTTATTAACACCATGAATCATATGAATCAAACATTGTAAACGAACAAGGTACCTTGTTACCGCCATCGGTTTCATTCCGAAAATTTTGACTTTATAAAGTAATGTGGGCTATACGAAAACAGGTTGACAATTATTTTATTTGTTATATTAAATTGATATCCTGAACAGGATAGATATCAACTGTGGGGAGGCTGCTTTGACGAAGAACCATCAGCAGTTCTTAGGAGGCTGAACGACTCGCTTCCAGTGGATTCGCGACTTTTCCTTGAAGATATTAATGGTAGTCGTGGTTGGGCAGAGGAATTGTTTCGGAGTAATCACATTAATTACGATGACCATAAGGCAATACAGGAAGGTCTTAATATAGTAAGTTCGTTTGACTGTCCAGTGTTTGTTTTTAAAAGAGTTTAAAAAACAATAAGATCTATTGATAAAATATATACCTACTATATTTAACAAAATATTCGATAATTCTTTCGATAATAAATTTATAAAATACTTCTATGAGATAAGGTGTCTGGGAAAAAGTGTTACTTGCGACTTCACAAATATCTGGTTATACTGTGAGCCGTCTTTTATGGTTTAAATTATAATTATATCATTAGTCATTAAATCTTACGCTCAATTTTTCTATTTAAAAGTTACCTATATAAAATCACATACATTATTATGTATCGTAATATTATGTAGCCTAGACAGTAGGTTTTTTATGTCCTTCTAACAGCTTTCTCAAAATCATTTCAGTTATTTCGGAAAATAACATCAAATAACACATAACTCAATTTTATTTTAATATATACAGATTACTTATGAAATTTACAACTCTTACATTATTATATATGAATATTTATATCATTCAGGTTGAAAAGGAATTAGAAATCGAGTTAAAAGAAAAAAGTCGTTTAAGCGATCCTGAAGAGGATATTCATTCAGTTGTAGAAGCACGACTTTATAAACATGCGGGAGACGCTGCGCTTCGCCTGCACACAGCGAGAAGTCGCAATGACCAGTCGGCTACCGATACTAGACTTTGGATGCTGAGGTCGTTACCCAGTCTTCATAAAGCTCTGAGAGAATTGATTGAAGTAAGTTATTCTATTATTATAAATATCTAGCTGTCCGCCCTGGCTTCGCACTAACCCGTTTTTGAAGATTTCCCGACTGTCCAAGTAACTTAGCCCAAGATTTTCATAATATTTTCCAAATATTTTCTTTTGACACAAACATTGTCTTGACAATTATAAACACGACAAAAAATAATGAATTAAATAGGTGCGGCTATTGCGTTTTTATCTATATGGATATATTAATTGTTTTATTACTTTTGAGTAAAATGTTGCAGGTATTAGTAGCACGTGCTACGAATGAAATAAATATTATTGTCCCGGGATATACACACTTGCAACGAGCTCAGCCAGTACGCTGGAGTCATTTCTTGCTAAGGTAATAATTAACAGACATTTTCGTACGAAAATACATTCTACACTTCTCTACTATTACAAGTTTAAACTTGTACTATAAGTTTAAACCAATTGTAGATCTGAAATGATTTTGCCTTTTATTAGGTAGGTATAATTTTTTTTAGCCACACATGGGCACTTCGTGATGACGTCACAAGGTTAGAAGAACAGAAAATACGACTATCAAAATGTCCGCTTGGCAGTGGCGCCCTCGCCGGATGTGCGTTGGCTATAGACCGCAAACGATTAGCGCAAGGTTTGGACTTCGATGACGTCACACCAAATTCTATGTTCGCAGTCTCCTCCAGAGATCATTTAGGTACAATAAAACGAGTCATTATTTTATATTTTAAAATATTGCCACGGTAGATTCACTATTGGTGAACATAAGAGATATGTTACTAAAGATTTTGATTGAAGAAGGCGTTACTTTGCGGAAATCCAATTGTAATTTAATATACAAGTCGAATGACTATGAGATCACTTCATTTCATATGCAAGGCTCGTCAGACCAGTCATTTAAAAGAGGATCGATAATTCCAAAGTTCTAGTAAAGAGGTTCTAACAAAAGAAATCTTAAAGCATTGTACTCTAATTTAATCTACTGGTTTTCGTGTTTGTATGTGTTTTATGACTTGCTCAATGTAATTAAATTAAAAAATTAAATTAATTTTCTTAACAGTAGGTACGTTGAACCTTTGTAGATAAATCTATACTAACCATTGCGTTTGATCTTTCCAGTGGAATTTTTCAACTGGGCATCATTATGCGGTTTACATCTTAGCAGATTAGCCGAAGATCTTATTATATACGGATCACAAGAATTCGGTATAGTTCGATTTTGTGATAAATTCTCCACTGGATCCAGTTTGATGCCACAAAAACGCAATCCCGACGGTTTGGAACTCGTTCGGGGTGCTGCTGGTCTGTTATTAGGGGAAGCTGTCGCATTCAGTTGCATTCTTAAAGGTCTTCCTAGTACATACAACAAGGACCTGCAGTCAGACAAAGAGCTATTATTTAGATCGTATGACAAACTGCTTGACTGTCTTAAAGTAATCACGGGAACAATTCGTACCTTGGAAGTAAGTTCTAAAATACATCGCGGTATAGTATTTAATTAGACAGTACACAGTCTAAACACAGCATACCATGTCACTAAAGTTTTCAAATGGTGCTACTTGGCCCGGTCAAAGTCTTCTAGTTTATTTATGGATCAGTGAATCAGTTTATACTACACAATAATTTAGATCCGATACTCCGAAATAGAACCCCCGAGCAGACTGCTTACATAACACAGTTACAATGCATTTGCTATAGCTAAGACCATACATGAAACACTGCACACCAACATAATAGGTAGGTACATTGGTTCTGGAAGGAATATTTATGTTAGGTAGGTACATTGGTTCTGGAAGGAACATTTATCTTTTTTTTTTTTGGTTATATAGTTTTAGCTAAAATTATCGGAGTCTAAATACGCATATATACAGCATGTACGAATATACGTTGGATGAATTTATGGATCTAGCTCGTAAGGTTAATCAGTTACATTCGAATTCATATAATTTGTATGGCAAGGCAACGGCAAGGTATGCATGGATCAGCCCCTTTGGCACCCTTGCGTTAGTTGACATTTAAGTTGAGTATCTATATTCCGCGGTTGCCATCAAGCCGGGTGAAGCTGTAAAGGCTCTGATCAACAACGTGTATTTAGCTCGATTATATGTATAAAAGAAAGTAATTGAATACTTTTATATACTAGCGGGCCGGGCGGACGTTGTCCTGGCTTGATAATATTTATTTTAATCTAAATTTCAACCGCAGCGCCACCTACTTGGTTTAATTGTGAATTGAAATTATCTCGGATCCACTGGAATACGCACACAAAATTTCATCAAAATCTGTCCAGCCGTTTAGGACGAGTTCAGTGACATACACACATACATAAGAAATTTATATATAAATATATATATTAGTAACGTAACTTTTATATTACATTAATGCCCGCCCCGACTTCGCACGAGTGTAACGCAACAAAGAAAATGAGAAAAGAAAAGAATCTACGCTTGACAGTAGGACCACGTAATGAAATAAAATGTTATTTGAATAACTGAACGTCAGTCTGTAAATTCTATCAACATTTTCGAAAATATCTCACCTGTCTTTTGTCTCATTCAAATTTTTATATACCTACAATTTTTTAGTACAGTGTTCACTTTTCGGTACGATTTTTCAAACATCTTCATACAAACCTCGTCCTGACAAATACACGTGCAACAAAAAATAATTAGACAAATAGGTGAAGCCATTTCGAAGTGGTGCGCTTACATAATTCGGCAGCTGATTTTTATGTGCTGAATCAATTTTATTATTACCTAATTAACATCTAACTTGCTAATTTCATGATGTATGGTTTAATGAATACAGAATGCATTAAGCACTTTGATTACTCGACATAAGCTCAACGCATACTGTACTCGCCAAATCATATATCATGTGTACAAAACCCCACAACTTACATACTTACTGGATAGTTAGCTATGAGAACTGAATCACGCAATAGTACCGTTGTAGTATCAGACTTATGAGTATCGTGTTCCACATCAACGGCTGTATATTCAATAACAAAGCGAATTTGTATGAAGATATGCACCCTAAGTGTCGCGATCACCATTCGAATGGTAATGGACCTGTCACTCTGTAATGATTTTATTCTTGGATTATATTGTATTCACCATCAGGCACAGCTCCGTGCCTATAACAAAATACAATTAATATAAATTTACCCCAGGTGAACATCGAAAAAGCTGTCCAATCTCTTGATTCTGGAATGCTAGCCACAGACTTGGCGCATGTATTAGTGCGCCGTGGGGTGCCTTTCCGTCGCGCTCATCATATAGTTGGAGCAATATTGAAGCGTGCCTCCGTTCTTGGTGTGGATTTACGGCAACTTGCTCATAAAGAATATATCAATATTTGGTAAGACCACCAATATAAAATTCGTAATTGCTTTAATATTATAAGATATATATAACTATTACACATATGGCTTAATCCTGAGGTACAAAGGGTGCAAGACACCCTGAGACAGTCTCCCAAGATAGCAAACCAATAACCAGTGGAACTAATAGGCACCATTTTAAGAACGTCTATTTTGTTTAAAGATATTGTTAGTCCGTATAGCACTGAGATTTTATGTTTGTATGTATAAAATATTGAACATTATTAAATTATATCGGTGAAAAGCTACTTTTTGTATTCCGGTGCAGAATATACTTAGAAAATATATCGTTATAACTTTCAACTTTACAAAAGAGAAAATCGAAATTTAAAAAAAGGTTTCATTAAATTTGTGTTGTATCTAATTTTATAGCCCCGAATTTGGATCTGAAGAAGAATTACGAGCAATATTCTCATGGGAGGCAAGTGTCGAACAATATACAAGTACCGGAGGCACGTCAAGGAGTGCTGTAAATGAACAAATTCAGACGTTGCGTATATGGCTGCAAGAGTATAATGAAAAAATACTTGTGCCATAAAATTTTAATAAGCCATTTAATTATACATACAACACTGAAACCCAAATAAAAAATAATGGACACTGCGCATTATTTTTATGTTATATCTAAATACCGTTCATAAATAAGTGTTGGTTATGAACAGGGGCGTAGATATACCACAGTATCAATAATACGGGCCCCTGGACTATAAGGACCTCGAACATGTGAAAGCAAAAATTCGTAAAATCATACCCGCAATCTAACTTAAACTCCTAGTACGTATTTTCCGGAAAAGCGAATCTTATCATACAATATTAGATATGGATTAATTTTCATACATGATCCTTATTTTATTTTATAATTAGATCATGAAAACTTACAGCAGCATATTAATGTGGCTCTCACTTAACAATTGGTTACAAGAAAACGCCATCGATACTTTATTGCCAAATGAAATCAACAGTAAAATGACTGTCTGGCTAGACGTATTGCATGGTATAATTAATTTTGTAGTGACTTTAGCATCATACAATTTACCTTTAAGAACCATGAGTTTGATTTTGGAAAATGTATATCTACTATCTATCTTATTATGATCTTATTTTAAAGACGAAAGGTATAATAAATTATTTAAAACCCACGATTCTAAATAAAATTGATACTTTGCGTGGTACCGCAGTTATGGAAAATATTGTTTTATGAATTCCAAAAGTTTCATTTTTGGCGGCTAAATATAGTAAAGGCATATCAGCTGATTAACAACTGTTAAACAATTACAGATTGACAATTAGGAATTAAGTAATAGAATTAAGATAAACAATTGTTTTATAAAAACGCTTAAAATCTGAAATCCAGAAAATTCAGTTCATTAATGAACTCATGGTATTTTTACTCATAAAATTCAATATCCTTGGTTCCAATAGCATACTTCCTATTTTTGACCTTTCGGTTTAGAACTCCAGCAAGTAATAAAAAAATTAATGAATATTTAGATTGTTATACGTGTATAAGAAATACATTTTCCATTTTTGAATATGAAAGAACCAAGGGAAATAACACAGATGTAAGTTAAAAAATAATAATCTATCTACTGCATGCAGCTTAGGTATCACTGATGCATAGATACTGTAACACCGGAAATTATGGAAATGTTAACGATATCGAAGTCTGTATCACTCGAACGTTTGTCCCGTGAAACTGCGACAATGCACCTACGTTTAAATTACCTTAACCACCTACAGTGCTTTCAAAATACACGTGTCCGTTGTCGTGGTTACACATTCTATAAGCGCCAACGACGATTGTGGGCGGGGGTCGACTACAGTGAATGAAACAAACTTATAAAAGTTGTAAATATTACCATATATCGAAGTGGCAGTCAGTAAAAACGGTGAACTAACCTTTTTTGAAATCCAAAGAAACTGACTGCTCTATTCTAAGTAGTTTGGAATTTTTAAATTAGGTAAGTTTGTCGAAGCTCTCCTTTAAGCAATAATTATAAAATTTAAGACTTGCTATTTCTGTATGCATTTATTTTAATCTCATTTATATAAAATATTGTTTCTTTTGTATTAAATAATATAGAAATAATAAAAGAAACATTAATATATTTAAACCAATTATACTCTAAATTATTGAAGTTTAACTTTTACCTGTTTTGTGATTAATGGGACGTAGGCTTTAAAATATAATAAAGTATTTGACTTTTTTTACAAATAATATAATAAATTAATACTTAATATTATCAAAATAAATAAACAGTTATTACAAAATATTAAATTATAGAAATGTTATATTAGAAAAAACAACTATTCACTACGAAACCGTATAATATGAATACATTGTACTACAGTATCATACTTTAGATAAGGACCAATCCTATCATACTGATGTGAACTAGCTTTTAACAACGATAAATCTATCTTATCGTCTATTATTTTTGTTTTACGTAATACAAGAGTTGACAAAAGGTTGTTTATGACGCCGGTATATTTTCTAGGGAGTAACCAACCAATTAATCAATAGTGATACGTATTAACATACTATTTTCTCTTTACTGCTATTAATCCCCAATATATCATAAGTGCGTCAATAAACATAAAATGTAAACAAATTACAAAATGCGTAACTAGAAAATATAACACAAATTAAACCTACACACTAGTTTATTTTTATATTATCAAAGCCTCCGCCCGCGATATGGCATCACCAATTTATGTATGTGTTATTTAACTCTCATTTATATAGGATATCGTTTTCACAAAACCCTCAAAGTAATTTCGGCAACCCTAAGAGTTAATCATCTGATATATATATTAATAAAAAATAACAGTCCTATCTCGTAACGAATTCTTAACAAATAAGCTTACGTTTTAATTTCTAAATTTCAACAGGAACAGGATGTCTGTAATAACTATGTTTAGAAAGGTTATATCTTTGGTCGTAGTAGCATTATTATTGGAAATTCCTAACAGTAGAGGAAATACACTGTTCGGTAAATATATAGAAGAAACACCGTTTGGAATATCTCCTATGACCAATGATAAGGTACGTATACTTAAATAGGTTTATAAAAAATATTTTTTTGTAAATGAAATCACACAAATATCCGGTTACAAGTAAATATGTGATCTTAATTGTAGTACCTAATCACGATTATATAATGTGTAATGTCAAATTAACATTATGTATATATTGTGAAAATCAAAGTGTACAATAGCGTATTGCACACTAGGTCAGTGACTATAATCCCGCTCCCTAATTACACATTTCGCAATAATAAAGCGATAGTACAAATGTCTAAACTATATCAGCTATAATATACTAATAATAAGTAGTGTAAGTTTATCGATACAATCACCTGTAAGATTCTGGTATTATACCTATATATAGAAAGCAGTGTCGTTGCTTTGCTAAGGCTTGACTATGAATACATAATCTAAGTTAAATTTTGACGCCCATGTTAACCATTTCTGCTATCGTATTACTAATTATGAAACGGATATCTTCCGTCTCTGGACATTAAAGGATTTTTTGAAGTTCGCAATTATTAATTGTAATGTAATTAATAACAATAAGTGACACGAAAGAGTGAGATAGAAGTATACAATGTAAATAATGATCGAGAAGTTGAAATCAGGCCGAAACTGGCTTAAGCGGACCAAATAAAAGAGTACGTAATTTTCGAAAATCAAAAAGCACTAAGAGCTGAGTTGGGATGCATGAAAAAATTACGAATCTAAAGGAAGTACAAATGATGTGCAAGTATAGAGAAAAGTGTTATTCCCTCTATCCTCCGACGCTTATAGCAACACAGCGTGATAATCGACAATAACAGTGAAGAATGAAAACATTTTAAGAAATATTTTTGTAAAATGTAATGGCCGAACTACATATAAAGAATTTCCGTCTATAAAATCGACGAAACAAGTCATTTTACGAATATATTCTTCTTAGTGTACGGCCTGAGTGAATCTGCGTTCTGCGAGGCGTGCAGCGGCCAAGAGCGCCACTCAGTACACCTACGTGTTCACGCATCAGAATTAGAAATGAACGCCTCACGTCCACGGCCGTATCTAGGGGAGGGCATTGTGGGGCAAATTCTGTGATTGTGAAAAGAACCGTCAAATCACAATGCCCTTAAAAATAACAAAAACTAAGATAAATTATTATAATAAAATTGTTTGTTCATAGATTTATATAAAAAAAAAAATTGTAGCGATAGGTATCTAAACTTTTCCGAACTTTGTGACATTGGAGGGCAGATTAATTATGATACATGTTATACTTCCGCCTACCTGTACTCTGTGCCTACCTGTAACCAATGCTGCCCTACCTCAAATTACAATCTAGCTACAGCCCTGCGCACGTCCCGCCACGCTCGACGCTTGATTTAAGCATCCACTCTGGCGTACACTTAATCGCTCACAAAATGTCAAACAATGTCTCATTTATGGAGGATAGAGGTACTGTGTTGATGATGATGAATGTTGAGCCACATCATTGTAAGTGTAACCATGTTCGATTAAAGTTACAGCTTTGAGCAAATCGGAGATCGGGCATTATCAACCAAACTTAGCAAATAAGTTCCCTTCACTCAACAATAACCTTTTTCTATAAAAAAAAACAAAATGTTAAATTTGTTAAAGCCAACAAAATTCTGTAGAATTTCATATATCAAAGGTAAAAAGAAACAAATTAAAGTCGTGAATAAAATTCTGTTCAAAATCTTCGTTTTCCAAATTACATAATACTGTTAAAAGTATAGGGCCAGTACGAAATAACAAAATATTTTCTGTTATTATATCATTTTTGCATTCTTTTAAATACGTCCATGAGTGGCTTGGCATGTTTGGGTAAAGTACCCACTACATTTATTTTCAGCTAAGTTTATTTTCATTTCTAAGCTTATGTGCGCTAACCTTGTACGAACAGAATATGTACTTATATGGACATAACACTGTTTTTATTTAGGTCATAGAACGAAAAAGGTTGCATATCACCTTCATCCACTTACGTTTTTAATTCACTGTAGTTATATTCTGATGTAACATTTTAATTATAAATGTACAGAAAATATTTACATGTCCAGAGATAATTTATATAAATCTCGATTTGTTTAATTGATTAGTATTCAGTTCTGTCGGTAAACCTCAAAGTTAATCAATGATCATGTGTAAGTGGGATTAAGAGGTGTACTCATAGATTAGATAGGGACATATTATTATACAACATATATTAAAACCTCTATGGTTTTTGTACTCGAAACTAAGTCAAATGTTAGTAATTAGAAAGATAAACAGTATTGCATTGATAAAATGCAAAAATATTCCGACTGTGATATAGTTTCTCTTTTGCAGTTTCTTCCTCACATACATTCCATGTTGAACGCATACAGAGAAGACAACCAGAAGGTTGTTTTAGAAACTAATAACTTTTTAGACACTAAATACAAAACATGGAAACGCAATGGCGACTTGATAAACTCTTTGCTGGCTTTGCCAAAGGATATGGATGCTGCCGGCCGTTGACTCAATGTAAACATCATACCATTTATTATAATGTAACAATTGACTAATTATAAAAGTTCGAATATGTATGTATAATTTATAAAGCAAATAAAAGAAAAACCTTATTAGTCAAAACATTTAATTACGGTACCATTATTATTTTTTAAACGCAAACTATACTAACTTTAATCTTCATTGAAGTGTATGATTATTAAAAATAAAGGCAATCTATTTACAAAGAACCTAGGACATGTAAATGCGTTCTTCCGATATTCAATATATTTTGCTACATATGCAATTACTGTAATAAAAATAAAGGTTAAAAATATAAATGCACTAGGCATTTAGTTACAAGAGTTTTATATGACAAGATATGGTGATTAATTACTTCTAATATTGACATATTGAATATAGAAGCATTTACATTCCTACATACAAATATAAAAATATTGACATCATTGTTTTGTTTTCGTGTATCAGTTCTACCTCATTTGTATCTCAAGTGTTACAATTAATACATTACTATATAACGTTTTGACATCTCTCTAGTACGTAACTTATTATAGTAATATTAATCATGATATTTGTATCATTTCTAAAATTGTTACCTAAATAAATGTACAATCTATCTTTTACATTTGGAAAAATTGGTGTTCCACTAGTAAATATTAGCTCGACTTTGTATGGGAGCCCAAGTAGGGATGTTGAGACTTACTCAAGCGCAGCAGAATACATAAAAGGGAAACCTTATACCTTGTTAAGAATCACTTATATAGTGTGGTGCGTTTAAGGCAGCCCGTCAGATTAGTACAAAAAAATGAATCATTAGAAGTGAATCGTCTATGGCAGGAAAGAAGTAATAATTCTTCTTCATTGCTCGAATCATGGATCTTGTGAAATATTTCCCTTGACAAGACTTGCAGAACACCGCATGGTTAAGTCACTCGTTTTGCAATAAATTCGGTAGCATCATATAATAATTGGCGTCACCAATTATTTTGTCACCTTTTGAGTAGCTTGTGGACAACGGACCTAACTGTTCACGTAGGTAACATGCAATTCAAGCAAGTCACATTAAATTCCTAATGGTCGTTAAATCATCAAATGTTATAACAGAATTATTGGGTGGGTAGAGGTGTAATACACTTTATAGTCTGCTTACAGTTTGTATACAAAATGGCAGTTCTAATAGAATATTTTAATCTATGAATATTTATAACATTGATTATTATTCCCAGTAATTTAGTTCAATATTTTCCACATTTCAATAAGGTATATTTGTCTTCCTACTTGCTGTAGGCATGTTGTATATGTGTACTACGTACATACATTGATTATCATAAATACTCTATACAGTTGAAATTCGACGGCAGCAAAGAATAAAGAGTGAACTGCACTTATTACTAAACTTACTTTTTTTATTATACAATGTTTTTATTTTTTATCTTTTTTTTTACTTTTTGTATTATATGTATAAAGTTCCAAGAGCAGCCGGTGTATATCCATTAACCAAAAAATGTGCTACAGGTAAACTCGCTACAATGACACCCTTAGTTTATCATACATTTCGAGATCAGTCAGAGTATACCCAACAGCTTAGAGGCTTACAAATTCGCATGACGACAACTGATGAATTGTACATCTCTTGGTAGTCGCCGTTGACTTTGGACTGTACTGTCCTTACCATCAGGTACACTGCAGTGACTAAGTCATGATACAGTAAAAAAAAACGAGTGTGCTTTGGACCACACGACTGAAGTAAAACTTATTTACCTCCACCTATACGTATGTTTATTTATATATATATATATGTTTATATAATTATAATATACATGTATTAAGTTTCTACAAATTATAAAGTTTTTATGGATTTTCATTAATAATATGAAACGTAACTCGTGTCTCTTTCTATCTTCCCTAACTTATATCTCCCTCTCAACTTCCGTTCGCCTCGCCCGATCGTACATTTCCGTAACGCTCTCTCATCACGCATTCACCAGCTTACTCCCCAAGTCAAGCACGCGTAAAGATGTTTTATTTAAAAAAAAATATCACAGTTTTGTAGAATGATGATTTTGTTAATAACCGTATATTCTTTGCGGCCGTCGAAGAATCGTGTACGAAGAAGATGTTAGAATTTGAGTGAGAATCCCGGTGCCACGTTAACGGAACGCTGCTGCACGTGGAACCCGAGCCCCTCGTCCGAGTCGCCGCGCGCGTACTGCGCGTATGCAGCGCCGCCGGCGGGAGGCCGCGGGCTGTGCGTCGTGCGACGGTTCCCTTCAGACTTCGCAGGCCACGTCGGGAACATCGCCGGGTCGATTGCCAACGGTTGCTCCTGAAAGTTTCATTCTAATAAGATACAGCTCAAAGATATCCTATTCCCCCCCCCCTCTTGTTGGGAACGTTTGGCAGCACAACGGACAGAATGGCGCAGAATGGTAAGCTTGATACCAAACGCGACCAGTTATTGGCTCGCCCTCCTGCTGCCCATAACATATCATTATGAGAACGGCGTACTCACGTGCCCTCAATGTGCACGAAGTTTCGCCGCGAAGATAGGCTACATAAGCCATCTTCGAGCGTGCCAGCGCTATTTCTAAGTTTAGGGGTCAAAGTGGTCGCCATGGACGAAACCGGTCGGAACAATCATTTTTTTATATTACGACCAACGATATTATAAGTAAAACGCAGTAGATACGTCATAAGCGCTTCGACAGCACCTCGTTAAAACTTGGCTATCTGACTTATTTTTGACAGCTGCCCAATCTATCCACCCATATGTATCTAAGCAACATGTAACTATTCCTTTTTCACTACGGATATTGAATATATGCCACCTTACTTCCACATTTTATCTAAGACAATGTGGCGTTACAATATTACTTTACGTAGGTGTGCGTTATCGTGCCATTTGTTTTGTTAAAATATCATGTAGGTAACGTATCGACAGCTTTTTAGTTATAATATCATTGATTACAACGACAAAATAACGGAATCCATTGACAGTTGTCGCTGTCATGACGCATGCCTATATAAATGTTCCGTATAAAAAATCGGATATCATAAAATGGAGGGGGAATACACAGATAAAATAATGGTAACTTTTTCTAATAAATGTAGGTTTTAGATTCTAGACTTCTTAGGTCACTTGCGACTTAATGTCAAGCGAAATTGTTGATAAACGTTACAACACATAAAGTATAAAAAAAGCAAAGGTGTAACTTGTTTACCTCTAAATTATTAATTGGCTGATAAATACAATGTAATTATAAATTTCATAAAAGTAACAACTACAATACAATCAATTTTCTTTTCTGAATTTTACTTTTCTTTTTTTCTTTTATTGTAGCACGGCAAAATGACTGCACTACGCCTGACGGTAAGCACAGTACAATTCAAAAACAATGGCGACCACCGAGCGCCAGCCTACGCAATGCTGGATATGTACAGGCTCATCCCGAAACGCGACCCACAGATGCGAATCACTATTACGGGCTTTTTCGCCATATACATGGTGGTTGCGACCCAGCCTGGCTGTAAAACCCTACCCTACCCCCCCCACACAAACTTCTTCAATTTTATATACTTAGTATAATAGAATGAAATATGACTGATTTATGTTCAACGAGTGAACTTTCATACTAAGCACAATTTCACTAAATTATGGAAGTTATATTAAAAGATAGAAATCGGCTACTCAGTTATAATTCAAAAAATGAAACAATGAGCTATATAGATGGATACATAGTTATAGATTTCCCTACCGCAATGCACTGGCGATGTTTCTCTTCATCTCGATTAGACTTAGCTATAGTTACAATTTACATAGCTCCTAACAAAATGTATTAAAAAAAAACATTGAGACAACAAAATTCCGTTACCAAGGCCATTAAATTAGAAAAGAATGTGTGGAAAAATTATGTTACTGACCTTGAAGTAAGCATGTTCCAAGGCGACATCTGCAGTTAATCTTCTGCTGGGACTGTAGGTTAGGAATCCTTGTAATAATGATAAACCAGCTTCAGAGAGTAAATCGGAGCCTATTCGTTGCCGCAACCCGCCGGACGGGTGGTCGGCGAAAGTCATTCTCTGTACGGCCGGTAATTCGTTATACCCGGGCCAGATCGCCTCTGACGGCGTACCCAAATCCTATAAATTATAAAGATTACATTAAAAAAAAAATTATTTCAATGCTACACTATAACGTAAAATTCACCAGCCATGTGTAGTCCGGTGAAGCTGTTTTGCTACTAATATGTTTTTAAACGGCAATTTTTTTAATCATACTTTATGATCAACTAAAACTATTATTAACGATAATTGTATTCTGTCAGTTGAGCAGTAAAATAAGTTTCTGGTCTATAAGAAATATAAAAATAATTGAAGTCATTGAATCCGGACTTACAAACAGACACATACAATAAATGTTAATATTTGTGAACTATGGGTTTGTAGACTAGTAATCGGCCTTGACTTAATTCTCACTAATAACAAAAAGCCATACCTAGTTATGACTTGTTTTAAATTCGATAGATTATATATATAGCATAAAAACCTTTTCCATGAAAAAGCCCCAAGGTGTTCCGAAAAAACTATAAGATTTAACTACAATGTTATTAACAAAGTAAATAAACATTACGGAAACTTAATCGGGTATAAAAATGTAAACGCATTTTCCATGACACTCAAGAGTTTCCTAATATATCCTTGATACACAGATAAAACGTATCAGCACTAAAATAAAAATAAAAAGGATTATGCACTGACCTTAAATATACGATTAAGTTGGTCGACTTCAGATTTTCCAGGAAACAACGGATTCATTGCAACGAATTCTGCAAATATACATCCAACGCTCCACATGTCGATGTGAGTGGAGTACTCCTTACAACAGAGGAGCAGTTCCGGTGCACGATACCAAAGTGTAACAACCACAGGTGTGTACTGGCGGAGCGGAGACCCGTACTCCCTGGCTAACCCAAAATCTCCTACCTGAAATATTTTATACGTTTATAACTCAACTCAATTCAAAACCTTAATTATCATGAAACAAGAAAAATATTACTGGCAGAGATATAGACAGCAGTGTCAACGAAAAAAAAAAAACTTTTAATAACACTAAAACCCATCCATATCTACCTAACCAAAAAAAGGACAATAGGTTGAGAAACAGAGAAAGAAGATGTACATAACTGTTTCGTCAGTGCCTACTTATACATAGATAATCTATTGAGAATGATTGATTTACATATTGTGTCAATAATAATTAAGATTCAAGGACCATAGTGGATATATTAGTTTGAAATAACTATATACTACACTATAATAAATACAAAAACAGAACCTATATACAAAAGATAGTAGTATATAGAAAGACCAATTTGTTTTTAAAGAGTTTGTTTTTTTTTTTTATAGTAGCACGGCAAAATGACTGCACTGTGCCTGATCGTAAGCACAGAACAATCCAAAAACAACGGCGACCACCGAGTGATATACTATCCATCGCCGGTCGCCGCTGTCATGCCGGCTTGCGAAAAGCTGGATATGCACAGGCTGATCCCGAAACGCGACTCGCAAAAGCGAATCACTATGACGGGCTTTTTCGCCATATACATGGTGGTTGCGACCCAGTCAGGCTGTAAAACCCTGCCACCCCGCTTTCGCCATTGCCTCGTTCGTTATTCAGCAGGGTGCACCACGAGCAGGTGAGGTTGGCTTGGGTGTCTCAAGTCTTAGATGTTATTTGACACCCCTTACACCCCTTTTTTTGCTAAAACTCACACATGAAAAAATAATGCATTATAGTCGAATTTTTACTACTAGACGATCACTACTAGTATGTTTGAAATGTGTGATTTTGTGTTATGGTTGGTGTATAAAATATACTATTCCAAAATAATAGTTCATTCTCCTTTACATAACAATATTTACAAGTAGATACCGGTAAGAGTTTACCTTCAAAACTCCTTTGTGTGATAGCAATAGATTACTTGTTTTTAAGTCTCTATGTAAAATCCAGTTATCATGGAGATGATGTACAGCTTTCAGCAATTGAGTCATTAAACATTTCACTTCACCTGTAAGAAAAAGAAACAATATTTGCTCTTAACAAATCTGGAATATATTATAATTAAAACAATAATGTATAAGTATCATTTACCTGGAAGGAATACTTGTTTCTTTCCACGCATTGTCTCCATGAGGCTCTTCAGATCGTGTTCTACGTAGTCCATAACAATGAATATCTTATCCATATTCGAGCCGACAACGATCTCCCTGACTGTCACAATGTTAGGATGCTGGCCCTGAAACAAGCGGACCGATTGTGCGACTTGTTAGTAAAGTAACACGGGCGGGCCTTTGTATCTCGATCCCCGTTATTACTTAACTGTTATTTTTAATTTAAATATTAAAATGCCGTATAAGGCAAACGGTTGAGAATGTCTACTTCATAGTGTAACATAGTTTTACAAAAATATTGAAAGAACTTGCTGTATTAAAAATAAAACTTTATAAGTACTGAAAGAGAAATATTTATATTATTACAATATCTATCCGTGTAATTACAAAAAAGTTAAATACGTATTAAATATTTGGTTTAAAAAAGTTTCCTAATAAATGTACCGCGCTCGCCCGAGGCAAGTTCGCGTTATCCTTTTTCACAAGTCTAACCAAACGTAACCAAAGCGAGACAAAAGAGCAAGATGGCGAACATTCAGCGACCGCGGTGCATTTAATATGAGACCTTTTTAAAGCTAGGGTTCAATACGTATTTAACTTTTTTTGTAATAACACCGTATAAGTTTACCGGAAAAACACAAAATGATGGAAGTATTTATATTACAAAAGTCATAATCCAGACTTACAATTGAAAAAACATTATAATAACAACAAATATTTCGCTCTTAACAGATTTTACAATAGATCATAGATTCATGAAACAATTTGATCTTACAGCGGCCAATTGATAAAAAATAACGTAATTTTCGTAAAAAAAAAATTGTTATTTCGCCTATGTAGTTTTTTTTTATCAAACAGCATAAAAACAACAACATAGGGTGAAACTACTCAACTAAACAATGACATAAAACACCGATTTGAAATTAATATGATAATTTCAAATATATGTAAAACTGTACAGACTATGACTACAAACATTTTCATGCGTTTTACAAATCATGAATAAACAAAAGACTATAAAAAATAAAACGTACACAGAAAAAGTTTTCGGCTCGCGGCCAGTATATTTTATGATCAGAAATCCACTATTAATGATATACAAGGACTACTGAAACATTGTCGCAGACTAAAACAAAACCATCCACATGAATTGTCATCCTGCATCCTGCAAGACTGTATATTGGTTGATAGAAAAATACAAATCGATTATTTTATGCCAGCGTTACACGGCAACGCAAGAATCTCTTACCATATACTCTCCTCTTATTTTGTTTATCCCAAAATTTTGACACATTTTAATTGCCCTGATACCTAACGAGTACGTACGTATAACTATTATATAGTTAGTAGTATAATAGTTACTTTCAAAAAGGTACATTTAAAAGTATTTATAATTATAAAATAACAAAAGGTAATTAAAAAAAAAATTAATTCTTAGCTGTAGTGTAGTAAAACCTCTTAATTTACTAACTATAAAAGATTTAACATAGAACAAGATATAATATACGGTTTCTCACTGCATTAAAGCAAAATAAGACCTAATGATATATGATATATATGAAGATGCTATCATAAATGTTAGAACAGTACCACGTCTCAAAGTTCTCAAATAACTTTTGTCAGCAGTGGATTTAAATTTACTGCATCCACACGCATGATATTTTCAATATCCTCATGACCATAACTATGCGTACTGTTTACTAAATAATATAGCGAGTTCCACGTTCAAATATACAATCTATGGAGAATTAAAAAAGTCACGGAAGTTATGCAGCTCAATCATATAAGGTGTATTGTAGACTAAATATAGATATTTACGTTGCATCCAACGTATGTTTACATGTACCCGTGCTTTCATAAATGTATAATCCTATATATTTAATTAGATCTTCATAACATTAACAAATTGAGTAATAACAAAGAGTAAAGGTACATTTAGTATTCTACAATTTTAATATATAAACCACGTTTTACATATATATTTTTATATGTCGTGTTTATGATTCATTAATTATGATTATATACATCTCATATGATAAAAAAAAATGAAAGTTATAATACCTTAAAAGTTGTAACCATAATTTAAAAATAAAGATATATAAATTAAAACCAACCAGATGTAAAACTTTAAAAAACATTTAACTATATTCAGCACATCGCTTAAATATGTTGATTATTCGACAGCCAAAGACCTTTTCCTATCGTTTTGTGACGCAGAAGATTCCTTTTATACTATAAGAACTTCACGCTTCAAGGAATTGTATTTCTTATTGCATAAAAAATAATCTTCCGAGTCACAGAGCGGTATTATTTTTTTAAGTAAAAAAAAATCATACCACACCTGTTTATTCAACTGTGCTACTTAAAGTAATAATCATTGGATAAAAATTACCCATTTTAATTATATAATTTATACTTAAGATATACAAAAGCTCGTTTCTTACTTTTTAATATTGGATAACGTAAAACATACACTTTTAAGGTATTAAGTAACATCAGCGTGATCTTTAATACATTTTTTCTTTAAAAGGCTACATTTTCCAGTTTGTTCGGAGCAAACACTATACGTCTTCAAGTCGTGCTGTGTGTCCAGACGTTTCCACAAGTTTTTTTTTTCAGTGAGAATGATCCAGAGTGATTAGTGATTATAAGGTTTACTATTGATTTCAGACCCAATTACATTTAAAATTAATAGTAAGTCAGACGTGACAAAGGATGAACACAGATTCTTAATTAAAATAACTTATTCTCCTTCAATTACGTCCCGCGCTGATTGAATAATGGATTTGTTTAAATAACTTCAAATACGAACATCGAAAGTACTCGTACAACGAGTTGTGGTAGTAATACACGAAGGGTGGGTAAAAGGCACTATGTTTAAAAATAAAAACGTTTAAAACATCATTATTCCATAGAAACTGTTTTAGTACAAAACATATACAATATATAACTACAAATTTGGCAGTAAAAAATACACAAGGTATAATATTTCGTTAACGGCGATTTCATGAATGGTTAGCGCCTACAAAATATTGCAAGAGTTATATTTACTTACATCATATTACGTAACTGACAATGATTTTGTTAGTAGAATGAATATAGTCTTACGCGAAGTTATTGTTAACCAGAAAGTATTATTTAAAATGCATTGATAAATATCAAGTACAGTTCTCGCCAAACTTTTTGACCGCTCTGAATATAGTTGCAGAGAGCACAAATTTAAGTATAAATATGTATTATAATCATATATATATATATGCATAGCATCAAGACAACTTAAGGATAAATAAATATCAATTATAAATTTCTATAATATTTTAACTTTTCTATTAAATTTTTATCCATATTACGCACAAGACCTATATTATGGCTATATTCAGAGCTGCTAAAAAGATCGACGGGGACTATATTATCATGTTATTTGAGGAGTTGATCTAATTTTGTACTTTTTTAAAAATAATAGTAATATGATATTATGTAATATGAATCATATATCATCAATCACATATATCAAAAATCTTATTCCATAACATTGACTAAAAATAACCCAAGGCAAATTAATATTGTGTCTTAATTTCGTCTACGTTTTATATACCATTTTTTATATGGATTCATAGAATAGCATAAGCACTTATTTGAAGGCTCACAAAAGTAAGTTCCATAAAATGTTTAAAATTATGTCGATTTGTTTCGTTATAATTTAACACTACTAATGTGAAACACAGCTTGCACAAAATAAGAAGTATTAGGTAATATTAAAGTTGAAAATAAAAAGTTTAAAAAAATAATTGCTCAATAAGTATGACAAAAAATAGGAAAACTTTTGCTACTAGTCTTATTTATTAAGCTTATTATTTATTTATTTAAGCTTGGACATAACTAGTCATATTAAGTACATAATTAGTAAAAAAATTCAAAGTGCACGAAATGCAAAGTGTATGAAAATTGAGATTTTCATCCCATTTTTTCACATCAATGGCTATAGGCGATTAAACGTTAAAAAACTAATCGCTTAAATGCTGTCCATAGTCTTAGGGTGGTACTTCACAAATCGTGTTAGAAAATTACGCAAACATTTTTTTTACGTATATTATTAATACGTATAAAAATTAAACAAATTCAAAGTTAATATATTTTTCGAATACTACATACTAGTTGAATTTAATATAAATACATTTGGAAGCAGAAAATAGTGAGTGTAAACACGTGTTTGATTTAATAGTGGGTAGTAGTAGGTAGTAATTTAAGCACCGTTAGTTCTTGATTTCTGGGGCTTATCAATCATTTTGCATAGTTCAGTAAAACGAATGGTAGGAGATCCGGCTGCAAGACTACTACGTTCATGAAGTTCCTAATGAAGCTCTAACTTTTCTATATACTCGAATACATTTTTTGATAAGGTCCTTACAAAATGCAACCACTAGTATTTTTAACTAAAATAACAATGAAATTTTCGAAAAAAATGTATGCAATTGTTTTTAAAATAAATTATGAACCACTTTACAACAATATATTTAAAGAACTTGAACAGGTTTAGCTGTAATTTGCGTACTTGACCGCAACATCTCCGCAGCCAGGTAATGCTTTATAACAATTATATGTTCTTAACATATATATTCATTATTTATATAACAAATTAAAGTTATTTTTTTTTATGTATTAAGCAATAGCGGCGGCTATGTAAAAGTCGCCTCAAATAGAAGTTAGTAGCTGTTAAATAAAAATAGAGTGAAAAAGAATTTGCGCGTTACGTCCGTTGTGAGACGAGGATGGCAATTGTCACCTGTGTGAGTTTTTAAACCCATTACGTATCCGTCGGCAGCTAGTGTTATCAAATAAACAGCGACATTCTAAAACTAAAACTCGAACAACTGGCAATTGCTGACCTCATTTAGCGAATGATGTAGTGCACTTACTACCACTCAAGTTAATCTTTAACAGCTACTAACCTCTATTCGCGGCCACTTTAACATAGGCAGCTGTATTTCAAAATACACAGAAAAAATGAGCATCTAAATAATGGTTATACGTCAAGAAAGTACAACCTTAATAAAGTATTACCTGTTTGCACCTAGCTGCAAAGAGGTTGCGGCCAAGTACGCTACCGCAGCCAAACATTTCAAAGATCTTTACATATTACCATTAACATATAAAAACCCAAGCCACACAGTCTCGAATAAAAGTAGCGCTCAAAACCGTCCACAAAAACTCCCCAGTATACATACGTGGTAATAGTTATGCCATAAACGTATGGTTTTGCAAATTCAACTTTACCTGAATGATTTAAAGATGTTTTTACGAGGACGCAAGCGACGCGAGACTATTTGAAATGACTGCATAATCCAAAATTATGAACTCATTTTTGTGTGCCGACTGTGAGACGTTCAGTGTGCATCTTGGGTTTTTGTATATTAATGCATATTGCTATAAAATTTATTTTAAAAACAAGGGAATGATTATTTTTTTCCAAAATATAAATTAATATTAATTTATTAAAACATACTAGCCACGATGAATACGTTAGCAAAAGTCTATTCCCCATATATAAATAATTATACATAGAAATTACATTTTAATTAAAAACTACATAAACGTAGTAATCTCACAGGCGGATCTTAGACTATAATGGCCGTTACGACTGCTTAGACGTAAAAAAACGGTTCTAATGGTGATCTACACATATGTAATAAAATAGTCTTTTAAGGAGCAATCACACTAATACTTCGAACGTATCGGCATAGGACTAAGACAATTCGATGGAATTTTTGTAGATGGTTTTAGACTACATTTTTTTTTTGTTTCGATTGATCCTTCACCATTTTTTTAACGCGCAACAAAGTTCCCAAGAATCATATAGTCCATAGAAATATCAATGTCAGTCGTTTGTCTGTCTATATATTTGTTATCTTTACTACTGTGAAACAGCTAAACCTCTGAAAGGATCGCAATGAAATTTCGTATTAGGAGTATCCAGTGAATCTGAAGAATAGGAAGGGTACTTTTATAACCATATTGCAACTATTTTTACATAGTGATAGGGCTTTTGTATAAAATTTGGGGCTTTTAACGTTTGACCACAAAGACACGTACTATTGAATGACTATATGGTCAAATTAAGCCTAAAAGACGGACTCTAGGTCCACTTATACACTTCTAGGACACACTCTCTACACCTTCAGGATGCATGGATGGCGACATATTTAGAACTTTAAGATAGTAGCTAATAAACCAGCTTAGAAAAAGCTCTACCGCTATTCTATCAATCTAACCACCCGCCTACCTAGCCACCCTTTTCAAAATAACAATCTGTCACCAGAGATCTGTAACCGTATTCAGAGAGTAACTTGGACAGCCAATTCTTTCAAATTTAATACGTTACTTGTCTTGGGCCACATTGTCCTTTAAAATCAAAGGAGATTGTGGTCTAATGCTAAAATCTATAAACAATAAAAATAGAACTATATACAAAATAATGTGTGGCCGGATGACAGCTGTGTCAACAAAACCACACTGGGTTAATTTTATCAAACAGCAAATAAGTGTACTATGTAGAACAGTCACGGAAATACAATCGGAGTCATTTTAACGGCTCTAATTGAATTAGTCAAATAATTATAAATTCCATTACGATTCGGATGATTGAATTTATTTAAAATAGATTACGCATTTAAATGTAGTATATATCTATATAAAACTAATAATAAGTATGCTTTTTTTTACCAAAATTTGATACCATAAGATTTATGACATATTCTGGGTACAAAGTTTTTGACTATATTCCTTATTAAACTGATATACAGTCGGTTTCATATGTTTCTATAGGAAGAGCCTTTTGCCTGTTGTGTGGCTGCTCAGTAGGAGAATATTTCAAGACTATTTTTACTTGTAGTAACGAACGCAGACAAAATCATGCCTTTTGTTTTGTTCACCAAATTATTGAAGAAAAACTTAAAGAGTAACACTATGATATTATATAGAATAGTCCCTTCATCACCTACCGAATAAATTTCCCGAGTTTAATTAAACACGCATTATTTGAAAACGACTTAAAAAATTTTACGGATTTACGGATGCCGACTAGTACCAAACTAATATATTATTTTATTTAGGGGTTGATCTAATTATATTAAAGCACAATTTGATTTATGTCATATTAATGTTACTTTTGGATTCTATAAGTTTTAATAAAACTGTAATAAGCTCATTGACAAGACATTTAGGATATATTGAAATAAATATCCATTTATTTATATGCGTTATGTACAGTAAAAAATAGATAAGCATTTATATTACTATCTTTAAATGTGTGAAATATAGTCTTCATATTTATCAGATGTCTGTTAAACATAATAATTACGCAATTACCCAATGTGAAGCCCCACTGTAAAACTATCACGTTTAGTACATATTGACGTTAAATACACATTCATACCATTTAGAAAACCAATATTCATTTTTTTGTGAATATACATATCACATTTAAATTCTTAAAGTGCTTTAAAAATCCAGGAAACTAAAAAAAACAAGCAATATACCAGGTGACTGTTTAGACACTCGCAGTATTCTAGAATATGACACTTCATGGACACATTTAACATATAAAATAATAACATTAATACAAATACTAATAAACAACCAAGAAAATCTAAGTTAAGTTTGTTCTAAGACTTTCAAAAGTATAGCTACAAAAGTGTAAATAAAATAATAAACCTAAGTGCAATGACCGGTGCCAAAATTTACAATGGGCGACCTGGATTTAATAACTTTCGATAGTAAAACGGGCAATAAACCCTTTTATTTTATTCCTGACGTTCTCACGTTCCCTTTCAAATAAAAGTGAAATCACCCGACGGTCATGGACACTGTGCTTTAACATAGACGCGTAAAGGAGTGTGTGTAATTTTTGTATTTTTCTAGATATAGGTCAAAATTAAGCTCCTGTTTTTTTAATTGATTAAGAACGAGGATCGAGTGCTGAGTGTACTCCAGGAGTATTGTTACTGTCTAAACAGTCATCTGGTATAATCAGTTCGCAAGAATTGTGTCTATTACGAGAGGAATGCATTATAAGTATTGTGTGTTAGCAGAATCTATGGAAAAAAGTAAAATTTGAAATGATTATAAATTCAATAGATTGCCTACATTTGGCAATCACTAATGCCAATTACTGCAGAACAGCTGAACCTATTTGGTTAATTTTTAAATTGTGTTTGTAATCGTACGTAGAGTAAAAATTGGGATAAAATTTTTATATACAAAAATGAATTTGTAATTTTACAGACTCATCAAGTTTCTTGTCCTGTCATCTGTCTACGTTGAATTGCAAAAACAGCTGAAATCAATGTCTATATGAAAACAAATCGGATAACTAGAAATAGCTCGTTATGAGTTCCAAATACTATTTAACTATTTTGAAATATTTTCATTACACTCTGCAATGTTACGTGCATGCAACGACATGGATAAAAACATAAACTATTATTTTGGGAATGCTATCATAGCATATAGTTTGAAATGAACAGCAAATATAAATTTGTCTCGGTATACATTCGGGATGGAATTTGAATTATTTAATCGGATTTATTATATATCTCGTTTTAAAAACTTAATTTAAAACGGCTTCATGAAGTTACAGGTCTGAGTATTTGATATTAATATCAACTTTATACTAAATTTAATAAATTTTCATAAAAGAGACCTTGACACTCTGTCACAGTCATACAAACGGAAAACCAGGCTTTGTGCCGCGTTTTCATTATAATGTACGAAAACCTAAAAGGAACTGTTTAACAATGCAAAAATGAATGTATTTAGCTTATAATTAACTTTGTTCACGAATTATTACACAATTTATAATTTGTTTTATAGGATTAGTTTAACAAAAAATTTGTTTTAAAAAAATATTTATACCCAGTTATGTTTTCTACTTATAAAATTAAAATAATTCCAAAGATTCTGCTAACGAGTTAAGATATCATTACTTCGTTTAAATGAACAAATGTTTATTTAAATGAAATAACAAGTTATCGGAATATGACGAGTGACGATGTTTTACAGCATCTGCGAGAGGGCATTTTATTCCACCAATCACAGTTCTATACTCCGATAATCGGTGATCCCAATAGCCACAGTAGCGCCACCTGCCATAAATTTAAATTTAAGACCAATGAATTTGTGCTATATTTAATAGTTTTATAACTTTTAGATGAAAATATTTATTTTTCACGTTTGAATATAGCACAAACTATTTAGTGATATCGACACATCGCTGCAAAACTCGATCTACGACTGGTGCTACTACTTTTTTTAAACTTATTTAAAAGTTGTTCGCGATAGGTGGAGAGAAATTACATTAAGTGATTGATATAAAGACATCGCTACAAAACTCGATATACATCTGGTGCCAACAATTTGTTAAACTGACTAAGGATGTTCGCGTGTATGCGATATGTGGAGAGAATTTACATTTAGTGAAATCGAGACATCGCTGCAAAATTCGATAAACTCTAATTGTCCCTATTTTTTTAAGTGACTAATGATGTTCGCTTGTATGCGATATATGAAGAGAATTTACATTTAGTGATATCGAGACATTGCTGCAAAACTCGGTATACGTCTGGTGCCACTATTTTTTTTAACTGAGTAAGGATTTTTGCTTATATGCGATATATAGAGTGAATTAGTATTTAGTTATATCGAGCCATCGCTATAAAACTCGACATAAGACTGTGCCACTATTTTCTTTAGATGATGTTCGCTTTTTTTGCGATATGTGGGGAGAATATGATTAGTAAAATTACCCCGAACGGGATGTAATATATTCAAACTAACGATAGTCTCCATAACCACAGTCGAACAAGTTTTTTTTTGTGTAAGCACTTGTATGGTCAGGATTTGTAGAAGTCTAGAGAGGTAATATGGTTTTAGTTTTGTAATATCTATTCATTTTTATAATTATTAATATATGATTTCATTGTTTTTCTATGCTTACATGGCGGCATTAGTATTAACAGGGTATGAAATACGTCTCTCGCAGATGCTGTACATATATGTCAATAATTCAAGTATTACAATAATATAAACCATGTATTATTGAGCAGAAACCTGGCACAGCATGCATTTAATGGTCGGGGAACAGTAAAATACTTCCAGCGAACCGTCTGTGACAAATTCAATATAAGGTGATATGCTAATTAGGTGAAATACTAGAACTACATAATCGAATTAGAAATAGGGGTTTGCGAATAATGTTCTAATCGAATTGAATCGGAATGTTATGCGATTCCATTGGAACTATTCGATTAATTTTAATTTAATTATTCAGTAATACGAGCTGTTTATCGATATAAATAGATATCAATTGACGAATGTACAAAAGCGCATCAATTCAGAACGACTCCAACAATTAATTTTTTTCTTCTGTTTATAAATGTTAGGCCAAGGTTTGTATGAAAATGTTTAAAAAATCATAAGGTGAAAATTTTATTTTAAAATCCACATATAAAAAAGCGACTTAGTGAATAGGACAGAAGACAGTAAGGTCTTCAAATATATTATCAGAATTGATAGATTGATGTCCATTGATACATTTGCATTTTATTTCATTACATAGTCGCATTGTAAAGAGAAAATTTGGAGGATATGTAAACACTCCCGTCACTTGGTAACTTTGCCCATATTGACAATTGGTAACTTTACCGCATGAAGGAATACACAGTGACGAAAATGTAATATAAAACATATTTTTGTAGTAGGAGTTTTTGGCGGGATCTCGGAACGTCATGTTATATTTTATAATATTGGTAGTGTTTTACGTAATCACGTTTAATTATTGTGCACAAGTTTAGTGGATCGGAAACAATACCACGAAGCATAGATTCTGACTTGCAACAAAAACTCCCCGGAAAGTTCTAACAAGACGGCCACCATCTTGTTAGTCCATGGAAATGATCGCAAGAAACTTTTAATAGCATTACCTACTTGATTATGCCAATAATACGCTACTAGATGTGGGAAATATATAAAACTTTGGATTTCTATTTGTATTGCCCCTTTATTTTGAGTTGACATAGTGATTATTTCCAAACCTTCTTTCCGGAAGGAGCCTTTGATTCAGAAGGAAGACTACAGACCAACATTATTATTGTTATATTTAAAATATTTGAAAACAAATCATTCGATTATACAACTAGAATTTCGATTCAAGTAGATTCGCCTACAATAATTCGAATATTCGCACACCCCTAATTTGATAGCTATGATTGGTGCAATATAACTGGAAGTAGACAACATACTCTCGGAGATGCTGTGATTTATAATTTATTTTAAACTTCGGCTATTATGTTCATATTTTCGTATATAAAAATACATGTTATACATTAATTTCTAAAATTACATTACCTTTTATGAAGTTATCTGCCAAATTTTAGACCTTTTTAGACATATGTACATTGTTGTATCGCTACCACTTAAACCTTCGATGTTCGTATTGTAACAGTTATAAAGAATATGTACTTATGTTCGTACATGTAAGAAGGAAATTAGAGGATTCATGCCCCCCTGGAATAATTTCTTATAAGATACTTAGGCCCGCCCGTGTATCGAAGTTGTTAACCCTTGCAATCGGGTCACACCTCAGGTGCCGGGCCTGCAGGAATAAAATACAAGGCATTAATCAAATGAATTCAACACATGAGCCATCGAGTGCTTCACAGCTTATGGCTTATGGTTCCACCAGTAGTATTTTAAAATGAAAAATATAATTGTACCTTCAATAAGGAAGCAGTGACGCATCGTGATGGCTCAAGTGAGGTTATAATAAAAAAAAAATGGCTTCATGATCCTACCTTTAACAGTGTATTGATTTCCCTTAAAGATGTAATCGGGAATCCTTCCTTCTCCTTTTCCATTTTAAGTCGCTTCAAGGCAACAATTTCTTCAGTTGTTTTATCCCGAGCTCTGTAAACAACTCCGTATGTGCCTTCCTCTATTCTATTCAAACATTGAAACTCCTCAACTGATCGACAGCCCTATAAAACATTGTAAGTACATGCATAAATTTATCGAAAATTATATGACATATTTGTTTCAAAATAACCTGTAAAAAATTATTTTATTGTTGTTATTTTTTTTTAACAGATATAATATAATTGCAAAATTAACTCAAGTTGAGTTATTTTTGTCACTTACATGTTTGAAATGTCATCATTACACTGATGTATATAGAATTTTTGCAATGCAACTAACTTATTCATTTGCATATAATAACTCTGATAGAAAATTGTAGAAAATACCATTTACGATCTGTTAAGTGTAAATCAAATCAAAGATACTTTATTTAGTTTAGTCCTTAGTAAGGTGCTCATGAACGACAAAACTACAACTGGTTCAGAAAACAACCCAGTCATAGAGAAGAACCGGCAAGAAATATTCGAATCGCGTACATCTTTTAACATATATATATCCAATACATTATACGTCACAATCGTTTGTAGTGGATGAACAGAGAGAGTCCACTCAATAATAAATAGCCTTTTGACGCCCAAACCCGCTTAACATGGCGCTTAAACTTAAAGTCCGGCAAATCGGTAATATGCTTTGGGACTTTGTTGTAAAACCTAACACTATTACTGTTTTTACTAAGTCTGAAACATGGAACGATCAGTTTGTTACAGTTTCTAGTATTTCGATCATGCAGATCTTTTACAAAATGCAGTTATTCAAATTTTTTATGGACATACATTAAATTATCAAGAATGTATTGGGAGGGTAGAGTTAAGGCACAGAATTCCTGAGTTTATTACGTTATGTAAATAGTATGAGAATAAGATAATATATTCATAGATGTATTACCTGCAATGCAGGATAGTAAGGAGGAAGGGAATTAATTTCTTCCTCTTTTATTCTTGTCGCCTCATCATCCTTAACATCATTTTCCTGTTCAGTGGATTTGCCATTTTCTCCTGTTGGAGGAGGCGAGAATGAATGCGATCGACTTCTACTCTTTGATCTAGACAGTGACCTGAAAAGGTAGTTTAAAATTAAATAACAACACTCAAGTAATGTAAAATTTAATTATAACTTAGTATTTGCTTATTTTGAAAATATAATAACCAACTAGCACATAAACATCATGCAAATTCTCACCTTCTAGATCTGTTAGATGATGGTGTTCGACGACCTGAGTTAGGAGTGGGAGATTTTGACTTAGATTTTTCTACAGGTTTATCATTAATTCTTTCATCTTCTACTTCTTTATCGGACTTAACATCATTTCTAGTGTCTTCTTCTTCCTCAGACTTAGAGTCTATTGCAGACTCTGACTCTGTCAGGGAACTTTCCTCTTCTGTTTCACTATTTGTATGCTCTCCTACAATAAAACCTCTAATTTAGGGCAATGTTAAAAAATAACTACATTTTTAAATAGTTATAACTATATGATCTTATTGTAATGATTTTCTTTATATCTATTTAATTTGTTATATTATTGTGATGTTTTTTTTATATCTATTTAATTTACTAATACTTTTAAATTTATATAACAGTGAAAAAAAAAATTATTCATTGAAAATCTAGACTTATGTATAGTTTATATTAACATTAAATATATGAACATGGTCTCAATAAGTAATTGAAATACCTAGATATGTCTATCTTTTCTACTACTCTGGTATACATAGTACAAAGTAGAAATACATATTAAAGACAAAGTTGCAGAAGGAAAAGGTGTTCCAACCTGATACCCAATTAATTTTTTTTTTTTATATTATAGGAGGCAAACGAACAGACTGGTCACCCGATGGTAAGTGATCACCGCCGTCCATAGACACTAGCAACACCAGGGGAGTCAAGTATACCTTTTGTCGAAGTATACGCTCGTTTCTTAAAAGTTTGCATTTCATAATTGTTTGGAAATACCGCCGCTGGGAGTCGATTCTACAAGGTCGAAGTACGAGGCAGAAACGACCTTGAAAACCTCACCGTGGAAGACCTCCACTCATCCAGGTGGTGTGGATGAAATTTTAGTTATAACAAATAAATTTTTACCATCTTCTTGTTCTGAATGAGTATCACTTTTCATTTCCACATCACTGGCATCCGACACTGTGACAACATAATCAGGTCCATCATCAGTTTTAATCTTTTTAAGTGATGTATCATCTAGTGAAACAGAACGTTTCTTAGTACGCCGTCGTCTTTCTTCGCGCCTCGCCTCAAGATCTATTCGTGATTCATGTTTCCTTTTTTCTTTTTCACGTTCTAAAAGAAGAATATACATTATAATGTGTCATATAATTCATAAGTAATTTCTGCCATCAAATCACATATACCTATAAAGTATACATATAGTTTTAACCACTGTATAAAAGCTGTTGACCAATTTCTTGCGTCTGACAGCAAACACAAGTGGCAAGATCTAAAAAGATCTTACCTGCATCAATTAATCTCCTTCTCCTTTCCTGGTGTTGTTTATCCAATGTTGAGTGTCTTTCTGGTTTATCTTTATCTAAATAATCAGAACTCTGTCTTGGTTCTTGACCTTGTATTTCTTTCGAAATTCTTTTACTCAGTAGCCTGGATCTCAAATCTTCTAATTCTTTATCACCTGATGACCGAGATAGGTTGCTATTCTCTTTTTCATCTTTATGTGTAGAGTGACTTTCCTCTGCTAATAACCTTAATCTTGATTCTATTCTATCATTGTCTGACCGTTTCCTATCAGGCTCTGTATATTTGTACTGGCGCTCACGGCTCAAATACCCATCTCTTGACACATCTTTCTCCTTATATACTTCTTTATCTCTATAGGCATCTCGATTTCTAGTTGTTTCTCGAAAACTAGTGTTATCTCTGTATAACTCTCTTTCCCATATAATGTTCCCTTTCTCTATAGGAATCTTTATCTTTGTATAGCTCCTTATCTCTCACTTCTCTGTCACGATATACTTCCTTTTCTCTATACACTTCCTTATTATCTCTATACATTTCTTTCTCTCTGTAAACATCTTTTTCCCTGTACACATCTTTCTCCCTGTATGCAGTCTTGTCTCTATAAGCTTCTTTTTCCCTATAGTATTGCTTTTCTCTATAGTAATCTTTGACCATTTCTTCTCGGTCAGGATTGTTACTAACATCACGTTTAATTTTTTCCGATTTATCTCGTTCCCTGTTAAAAAAGGTTATGATTGATCTACAACATTCCCAATGTGAGTAGGATGACAGACCTTAAAGCATATAATATTAAATGTATAAAATTTAATGAAAATATCTATAGATGAGAATGAAAGCATACCTTATTTCTTTCTTATTTAAATTGATAAGGATTAATGAAATAAAACCATTATTGATTTAACAGATCTTGTACTTGAAATCATAATCATAGTATGTTATAAGTAATAATAAGTACATCCACTTTCCTAATAATAAAAAAAAAATATACCATTTAGACCATAATTTGTATACAGCGTAAAAACTCTTTGTAACATTGTTAGTTACAAAAAAACCTTACTATAGAATAGAAATTAGTTCAATTTGGTTGGTTTACCACAAAACCATTTATTTGTTCTCTTCCCTCCACATAACGAAAACTTTTTATAACAAAAAAACAATGCTCAGTCCCTTGAAATTCGTAACAAACAGTTTACACTGTACCCTCAATATTGTAGGTTTCAATACTTTGTAAAATGATTATAATATGGAACTTGTAATTTCCTCATTTTCATTTGTAAATATTATGGTAAATACTTGTATTTCACTAATATCAACATAAATAAATATACACAATAAATCTGGGTCAGATACCCAATTGCAACTGTATAAACCTTCACTGTAAAGCTTGTATTTTAGTTATATACTCAGCTAAGTAAATGGAACTGTTTTATAACAAATAAATAATATCAAAGCTTAAATTTTTTATGGCTAAATAAAACCTCTTTAAAATATATTAACTGAATAAAGTTTAATTTTGAATTACACATTGGAATAATTAATAGTAAATAATATGAAAAAAATCACATTTAATTCTGCATTCAAGGCTGAAATAAATAATAATACCTGAAAATGTGTTTCTTCTCTTTCCTAGAGCCTTCTTTGTATCTGTCTTTAACAGATCTTTTATGAGCTCTTTTTTCTCTGTGTGAAGGCTGGATAACTGCTTGTGGAGGTTTAATCACAAGGGAATCGGCATTGTCACGGTCTTCATCAGATAAACTATAATAACAATATATTTGCTATAACTTTATATTAAACTTTCAATTAATTAGAGAAGGTTTACTATATTGTCATAAAAACTTTGTACTTACAGTTTCAAACCACAACTATAATATCACCCAGTATTCAACTTACTATTGTGAGGACGACATATCAGTATAATGTACAAAATTCGGGAGTACAATAGATATTAGCTTGAGGATAAACGATTTTTGATAAAAATATTAACATAATTTCTACTCAATATTATTTTAAATGCAACTATATTTTCAGATTCGTCACATGATAACCACTGAATAATGTTTTCCTGTCATGCAGGCGTGTATAGGTAGAACATGGAATTCCCAAAAACCAACGCCATAAAAACGAAAGGTGACAAAGACATTTATGTGGCATTATGATTTAATATTAATGAAATTGAAGGTTCGTTTACACAAAGAAAGTAATTTTTATTTACGTACCTAAAATCCATTTCATCTAATAAAGGGCTACGTGCTAATTCCCCATCCTCACTTTGATCGTCATCGTAATTACTCATGATGAAATATTCTTACCGAGGACTAACGTAACACATCAAACACTGCTATAACTGAATTTCACTTATAATAAATAAAGAAGATATTTAAATTCTTTAAAAAAGGTGAAACCACAAAATATGCCCGTGCTAAGACACTGCAAATCACAAAAACGAAACGATCGCCATCTTGGGTAATTTTTTTTCATTTCTTTGTCATTACTGGCAACCCAGTTTTGCATGGTCAAAGACACAGATTAAATAAAGTCAATGACACTTTTTTTTTCATACTGACTACCCTATTAACCTAGCAAGGTCTAAACAGCTTCACCGGACTGCAAAGGCGAGTGCTTAAGGCACTCACCCGATTTTATTTTGACAACTAGCTCAAGGGTGCGTGGGACATCTCGGCTTGAGCTGTTGCCTGATTCATGCAATTCGCGACCTATCTGAGCTAACCTAAGCTTAGCTACATATAAATACTTAAATGAGTTATTAAAACATATATGTGTACCAAGCATACATACCTCAATAAATCTTATATGTATTTTGTGTTGGATGATTTTTCTAAACTGTTTCAGTTCAATAAGGGAAAAGCAAAAATAAAAACCCTTCCACTATCATGTGTAAGCATGTGTGCATGTACATGTGTGGAGATGATATGTGTAACGTTGTTGCAGTGTTGTAAGATTTTGTGTCACTGTATCGAGCGAGTAGCCTACTCAAGGGCTCCACGCCGAGGGAACGGACCTAGGCTTGGGCCGCTGCCGGTCAGTGACACGGATCAGATAAAAATATAAGGTACGAAGAAGTATCAATATTTTAAGGTTTATAAATAATGGTTTATCGCTCTTAAATTATTTAAATAAGCTATAAAATGAAGCCTTATATTATACACAAAAATAGAGTTTTTCGTAAATACATATAATAGAAGTGAAACATATGTATAACAGCGAAACATTTAAATTATTCGTCAATCTTTTTTTTTTTTTCGAACTGACTACGCTATTGACCAAGCAAGGTCTTAACAGCTTCACCGGACTACTAAGGCGAGCGCTTAAGGCACTCAGCCGATTTTACTTTGACAACTAGCTCAAGGGTGCGCGGCACACCTCGGCTTTGGCTGTTGCCTGATACAAGCGATTCGCGACCTATCTGAGCTAACCTAAGCTAAGCTAACTATTCATACATATATGAGTTGTTGAAACATATATGTGTACCAAGCATACATACCTCAACAACCCTTATATATATTTCGTATCGGATAATATTCTAAACTATTTCAGTTTGATAAGGGAAAAAAAAAAAACCCTTCCACCTGCATGTGTAAGCGTGTATGCGTGCACGTGTGTGGAGGTGATATGTGTAATGTTGTCGCAGTGATGTAAGATTTTGTGTCACTGTATCGCGCGAGCAGCGTACTCAAGGGCTCCACGCCGAGGGAACGGACCTAGGCTTGAGCTGCTGCCGAGGGGGGCCTAGTCTGGTGTGCGGGAGCGAAATTTACCCCCAGACCACGGCGGCGTGATCTGTGGTTACGCGGGCGTGGGCGTGAGCACGCTCTGTTTAGAGAGACAGGCTGGTACTGATCGTTCACTGCCGTTATTTCATCGGGAGGGTCGGTAAAAATATGTCGCGGACGTCTTTTACAACGCGCAGCGTTTGGTACGGGTTCGTATTTTGCGGCGGATACCACTAACGGACTGGGATGATTCGCGGCTTTTTCAAAATAACTAATCGTAAGTGATTTTACGTACGCCCAGATAGAAGGCATCTCTAGGTCCCTATGTAGATCAACTCTCCGGACGTACCACGGGGCACCGGTCACTTTACGTAAAACGCGGTTTTGAAGAACCTGCAACTTATGAAAATTATCTTTCGACATATGCGCAAAAACGGGACTGCTATATGTCATCACGGGACGGATACACGTCTTATACAAAGTGAGCTTGTGTCTGAGGGACATCTTACTCCTATGACAAAGCAACGGATGGAGGCGACCCAAAACCATAGCGGCTTTGTTTCGTACTCTATCTATATGTGACTCGAAATTTAAATGTTTATCTAATGTAACACCGAGATATTTGACCTCGTCGGCCCAAGGTATATCGGTTCCGTATAGCCTGATGGGCTCGAGGTTATTATTACGTCGTAAAGGATCGAAGAGTATCGCGGCGCTCTTATCAGGATTAACTTCTATGCGCCATCGACGAAACCATTCACCGAGTGTGCAAACGGCCTTTTCGATGCGCTTCCTAAGAAAGTCTGACCGCAAGCTGGAAGTGTAAATAACGGTATCGTCAGCATAGCAACCTACCTCGACCCGTTTAGACCGAGGTAGGTCACTGATGAACAGATTGAAAAGCGAGGACGTGAGTATGGAGCCCTGTGGCACACCTGAGCGTATCGGGTGGGGCAGGGTATTCGTCAATCAATTTCGAATATCATAGACCTTGTGCAGTGATCGACAAGTCGCGACACCCGAACGCAGTATCAATATTTTAAGGTTTATAAATAATGGTTTATCGCTCTTAAATTATTTAAATAAGCTATAAAATGAAGCCTTATATTATACACAAAAATAGAGTTTTTCGTAAATACATATAATAGAAGTGAAACGTATGTATAACAGCGAAACATTTAAATTATTCGTCAATCAATTTCGAATATCATAGACCTTGTGCAGTGATCGACAAGTCGCGACACCCGAACGCAGTATCAATATTTTAAGGTTTATAAATAATGGTTTATCGCTCTTAAATTATTTAAATAAGCTATAAAATGAAGCCTTATATTATACACAAAAATAGAGTTTTTCGTAAATACATATAATAGAAGTGAAACGTATGTATAACAGCGAAACATTTAAATTATTCGTCAATCAATTTCGAATATCATAGACCTTGTGCAGTGATCGACAAGTCGCGACACCCGAACGCAGGACACGCAACAACGAGAAAAAAAGAAAGCGAGAAGAGCTTTTGTGAGACAAAAGTGTGCTATCCAGTACTTGAAGGCAAGCGAGACACTGCTCCCACTCTACTTGACACAGTGTTTATTCCCACCACTTTTCGTCACACAAAAAGGTTGCTGATCAGAATTTGAAAGTCATCTCATAAGAAGTTTGGCTTTAAAAATCGTGTGATTTCCATAGAGAGAATGACCAATACGGTTTAGAAGATGAAATTTCATACAAATGTATTGAATGAAAACATGATTAATCGAAAGAAAGAGAAGAGTAGAAGTTTTTTTTTGTAGCACGGCAAAATAACTGCACTGTGCCAAGCACAGTACAATCCAAAAACAATGGCGACCAAAGAGTGACACACTATTAATCGCTGGTCGCCGCTGTCATGCTGGCCTGCGAAGAGCTGGATATGCACAGGCTGATCCAGAAACGCAACCCGCAGCAGAAACGAATCACTATAGCGGGCTTTTTCGCCATATACATTATGGTTGCGACCCAGTCGGGCTGTAAAACCCTACCACCCCGCAAAGTGCGAACTAGGCATGTGGTGCGTCAAGCATAATCATGAGTAGTTCCCCAAACATGTACTCAACTGGAACTTAATCATGTTTTAACAATCATAGATAGCTCATTTAACGAGGAAGGCTATAGGCTATATATCATTACGTTAAGACCAATAGGAGCAGAGCACCAATGAAGAATCTTTCAAAAGCGGGATTAACGTACGTATAATTTAAAAATGTTTTCACCTTCTACGTAAACGAAGTCGCGAATTAAAGTTAGCATTAGCCCGCAGTAACTATTCCACGCGGACGTAGTGGCGAGCAGAAGCTAGCTTTAATGTAAGAACGATAAACTATATGTTAAATTAGCAGTAGAAAGCAGGGTACAAATATATATGTTGTGTGCCTACTCCTTTTATTCAAAACCAAAAATATACATTAGTAATGGTTGCTAGTCACATTTTTCAAGACGGCTCTAAATGTATTATCTTCTTTTATGCAGTAACACGAAATTAAAGCATGCTTTTTTTTTTCGAACTGACTACGCTACCATGGTTTTACAACTAAGTCCAGAAGCACATTACCGATTTACAGGATAGTAAGTTAATGTCTAGCGGGTTTTGATGTCAAAAGGCTAAAGGTAAATGAATACTTCTTTTTTTTTTTTTTTACGAGGGGAAAATCCTACATGGATACCCTCACGCCGTCGGGGGCAGCGTGAGGGTATGTCAGACTCCTACTGACTAAAAACCCCCCGGTGTACCTCTGCCGCTATAGTCGGGGCGACACGCGATCTCTAAAGATTTCAGCGTGCCGCCCCAGCGGTTGAATTCGCGACCTATCTTTTTTTTTTTTTACGAGGGGAAAATCCTACATGGATACCCTCACGCCGTCGGGGGCAGCGTGAGGGTATGTCAGACTCCTACTGACTAAAAACCCCCCGGTGTACCTCTGCCGCTATAGTCGGGGCGACACGAGATCTCTAAAGACTTCATCGTGCCGCCCCAGCGGTTGGCCCAGCAGCGAAAGCGCCACCGCCGGGCCCCGTCCTGTTAGGAGAC
>MU158705.1:144355-184732 GCA_015888305.1 Antheraea pernyi
CCTCCACCACAATGTGAGCCCCAGGAGGTGGCCCCCGCCGAGGCCCATGAAAGAGTAGGGCCTCGGTCTTCTCGAGGGCCACCCTGAGGCCCAACCTCCTTATGCGCCCAACCACGAGGGTTGTGGCCATCGTGGCCAGATCTCCCCCTGGGAGGTCGCCTCTGCCGACAGCGACTTCAGGAGGCACAGGGCGTCCACCGTGGAACGCCCTGCCCGGAAGCCATACTGCGCGTCCGCCAGATTAGGCCCTACGCCCTCTAGGTGCTGGACGACCCGGGAGGAGATAATCCTCTCCAGCACCTTCCCGGCGTCGTCCAGCAGGACGAGGGGCCGATATGCAGAAGCGCAGTCCGAAGGGCGGCCTGCCTTTTCCATAAGGCAGAGCCGCCCAAGCTTCCAGGGCTGCGGGAACTGCCCGACCGAAAGACACCGGTCGAACAGCTCCCGAAGCCACCCCCCTAATTGATTCGCGACCTATCTGAGCTAACCTAAGCTAAGCTAACTATTCATACATATATGAGTTGTTGAAACATATATGTGTACCAAGCATACATACCTCAACAACTCCTATATATATTTCGTATCGGATAATATTCTAAACTATTTCAGTTTGATAAGGGAAAAAATAAAACCCTTCCACCTGCATGTGTAAGCGTGTATGCGTGCACGTGTGTGGAGATGATATGTGTAATGTTGTCGCAGTGATGTAAGATTTTGTGTCACTGTATCGCGCGAGCAGCGTACTCAAGGGCTCCACGCCGAGGGAACGGACCTAGGCTTGAGCTGCTGCCGAGGGGGGCCTAGTCTGGTGTGCGGGAGAGAAATTTACCCCCAGACCACGGCGGCGTGATCTGTGGTTAAGCGGGCGTGGGCGTGAGCACGCTCTGTTTAGAGAGACAGGCTGGTACTGATATTAAAGCATGCACTGACAACATGGTACTGCGTTTACAAACAAGTCTAGTATTTTTTTAAATCGAGAATATGGCTTATTGTTCATATCTAAATGGTCTCTGAAGTTTTGCTTACGTCACGTGCGTGATAATTTCCCCACTTAACAGTCCGCTGTGTGAGCTATGTACTTGTAGTAGTATGACTCTTTGTCAAAACTAGAGTTCGTAAAATTGAGTACGCGTACGAGTAACTGATTGCAGGATCAAATACAGTTACATAAAAAAACATTCTCAGCAAATACGGAGATTGCCTTAGCTAGAAACAAAATTAAGCCGTCACGGAATGCGTGTCAAATGTGAAACACATGTATAACGTAATTAACAACACTATAGGTATGCGAGCACAGTGCGGCAAGGGTGATTGTGCACAGTCGCTTACGCATGGCATCGCGTCGCCACGTGGCACACACTCGCCACGCCAACTTGGACGAAAAATTTTCAATTGGTAATGTAACCCATCTGGCAGCACTAGCTCTATATGTGTCATATATAATCAAGCGTCTAATGTAGAGAAAGTTTGTCAGATTAACCGCTTCGTAGATATATTTTACTCTGGTCCTCAACACTATATAGAAATTATCCTTAAATAATAATTAAATTATATTTATCTCTACGGTATATATATATAATATATAGAAATTCTTCGTTATTCTCGTAAAATAAATATATTGCATTTAATTTATAATTTGATGGAGGAACGAAAATATTGTAAAGAAATCTGATTTCTAAACAAATACTCTCCCAGTTCGAAAACTATAAATTTGTTCATGTTTTTACTACTTAGCATATCAAAAGTAAATATAATAAGCACGTCAATTAACACCATCGCTTTCCTTAATAAAATTAGGGATAAGAAAAAAGTATCAATACCTTTTAGTATCGAGTACAATCACTACTTTCAATATTTTTATTTTTTTAAATATCAGTGCAAGCACAAATTATTAAGAAAGATAAAAGTTTGAATAAGAAATATAACGTCTATAATTGTAGTTACCAATCATTACGTGAATGTAAAACTTTTACGTTTTGTCCTATAAAGATCTTTAACGGAGTATATTGATACTATGTCTGTCAAATTCTCAAATAATATATTAACTTGTAGTTACTAAATTAAAATACAAATATTATTATTCTTGTGTTGATATAATTTTATAAAACTTTTTTTTTTTTAATATCTTATCTGGCAGTACTGCCCTTGAGATCGTAAACTCATAGACTATTAATCGTACAAGTACTTATTAAAATCGTAATATGTGTAGAGTATAAAACTAGAAAAGCGATGAACAAAACAATAAAAATATAAATGTATTTTATGAAAACACTGTGTTTATTAGTATTTTGCATATGAAAGCTTGTTTTTTTTGTTTTGTATAATTACGATATTTGCTGTCTACAAAATAATGGTAAGTGTATTTTATGGATTTCCACTCTTGCTAGTGTTACTTGATAATTATAAAGAGTTTAATAAATGTATCACAATTATTTATAAATTACTATATCGTGTTATTGAGTTTTAAAGCCTGCTTAAAAGCTGGATACATTCCATTATACTTTAAAATATAAAAACAATATTTGTTACAATTTACTTTTTGGTATTTTCATTCCCTTGAAAACCTCAAAAAACCTTCACACCGAATTGTAGTGTAATGTAAGATAAGCCGATTATTTAGGCAAAGATATGAAAGGTAACTAATTAACATAGTATAATTATCTCTATTCTGTTCAATAGATATAACAATGAGATAAAAATAATATGTAAACTCAATATATTTACTGATTTGGTTATTATAGTTCTAATTAGTAATATCTCCTTTTGAACAAAAAAAAAAAATTAAGTGATGTAGACCAGGTGATTGTATAGACACTCGCAGTATTCTAGGATATGACACTTCATGGTCACATGCAACATATAAAACAGTAATAGTTAAAGTTTGTTCTAAAACTTTCAAAAGTATAGCTACAAACATGTAAATAAAAGCATAAATCTAAGTACAGCGACGGGTGCCAAAAGCTACAATGGGCAACCTGGAGTTAATAACTTCTGATAATAAAATGGGCAATAAACCCTTTTGTTTTGTTCTTCACATTCCCACATTCCCTTTCAAATGAAAGTGAATTCACCCGACGGTCATTGACTCTGTGCTTTAACATAGATGCTTAGAGGATTGTGTATAATTATTGCATTTTGCTAGATAATTAATTAGATGAAATATTAAGCACCTATATTTTTTATATATTAACGTTTCCCTACTATTCATAAAAGGATGTATTTAGTTTGTTTGTCAAATACATAAGTATAACTCTAATGAACATTTTCACTGATTTTTACATTTCCAAACATAAACATGCTTTTTAAGATAATTGTCCAGTCTGACAGTATTTCAGCAAGTGATTATTGAAATTTTTAAGGTTTGTTCAGCTAGTTACTTTTTTATTATATCCATCTTATCTCCTGGTATTCAAAATGCAACTCTCAAATTATATACTAATCTGAGAAATTAGTTATTGATACTTTAAAATATCTTAGTTTATTCTATATCACTTTGAACTTGTGTATAATCAATTTCCTGGCTTATTGCTCAAAATAAGTTTTTTAAAAGATTAAAAAGTAATAATAGAAAATATGTGAAATAAAATGAAGGTCTAAATTTCAGAATAGTAAAATATTAAGTACTATCACAAGTGCTATAGACAGTAAGGAAGAGACAAGAAAGAGGAATGAAAATGGAAAAATACTTTTCGAAGAACTAATCAATTGTTTGAAAAATTGTCAAACTCGTTTTGGAGGAAAATCAGAACTGGCTACTGAAGATGATATTAGGTAATCGTTTCTTTAATTTTAGTTACATCTAAACATATCATTTTCCTTTTTATTCATTACTTTTAAGAATTGATGACAAATTTTATAAAGATATTCAGATATATTCACATCCAAATACTTTTAAGAAATTTAAAATTTTGTGTAATATTAACTGTTGTGGGTGCCTTGTAATTTATGATATTTTTAACTAATAGAATAATAATTTGCTTTGTTTAATGGTATAGTAATGTTTTCAAATTAATTGCATTACAAGGCCATATTTTAAATTATGATTGAAACCTATTTATCTTATTTTGTAGTAAAATTTCGGACATACTTATAGTTGCTACATTCTAATCTCTTTATAGGATATTACAATTATGTGAAAAATGGGAAAAGGTACTGAGCCATGGTATAAAAACCAATTTGTCAAATTCTGCTATTCAAAATTTGGTTGTTGCTGGGCTGAATTTTACTTTTAACATTGTTAATATTGGTAAGTATTTAATATCCCTTAAATTTTAGGGCCCATCACGTATTGTGACATCTAAATTACTTATAAGCTTTGTATGCAGAGAGTTGACATCAAAACTGTAGTAAATGCACAAATGGAATTTAATAGATCTTGTACCATAAGTATTCTGATTTGAAGGATAGATTATTTAATTATATAACACATATTATAGTGTGTTGTATTTTGTGGTGGTATTAATAAATCCCACTAACGAAATGTCTAATATAGATGTCACCTAGCTCCATAAACAATTCACAATATAAAGTACATAACATTTTGATTTAATTCCCTAAAATAAAAGATAATCGATATCATATTGCAGGGAATTCGTTGTGGAGCTATACATGTCTTCACTTAACGAAACATGAAAAAGAACGATTTAAGATTCTATCAAACATAAACACTCCTCTTGGGTACTTCAGAGCCTTTCTCCGTGCTGCTTTAAATGAGCGATCATTGGAAAGGTATTAATTTTTTTTTACTTTATTGATATAGAAATAAATATGTTAAATACTCATTAGAGGTCTATTGCTTTTGGTACTATTACTTATGGTTTAAAAGTCAAAATTGTAATATGTGGAAATCTCTGTTGGTTAATTATTACTTAAATAAATTGATGAAAAATGTTATAATATAATATGTATCACTTCTGATAATGGAATGTTTTAAAAGCAATGTATCCTTTAATAATTTTGAATAGTTTATACACTATCAAATATACAGACAGACCTTATAATAACATTGCTTCATAGTAATCTTCAAAGTTATAATTATTAATTCTTATAATCACTATTCATCTAAGAAAGTGAACAAAATATTATGAAACATATTTCACCTAAGAAGTGGATTTGACTATTGTAGTTCAATGAAAGTTTGTCCGAGTCATGATCACGATATCTATAAGCAAATATCACTACATCACACAATTGCATCACATTTGTCTTATTTATACTTTGAAGTTCGTTAAAGTTCCTATAACCTAGTATACAGTAGATATTATCTACTAAAAGTATTGACTTGCAGATATCTTCAGAGTTGGATATCACACGGTTTATTATTAGAATATTATGAAGAGGGATCCCTAACTAGAGATCCAGAAACTTCTAGCAAGCTACCACGTATGGCTGCAGGTACCACATATTTCTAAATTGACAGAAAATTAACCAATTGAAAAAAAAACATTCAAATGATATACTAAAACACCACAATTTTAAATAATATAAAACACAATCACTAGTATTGTAAAGGTAGGTACGTCCGGTCTAAATTCGTAGTTTCGTTTAAGTAACCTTGAGTCAGATACATTTTTCGATTGTAAAACATTGTTTTAAAATTTATGCAGACATATTTTAATTTTATATAATTAATTATAACTTTGAACAATTTGTCTCACAAACACTTATAAAAATATAAATTAACGATAACACGTGACTCTATACATATTAATCATAAGTAATATAAAATTTAATAAAAAAGATCATAGAAAAACAATTGAAACAATAAAGGCGAAGGCACCGCCTTCATTAATGGTGATTTGAATCTCTCAATGAGCTGAGCCAAAGAAAGAAATAGTGTGATTAAATCATAGTAGGTGATAGGGTTCTTTCTAAAATTTGTCTAACTAGATATCATTCTAAATAGTAAAATCTGTATCAGTGGCGTAGCGTGCCTTGTCGGGGCCCCGTATAAAAATTTTTTTGGAGGCCCTTATATGGAGGTAAAAATTTTTCACAAAAGAAAAAAAATATTGTGAGAAGAAATATTTATTTATCACATAATTTACCCATTTTACAAATAAAAATCGAATAGTAAGTAAAACGGGGAAGTCCCGCAGCCCGCCATAACGATGTAGAGTGTTGCCAACTTTTGAACGCACGCTTAAGGCGGGAAAAAAAGGAATTGCTTTATAGAATTTTGTCATTTGTAAAATAAAATAAATTAGAAAGTTTTTATTCTTTTCCCTTACACACTTTGAGGGCCCCCGTGGCCCGGGGGCCCCGTATAATTGATACGGCAAATACGGCGGTAGCTACGCCCCTGATCTGTATCCAAGTACATATAAATATGTTTTAAATGTGGCAACATCTGAAGCTTCATTGTCATTTAACATGAGGTAACATTGTGGCCAAACATTAACGTATTAAGAAAACAGTCTACAACAGTCGGCCTGAAAGGAACTTTCTATAGGGATTTTTGAACTTAAACTTCTTTTGGCGCGTTAGGGAAAAATGATGAGAGTACATTTTTACGATGCGTGCGCACACCGTCACGAAAAACCGACACCCTGAAGTTAGCTATAATCAACTTTTTTTATTGTTAGTGTCGTTTTTTCTACAAAAGTAGAATAAGGCGAAAGATAAAATTTTTGAAAAGATTTTTATATTGTTACGCTTAAGAAGTATAACTTTTAACGCGTGCACATCAGTACACGCACACTTTTTTTATTATCAAGTCAGCAGAATACTTTATCATTGCATAAACATTCAAAACAACAAACTTTCTTTATTATAATAATAATGCAATATACACATTAATTACTATATCCGAATTATATTACTCATATTTCAGGCTTATCATCTGTTTTGTTTGCATTATCAATTGACAGACCAGAGTTGAATGAGTCACAACAAGAAACAAACCATGTAAACAAAGCGGAACTCGTAATACCTCTACCCACACCAATTAAATCTTCCAATAATTTAAAACGAAAACCTCTTAGACAAGTTATATCGTTTGATAAGAATGACTCAAAGGAACAAATATCAGAATATAAAAATTCATCGCAAAATGCAACAGAGAAAAGTGATTCGAGTTGGAAGAGTGCTCCGGCTACATGCCTAAATTCTCCTGACCCTAAACTTATGTCTTCAGCATCAACAAATGAACCAACAAGCGTGGAACATAAAAGCAGCCTGAGGCATTTCTTTCCGGACAGCGTGAAAGGGATGGACAGTCCATCGCAAATATTAACAAAACTGTCAGAATGTGCTAGAGAAATATTTTCATCGTCCAATACTATAGATGTGAATAATATTGTGAAAGATGATAATTCAGATACATATGTAAATAATTTTAAAATATATGAGAGTGATAGTGAAGAAATAGCGGGAAGTATTGATGGAAGCACGTCTTGTTTAGAGCTTTGTTTTACAGAAGACGAGAGCGTACACGACGATAAGGCGCCATTGTCAATTTCGGAAACCAAAGAGAAAGAATATATGAATTTACAATTAAAATGTAATCAAATTGAGATAGCGAGTAAGGAAAAAATTCAGAAATTAGAAAAAGTTATTATAGACTTGAACAAGTAAGGTTTTTTTTTTTAATTATTTATTCTTAGTTATTATATTGTTTGTTATTGTTGTTTATTAATATTTTTAGAGAGAACGATAGAATTAAAGAACAGTTACGACAATACATGTCTGCGGTGGAGATGGGTGTGGCATTAAAAAGTGGGAATGTTCCAGGAAGAGATCCTCTTAACGATGAAGTATCTCAGTACGAAAGGAAACTAGTCCAGGTGAAAGATATGTTACAAAATGCAGCTATACTGAAACCTGATACAATATTTTTATATGACACTACTTCATACAAAAACACTGATGATTTAAAAAAAAAACGTGTCTAGTTCACAGGCGATAGATTTAAAAATTGCCAAATTATTCAATTATTAAACGATACTCGTGAACAATTAATTATAGCGCCTTTTTCCAAGGCTTTGTAATATGTGGCCGCACATACACGTACGCACATATCATAACTGGCAGTTATTTTAACAATTTTTGCTTATTTAACTTTTAAACTGGAATACATCTCCCACTTATGAGATGTATCTACCTAAAACGTTATAAAATGTATTGATGTGAAACATCTACAGGCGAGGGTAAACCTGATTGTTGGCGTGGCGAGACGTGGCGACGTCACATCACATTTTCAAATCTACGTGTTAAAACATGAACTTTGCACTATTGACGAAATACTCAAAAACATTTGCAACCCTATGTGTATAAACATAAAATTAAAGTTGTTTTGTCGGCCACTCGTTCTACTAGTGGTACGCGGCACTCGCCGACGACCTAGCGCCCTTTGATAAATGCCGCCAAACACCGCGACTGTGCCTAGCGGCGATTTTTTTGTTTTTAGATTTTTTTTTACTTGACTCTACTTTTGGTAATCAATCACACAAATGCAAGGCTCAGCTTACGCCTCGTGGACTGTACAACGTTCAGACTTGAGCAAGTATTAGGTAGTGTAATATACAATGAGAAGAACGCTAATATAAGAAACACTGTATAACGAATTCTATCTCATTCTCTCGCACGTGAAATCCTATAGATGTATATGTTTTTCTCTTTTTAATTTCACTTAATTTCAATAATTAAATTTAGGTGGCAGAAATGCATGCCGAACTTATGGAGTTTAATCAATACCTACAAGAAAGGTTGCAAGAATTAGAAAGTAGTTCTGCACTAGAAGTGTTAGAGTATCCGGAGTCGAATGTAAAAGTGCATATACCTTGTGCATTTCTGGTCGGAAAGAAAACTCATTCTTATCATGTGTATCAGGTATGTTTTATATCGCACTAGCTTGTTCCCCTGACATAAACTAAGCGGTGTTGTTGTTTTATCTTGATTATTGTGAGTGATTTAATTGTAAACCTCTAAAACATAGCCTTTTTAAGTTTTATCATTACTGTCTGGTTGCTGTAGTAATTTTTCTTTATATATTTTAAATGAGCTATCTAACACTGAAAGATTTTTTCAAATCGGACCAATAGTTTCTGAGATATAGATCTAAGATATAAATTTCTTCTGTACGTGTTTATGTCACTTAACTCCTCCTAAATGGCTGGACCGATTTTGATGAAACTTTGTGTTGCGTGTTCGAGTGGATCCGAGAATGGTTTAGATTGGACAATTGGACACGGTAGGTGGCGCTGCGGTTGAATTTTAGATTTTTTTTATTATTAAGGCAGGACAACGTCCGCCGGGACCGCTAGTAGTAGTATAGATATATTGAGAAACTTGAAGCTTGTGCATTACTATTTTAAAAGTATTTACGAAGTCAATTTAAGATTATAATAACGATGTAACATTATAAATAATATTTTTTTAGATTTTCTTGAAAGTCGGACAGGAGGAATGGAGTGTGTACCACCGATATGCAAAATTTTACGAATTACATACGCAATTAAAGAAATGTCATCCCGATATAGCAGTATATAAATTTCCACCGAAGAAGACTTTGGGGAAACGTGTAAGTTTATAAAAAGTAATATACCTAAAAATATGAAAAGATATAATGTGGTTGTTATATAGTAATTTTATTTAACAAACCAGCTGATACCCGCGACTTCATTTGCATTGTTTGTTACCTCTTCAATATATTTTATATCATCATTCTGACTCTATAAGGGACCAACTGCAGGGTCTTAAGCTTCTTCTGTAAGGAAGCTATGGGTATAATCACTAGAACATGACGTAATGACGGTTTCAAACCACGATTACTCGAATCCACAGCTCTACGTTTTCCCATGTGATACTACAAGAACATATCTTAGGTGCAGATTTTCTCATAATGTGTTACTTCACCGTCGGTGAGATAGTGTTACCAATTGAAATTAGTAAATGTACTTACATGAAAAATCCTTGGTATATACTGGGGTTTGATTGTTATTCCACTGGTGAAACCGATCGACCACCACGACTTTATATGTATGTGTTATATTATATACAAAGGAAAAAAATACATAATTTCTTTGTAAACAATGTTAGCCGTTTATTTCCACTCTCTGGTGCATGCATGCGCGCCACACTGCTTGCCGCACTCCTCCGCGACAACAGAACACATCGCTGAACGCGTCTTGCTTATAGAAATTGTAGTTTCTCAAAAAAAATATTAAATGAATATATCATATTTTTAGATAAGGACAAAGTATCTAAGAAATAAAACTAAAAAAAATCAATCGAAATCTATCTAGTACTATTTGCGTGATATGCACACAACGACATACCTCTATCATTTTAATTAAATACTAGCGGGCCTGGCGGACGGTGTTCTGCTTTGATAATAATAAAAAAATCGTAAAAATTCAACCGCAGCGCCCCCTACTGGATCCAATTCTGAATCTAAATCATTCTTAAATCCATCTGAACGCACACAAAAAATTTCATCAAAATCTGTCCGTCCGATTAGGAGTTCAATCACATACACACGGACAGAATTATTATTAAATTAGGAGTAGTATAGTAGGAACATTGCTATTTAAGAAATAATATTTAAAAGAAGAAAGTAAGAATCACTACTAAAACAAAGTCCGCTGCCACGTCTGTCTGTCTGTCTGTCTGTCTGTTCGCGATAAACTCAAAAACTACTGAACGGAGTGTTATGCAGTTTTCACCAGCAGATAAAGTGATTCATGTGGAAGGTTTAGGTATATAATTTGTCAAGGTTTTTTTTTTATTATAAGGGCGAGATAACATCCGCTGGGTCCGCTTGTATGTTATATAAATATTTTTTTTACGTTCTAGGATGCTCATTTAGTGGAACAACGTCGAGTGGCATTACAAGCTTATCTTAGACATATTCTTCTGGTACTACCGGAGCTTCGAGAATGTACGAATCGAGCTCAACTTGTGACGCTACTGCCTTTCTTTGGGTTCGTATTTGTTATTAACATCTATGAGTATTTAGTACTTTCTGTATATTTCTTTATTAATTTCATATACAGACAGAGACGTAGTTGGTATTAGAGGGAGCCGACATTTTTTGGGGCTTGTTACTGCTGAATGTTATTGTATTTTCCATGACGTCTAACCTAGGTGCTACTAGGAACTAAGAACATAGTGTTCTTAGTTATATTCGTTCAGTATGAGCCTATTTGTTAATAAACATGTCAGGTTGTGAATAACACATTTTTTTATTTACGAGTACACACATCGGGGTCCGTATATCTCGAGGGCCTCGTACTATTGATATAGCAGTACCTATATCATTGCATATATGCATCTTTTTCTATATATTAATGGTCAAAATTCGACTTTTTTTTTTTGTAAATTTCAATATTTCTTTTTTTTTCCATAGAGTGTACCAAGTATTCTATACGTAAGAATCGTGTAATATGACAGATAGAGACCTATAAATAAAAACTTCGACTCGTCTGTGACGAGGAGAAACTGTTTTCAATATATTTTTTTGTTAACATTAGAGCTAGTCAATAGTTACTAAACAAATAAAGAAATCCGTTGACAACCAGGGAAGAATAAGTTAAAGTTATATTTGCCTGTTGATATAACAGACTAGGTGACGAGGCGACCCGCTTCGTGGGTCATTAAAAAAATAGCAATGTGTCAATCGAATGAAAAAAATAAGAAGCCTAGAACCATCTACGCAAAATTCCTCATTAAATGGCCATACTCTTATGATGATGATATGATATGATGCGTTCAGTAGTTTTGAGGTGATTTAACTTCAAATGAACTGTGTTATCATTAAATATACAGGCTGACAGTTTAGAAATTAGCAATATTTATGGAGGATACTCTGCACTCTATTCTCGTTCTAAATCAATTAAAAAATATATGTGCTTAATATTTGACCTAATTGTCTAGGAAAATACAAAAATTATACGCAATACTCTACGCATCTATGTTAAGCGACAGTGTCAATGACAATTGGGTGAAGTGAAAGGGTCCGTGGGAACGGCATAAACAAAACAAAAGGGTTTATCGACCGATTTATTATTGAAAGTTATTAACTCCGGGTCGCCCCTTGCAGCTTTCGGCACCGGTCATTCCACCTAGGTTTATTACGTTTGTGTTTATACTTTTGAAAGTCTTAGAACAGTCTTAGAACAATCTTTAACTTAGGTTATCTATGTTGTTTATTAGTATTAGATTGGATATTATTATTTTAAATGTGACCATAAACTATCATCTCTTAGAATATTGTAAGCGACTAACCTAACACCTGGTAAACGTAAATATAAAGATGATTATATAATATTCTTTTATTACAGACTTTCGTCAACTTTTAAAGAAAACGGATTGAACCACACGTCAGATCGGCCGCCGTCTAGCGAATCAGCTTCCACTTACAACGCTCTCTGATTATCGTTATTCAATAATATTAACTCGGCTGTATTATTTCACGAGCAACGAAGGATATATTTTTCAGTTAACAAAAATTTGTACATCAAGCTTGTTACACTTACACATTTTCAAATGAACTCGTAATATGCTAGAATTATGGCTTACTATTCTAGTTAAACTGAATAGTTTCTATCCGTATTAAATTTTATCCGAATCCGGAATTTCGCCCGAACATGGGACTTAAATGTATTTTTGAAGTGGAACTTCTTATGGGAGAGCTTTTGAAACTCTGATCCGCAACCTTTTTGTGTAACAAAAAGTGGTGGGGACGAATACTGTGTCGGGTAGAGTGTTGAAAACACCGCTTCTCGTCCGATCATCGAAGTTAAGCAACGTCGGGTGCGGTCAGTACTTGGATGGATGACCGGTGGCGGGGACACCGCGTAACGTTTTTTTGTTTTATTTTCTAAATTAAAATGTTTCCTTCCCTGTAATAGAAAAGTTTCACTTCTATCGTATGTTTTTACGACACACACTGTTTTTTATCACTACGTCATCGTGTCTCCTAAATGGTACATCGATACGTAACAGATCCGTGTCTTATTATTTAGCAAACGCCTAATGGTAGTTCCATTGAAATGGATTAAATAAAAATAGGTAAGTGTTCATTCGTAGTGATGACCAGTAAGTTAAAATAGTAGAATATAGATACGTGTCCTCCGTTTCAGAGTTGACGGCTCGTATCAACGAATTCGGAATTCATAGTCATTTACCAATTAGAATCGATGACGGGTCTGTTGGTATTATATTGTTTTTTTATGCTAGTCCCATACTTGTATGACGACGCTTCGGCTACTTATCCCGTTAGAAAATAACTTGAAAATGTAGTTAAAACTTTGTGGCGAATCGACGATACACGCAGGTATAGGAGTAGCATCAGTGACGGCACTATGTCCGATGTTACCACAGCAGAATCGAAGAACAATGGTGACTATCGACAGATCGGCCATCTCCATTGCTGGTCGTAGTTGTTATACACGCTAGTAAGCGTCTCGGCTAATCCAAAATGTAGTGGTGGTACATTCTATATTGCTTATCTGTTTATCTTAGCCCCTCGAGGAAAAATATATCGTATATCAGGTATCGTTGAGCTCTTACCAGCCGTATTGTAAACTATGTATATTTAATGGTGGTAGAGCCACGCTGAAACTATTACTGGTTTCGGCATGAATGGGTCGGCTCGCCCGGCGTAGTACCACCCTCACATAGAAAACCGACGTGAAGTAACAGACAGTGTTTGCATTGTTGCGTTTTGTCCGGTCAGTGAGAGCACCGGAGGACCACCTCACTTACCCTCTCCCGCCCCTAACCCTTCCCCCCAAGGGTGGCAACGCACTTGCGACTCCTCTGATGTTGTCAGTGTCCATGGACGGTGATGATCACTTAACATCAGGTAACACTAGTTCCTTTGCCACCTATAACATAAAAAAATATTAGATAGCACAATCGTGTAACAATATCAGATGGGATTATTTTTTTATACATTATAGCATTTGATCAGTCTCAGCTAATATGAAGTCACGATGTGGTCTAAAATGGTAAACACGCTAAACTTACAGGCGCTGCCTCTTAAGTGCAGCTGTCGGAACACACTTATAGGTGCTGCGAGCTTAGAAAAAGCCCTACGTGCATACCTATGGGTTCATCAAGATATTTGCATCTACAGCAAGCTCTTGTCCATTCGCAAGGAGTCGAACCTACGTCAATGGACGCCGTGTCCGGACACTAACTGTACGTCCAGAGTGGACACTATACCCGAGCGTCGAGCGTAGCGTCGCGTCCGGCGTTCGTTTCAAACGTATGCATTAATACGCGAGTGTCCTGAGTGGCGCGCGAGTGTCGCTCTTATACGCTGGACGCACCGCCGAACGCAGATGCACTCAGGCTGTACACTAACAACTGACCCATCATCGCTTGATTGCTCAAATGACAGTATATAAATCGACTAAAAATATAGATATACGAATTATTCGGTGTATGCGGCGATGGTCTATCGGAAGCGCGGTCGGACACTGTTTCGGGTGACATAAGTTCCAATTCTAAAATGAATTTAAATTATTGGTATAAGAAAAATCGAAATGGCATTATAAACATGGTTGTAGTATTAATGCCTAGTTGGCTAGTTACCATTTGTCAAGTTGAATATTATTTTACCGAACGCCTATAGGTGTGTTGCAGCAGCTGCACTTAAGGCCCAGTCTTCTAGGTTTAGGGTGTTACTACCTTGGGTCTTGTCTTACGCTCTTAAACGCTAAAACGTATACCGTTTTATTACAAAAAAGTTAAATACGTATTAAATACTTGGTTTAAAAAAGTTTCCTAATAAATGCACCGCGCTCGCTCGAGGCAAGTTCGCGTTGTCCTTTTTCACAAGTCTAACCTAACGTAACCAAAGCGAGACAAAAGAGCAAGATGGCGTACATTCAGCGACCGCGGTGCATTTAATATGAGACCTTTTTAAAGCCAAGGTTCAATACGTATTTAACTTTTTTGTATTAGCACCGATAAAGTATAGAAAATAGTTGTACAAAATGTTAATATGTTCGATGATATATGAACACGGTCTCAGTATTGGTACATTTATGGTGTGGTATTATTATAAGTTCTAATTGAAAGTGCATTATTTGTATTAATATTCGGAAGATCTGTTAACTATATTCTCTAAGTACTTTATGTAACGATACATGTATATGTAACAATAATTCAGAGATTTGACGAAGAATTAGAGTTTAAGATATTAGATATCGATTTTTAAGTGATGGAGGCGTCACTTTACGGAGGTCCATCATTAAGTTTAAGACATCAAGATGTGGTTCTCAGATCATCTATTAACAAATAGTATTTATTACTTTGTGATCAAGTACGAATATATTCAATCAGAAGCTGCGTCAAAACCATACAGGGTGAACTAAAAGCGTAGAAATCATTGCAGTATACCTATAGTCGAAAAAATATCGATACATAACAACTATGATGGTATATTTTATATAGAAGATATTTTAATTTATAGAAAAGTATTTTATTTGTTTTCGTTTGAGATGTTATATTATTAATATTATACGTCATGTGTGTTTATTGCTTTAAATTTCTACTGTGATTAACATATTTTTAACAGACGTAAACGTAATTAACTATAATTGTATATGATATCCATCAGAATATGTATATTGTGTGAAAGTACAACATTCCTATATTCTCTTAGTCTACTATGCGACAGACATTTAGATAAATATTTTGATTTAGTATGTACTACGTATTAGACAAGACGCTTCAATTAGAACGTTGCACGCATTACTGCGCATGCACTCTAAACACTTTTACTCTCTAGTTGTAATTGATTTACTTTTAAGATTTAGACGACTTATTGTTTTGACTGTTATTTCTCGTATCAAATATTTTCATTCAAAATATAGCATCAATTTCCTATAAACAAGTTACATACAGCATTTCACCTGGGAAAAAAATATTAATTTCAGTGAACATACTCAAAGTCAGGATCGTCGAACATAAATTATTTCAAGGAATTTAAGATATCGTGTTGATGACATAAGGAAAATAAACAACATTATTAAATATGGATAAAAACATGACTCACCACCAAGTACCACGCCCTCTAAAATTGCGTAATATTTTTGTTTGTAACTGTTGCTCTAATACGTAGTACATAATAAATCAGTGAAGAAATACAGTAAAGGTAATCCAACGTGATCTCTGTTGTATATTACGTTTAAAATGTAAATAATTAAATAATATATTGAATACGAGTGTATTGTTATTTTAATGAGATATCTATGCCAGTAAATGAAATTATATTGATAAATAAAATATATACATGCAAAATATTAACGCATTTATTTCAGAACGTCCAAAATTAGGTATTACGTAAGCAGATTTTTTGTAATTTCTGACCACCCCCTTTACCCCTGAGTAGCAAAAGTAAGCTGTGCTCTTACCCCCCCTCCCTCATACTTATGTAAACGTTTATATATGTATTTTAATCTGTTCTGATTAAAACTAGAAAAGTTAGATTTCGTAAAAAAAAACCGCCACAATCTAAATAGTAGAAACTGTGACAAACTGGTCGTCCCATATTTTACACTTAGTAAAACCAGTAACAGTTTTTTGGGAAATAGTCAAAGGATATTACCGATTTACCGGGTTTCGGTGTCAAAAGGCTATTATAGAGTGGATCAATATGTGAACGATGGTGATTGATTCACCTCTGTGCATCCATTAAAAAGGTTTGTGACATGTACCTAATATATTCTAAATATTATATAATATTTGTTAAAAAGATAAACCAGATGGAGTTTCTTGCCGGTTCTTGTCGATGACTGGGTTCTTTTCCGAACCGGTGGTAGTTTAGCGTCCGTAAGTGCCTTCTTAGGGCCTAAATTGAATAAAGTGTATTTGATTTGAAAATAAATAAATATTGCTGACGTAATCACCAACTAGACCCCCCCAACACAAATGCCAACCAAAAGTAAGAAAATCAAGGACCGCACATTCCTATATATTACTTATTATACTCTTTGGTACACCCCTGTCACTGCTTACGTAACACTTTAATGACTACGGGTCATTATTAGGATAAGCAGCGAAATTTTATTATAAAGCTACCAATAATATTGTTTAGGAGACCAAAAAAACTGTGTTCACCATTTTTATGAGTAAGAGGTGTAACACTTCTAACTCAAAAACCTACCTACCTACTACCAGATTTTCGATCTACTTGTAAATTTCGATATTGATTAAAGATCGATTTTCTAAGACACTTATTCTTAATGCGTATAATAATATTACCTACTTCAATCCTTTTTTACATGACTCTATGAAACAAAACTCGTATCTACATATTTTCGTTATTATAAAGACCATAAACGCCTATATCCATTTTCACTTATAATTGTAAATGGAATTTTTATTCACAAGGCATACAAAATTTTCTAGTTATAAAATAATTGGTTGTTTATAAAGTCGGTATACGGACGATAATTTCACTTGTAACGTCATAAGAAATCATTGATGAAAAATTGCATACCTTTATGAATAGAATTATTCTATATATAGATAGATGCGTCACAAGCCGAACCCTTAAGCCGCTCGTGCCTCTATCGCTTGTTCCGCGCTCTCGGCTCAGGCGGAACGTGACAATGAGTCATGCTTTTTCGTGCGTGCAGCCAGCGTTCATCGATTTATAAGACGTTATCACGTCAATAAGTTACAAATATAGACAGACAATCACATTAACATTCTGTAGAACATATTTAATATATTTAATTTCTGACATTCGTAGAAAGGATATGAAAAATTAAATATTGATTTCGCATATATATAATCTCAAATTTTTTAAATAAAAAAATTATAGCTCAGAAACAATGATAGCTCAGGAGTACAGTGTTCGGACACCACGTCGATCGATGTAGGTTCAAATCCCTTCAATTATTGCAAGTTTCAATGAAAGAAAACAAGGTGATAAAATCATAACATACAACCTAATAAGGCAATGTTAGATTTTGAAATATTTTTTTTAATGTGAAATGTGGGTTTTCTCGGAAAAAAATCCGTTAATATTATTTTTTTAAACTGAATATGCAATTCGGCGAGGCAATATCTAAAAGATTGGAATACACTAAAATAGTTTTTTTTTTATATATCCTTATTAGAATAATAAAGTAAATTAAACAGTGTATATAATTGTTAAATAAAAAACACATTGTAGCAAATTAAATTCATAATTTTATTTTTATTTTATAATAAATAAAAACCAAGGAAACACTCATTTTTGAGAATTTTCCATGTTAAATACATCATACAAAAGATGTCAATACAAACTAAATCACTTGGTGCAAAGGCAAGCCTGTCTCTTGTCTGGGATCCGCCGGAACATCGGGCACGAGCCATAGTCGTCGTCGACCGCCGGCTTACAGCTACATACATTTATTATCTATGCAACAGGCGAATGGAAACCGAGGATAGCCTCTTAACTACTCGTTAACAAACAACTAGACTTACAGATAACAAAGATACAGTGCGCTCTCCCCGTGGAATGCATCTTTGTAGACATCTCTAATTTCGAATGGAAAATATAAGTGTATTTGATCATGATTTAAAATAATGTATAAAGAGGTATATAAAAAAAGCGTATTACACTTCAAAAGTGAAAAAAAAATACGAGATAATTTAGTTTAATGAAACACAATAAATAGAATATAATAAAATCAAGTCTCTAAAATAAGTGTGAAATAATTTACTAAAAGTTCTAAAACACATATAAATGTATTGCAACACACTAAGGAGCTTTGGAACCGTCTGGTAATTCAGAGTTAAAAATTATGTTTTACAGCTGTTCATTTATATCGAACAGTGGACCTAAACAATGTGGATTCATCTTTGGTTTTTTCTGGACATCTGTTGGTCATAGTTCCATAACTCCTTATAAGACACAACAGTTGGGAATATAATCACACAAAGTAACGAAACGAGACTTCATGTGGGGAGCATATATACTCTACCGCGGTCTGTCGTGATCGACTAAGTACTTACATAATAGTTACAGATCTACTATGAAGCTGATGCATCTTAAAAGCAAATAGAGAACTTTAACCAATTAAAACAATGTTAACCAATTTTTTTTTTCATTTTAACGCTCGTTATATTAATACGGCTCATAATATAACGTTGTATTAGGTCATATTGTAAAAGTTGAATATCCTATTAAAATTAAGCCGTCGTCATAATAAGAGCCGATAATGTAACTTAATGACTAATATTACTAACGAGATACTGTTACGAGAATAATGCAATACAAATGTAAAATATTCACTAAAACATCACAGCTAACAAGCGAAAGTGATGGTGACGCGCAGAGTGGGGGGGGGGAAAAAAGGGGGGGGGGGGGGGGGCTAAGCAAACGATGACATGAACGATAACCTACAATACGCAACAACAACTGCCTACTCTCGACAATTTATTCTCATATATTATGTAAATTAAGCGAACGGATAAAGTTAGGCTAAAGTTTAATTCATTACAGGCACGTGTTCTATGGAAACTTATATATTGCTTAATCAATGTTACGTTACGGAATACCGCCGAAAAAAATAAAAATTATTACAACGAATAATGGTCAAACGTAAGTTTTTATTTTTAGCTGAAAGAGATTTTCATATTCCGAATACGAATATAAAAATCGCCCACTAAAATCGTAATCGCGAAACCAACTGGCGCAGACCGTGCCTAGTGGCAGAGAACTTGCTCGTGCAGCAAGTCGCCCAGGCACACACGCACACCTAACCTAAACGAGCCCGTCGCGTTGATGACGTCACTGAATGTGGGATAGAGATGGGGTCTTTATTATCTTTAACACGTTAAATATCTCAAGAATATACGTTGCGAAAATTGTCGTTATCACACGTGATAATAATGAGCCCGACGCGATGATGACGTCACCGAATGTGGGATAGAGGATGGGATCTTTATTACTTTTGACACGTTAAATATCTCAAGAATATACGTTGCGAAACCTGTCGTTATCACACGTGATAATAATAAGCCCGTCGCGATGATGACGTCACCGAATGTGGGATAGAGATGGGGTCTTTATTATCTTTGACACGTTAAATATCTCAAGAATATACGTTGCGAATGCTGTCGTTATCACACGTGACAATAATATACTAAAAAAGGTTTCGTTTCGTTAACTAAATAAATGCTCGCATGTCGGGACACCAACGCTTATCACAATATATAAAAATATATATATATGTATTAAAGAAGCTTAAACTACCGACTACACACACTGAAGATGCACACCGCGCTATGCATTTGCCACCACACGTCGGATCCGTAACGTGGCCAGTATATTATTATTTTTTTTACTTTTATTTATTTTTTTAAATATTTTATTTGTGCGGTAGCATATGCGAGCCTGCAAATAATTCACAGATATATCTTAAAACATATTCACATATTGCGTATTTGAAATAATTGTAGGCCATGAGAAAGAAACGGTTTTGCATTTCATTTCCAATTGTATCTCACGTTTTATGGTAACTGGCTCGGTGTATTTTTGTACTGAACAATTTCACATTACCGACATCACTGCCATATTTCTTTCCATGGAAACAATTAAGTATTAAAATATATATTTCATTTAGTGTTAAAATGCGGAAACTAAATTTAATACTTTTGTCATTTCATAAAAATATTTTTTTTTTTTCGGTTATCAATTAATAAAATCATTAATAGCGATGCAACAGACATTTCGCCACATCCTTAATACTATCTCACGAGAACCGCGACATATCCAATATATCATTTATATAAAACAAGATTTATTATTATTTAGCGAAAAGCTGGTTTTATACGAAACCCATGTGCATTTTACAGACGAATTTACAGAACATTAAATAGCTTGAACGATTAAGCCTAAGAGAACACTACGATATTTTTCTTTTCTTTTTTTTTATTGTAGTAGCTTAATTTAGTCTCCCATAAACACATACATGTAATATTATATTGGATATAGTTTTTCAAAAATGATTTTGCCGCCCTGTTAGGTACGTCTACGAACTTTCTTTAAAATTCTCTATTACGAGATATTTATCTCTTCAACTTTCATCTGAAATATAAAAAAAAAAACATTACTAATTAACACAATGACAATTAAATGGACAAAAGAGAAAAATATCAATTAATCAAATTTGGCCAATCAATATAAAAATGTTTTTGTTATATTATTAAGTGTAAGTTTTTAATTTATACATATATAAAATGAAAAAGATTTATATCCAGAATTAATTCACAACCGCTTTTCACGGGCAGACAGGAAATTTTTCGACTATGCTACAAATCATTACACTTCATAACAGGCGATAACTGGTAAAGGCATAATTACATCAAAAAACATAAAAGTTGTCCCAAAATTAATACTGATCGGACAAGTTGAACAAAACCATTTACTTAGGAATTAAGTCACCGGCACCGGATAGTTAAATAAAACTGAAATTAATACTGTATGATTAATTTTACCTCGGGCTCCTACAATGATAGATTTCCGCTTGATGTCCTGCGCAGGCGCAGGTCTCACAACACCTGGAGCACCACCGCCCATGAGATGTCCACCTCCAGCACGGATCGGTTTAGCTATAGTCACAAAAGACAAGCACATTGACATTAATCAATTGACATACTACTTTATTAGATCAAAGCAGACAACTTTACGATAATTGAATAGTTTCTCGTACATCGATATTATACGTCCAACGATATTATAACTGAAAAGCTGTGGTTAATGTTACCTACATGATATTTTGACATGAAAACGCACACATACGTAAAGTAATATTGTAACGTCTCACTGCCTTAGATAAAACGTGCGGGAGTAAGATGGCGTATTCTCAATATCGGTGGTAAAAAGAAATAGTTATATGTTGCTTACATACGGGCGAATCGACGAGGCAGTCGTCAAAAATAAGCTAACTAGCCAAGCTTTAACAAGACGCCGTTATATTCCAATAAAAATATTAAAGTGTATTTTAGTGCCCGCCAGATAAAATGAAGATTTTTTTGTCCAATTTTTTTTTAAGTAGTACAATTTTAAAAACAGGAAAATTCAAGATTTACTCCTAAAATAACACTGGATTAATCATCAAAGTAGTATATATATATATGAGTATATATATATGAGATGAGTCATATATATATGACAACCTATATACGACGTATACGTAAACTCACCAATCTGTGCTTGAGGACCTCGTCGAGCTAAATTCTTCGCACGCACAGCTTCCTTAATTCTGTCAACCTCGAACTGGTATCTCTTTCGGTCGCGCATAGCGCCATCTTTCGCTTCCTAAACAATATAACAAAATATATGAAAAAACTTATTTTCTGCCACTTTACTACATGTCGCTCGCACATCTTTATTAAAATCCATCCAGTAAATTGGTCATAATTGACCAATAAATATTCAAACACACAACATGGCTTAAGTCTAGACTGTGACTCTTTGAAATAATATCTCTCTTTTAGTGTATGATTATAACTCGATCATTTCTTGTCAGATTTCTTTTTATCTTTTTATTACTATATATTTTCCGATCAGGTTTTAGTATTGACATATTAGATTATAACTGCATCTAATTATTTTATATTATAAATTACGAAATTAAAATAACTTGACAAAACTTCGTGTTCATTGGTTTTGTTACAACGGAAATAAGGAAGCAATAATGAAAAGTGAAAAGAGTAATTTAGACAGAAATTAAAAAAAATGTTAACAATTGGCGCCCTAATTAATGATCTTAAAAGTTTCTTAATTATATACCTTATAGGTTATATGGATTGACCTTCTCACCTGATGCTAAATGACAATGTGGTATTAGATTATACAAATACTAAATCTCAAGGACTAGGCTCTCCAGTTCTGGTAACAGAACACACCAACAGGCACTTGTCGATAGATATTCAACTTAAGGGCTGTAGCTAACCAGATGGAGTTAGGAAAGCCGTACCACCATTGGTTTGCCTTCACCAAAAGCTTCAGCTCATTCGAACCTACATTAATCCAAATGAGATAATCACTAAGCCACCATTGTTTCAAGTATTGCTTTTCATTTTGATTATATAAAAAACTAATCTATTATAATAATCTTCATAGCCGATTTCGACTAAAGCGACAAAACTCACACCCCAGTTTAGTTCGTATATGGCTATTGAATATATATATATATATGAAGTACCCAATTTTAGCTGTAAATTTACGAGCACAAAAAGAGCATGTTAAGGTACCATTAACTTAGTTATATTTTATTATTGAAGACGGTTTATTTTTGTGTTTATATTCTATATTAAGACTTGAAACTCTTTAAATAAAAAAAAAACAAATAATTAAAACTCATCAATATTATTACTTTGAGGGCAGTTTCGAGTGCCTTAACCCGCTCCATAGTGGCTCGCAGACGTTTCTCAAGCTTGGGCACTTCGCAGCGAAGATCGGCGTTGTCGCGCACCAGCTGCTTGTGGACTTTCGTGAGCTGCTCCAAGTTGTTCTCCAAAAATGAGATCTTTTGCTTCTGTGCGAGTGAACCGCCCTCCTCTTCGGCGCCTTCCTCCGAATTGTTTGACTTCTTTATCCTCGCCTGCGAAATTAGTTATGCGTTCGAGAAACATCATTCAAACTATAATTGATATACATAAAATGATAGAGGTCTGATGTTGTGCGTCCATCAATCAAAAACTACTGGATACATTTTAATTTGCTAATACTTCCTAGACACATGGTCCAAATTTTGAAAAAAAAAAAAAAATAATTATCATAGCGTCTCCATTTAATAGATATGATTGATAGAATATAAAAGAAATGATAATAGTACCTAAGTAAAAAGAGAGAAAAAAACACAAAAATCTTCATTTAATATACAGTTCTTAAAGTTGTAAGAACGTACGAAAGTTTTGTAAGCAATACATGTTCAGCAATATGTGTTTTCTTTCCATAGAAAACGTGTGCCAATTGGTGTGATAACAAGATATTTTGTGTATACAGGAAAAAATATATGTAAGTTAACAAATGGCACAAATACGAGCCACAGATATTGGTGTGTTTTGTTACTTTTATGCAGACAATTTTTCCATAGTGATTACGAAACAATATTAAAATATAATAATTATAATTTAAAGTCCATCAAGCGGTTATAGGGTTCTTGCAGTAATAACAAAATTACTATTATATAAAACAATAGGCAGTGCACAGTTGATTCAGATGAATCAAATAGTTCCAATGAAACAAGATTTTTCCCAGTTAGTTTGCAATAAAACTTCATTATAATCTAAATACATACCTGCAGATCCTGTACGAAGAGTTTTCGAAGATTGTGCAAAGTCTGTAGTTCCTTCGCCACTGTATCTTCCAGACCTTTGAGATCAGCGCGAGCTTGTTCACGCCGCTCGACGCTTTGACTAAACGAAAAAAATAATACTGAATATGTCAAAATCATTAATAAAATAAAATAGGTAAACAAAACTCGTCATTTACCTGCGAACAGACGGTAATCTACGTTCCGACACGCACCCATCCATATTTATAAATATATATATGTATAGACACCGCCGCACCGTTTATAGGCCTTTTCGTTTGAACAATGCCAACTCCCGGCAAAATGAATATGAATGGGATACGTGCGGAATAAAAATGACAAATCAAAATTAACAAAGCAAATGGCATTACAAGACCCGACGGCTACATTACATCATTCTATATTATACTTACGCAGTATTCTTTACACATTTATCCCATTTCATGTATAACATAATAATAATGAGCAAAATCTATAACATCGACAAGTACAAGACAAAATTAAAAATAAGGAAATACTCGATACGTTCTGTAGTTCGTGCATAGATTTCTTTTAATACTACCCAGTGAGGTGTTTGTGTATATATATTAATATGCTAGAACTCCAGCAAACTTATAAATAAAATCACTCTTCGGCATCACGAGTGCGTACAAAGTAAAGGGAATGATTTGGATATAAGGAACATAGACATAAGCATTCAAATACGCATACATCTATACAGAAATATAATGAATGATAAATGCAATTTATAAGATTTAAATGGAATTATTATAATTTTATACCAGGTGAAAGGTTAGACAGACACTCGCGGTATTCTAGCACTTCATGGTCACATTTCACATATAAAATAATAATATAAAAACAAATACTAATAGACAACAAGGTGAAACTTAGGTAAAGTTTGTTCCAAGAATTTAAGAAATAAATCTAGGTTGAATGACCGGTGATAAAACCTGCGAGCGGCACCCCGGAGTTAATATCTTTCGATAATAAGACGGACAATAAACCCTTTTGTTTGTTGAAACTTCGAAAAATTATCCTCAGTTGGTTGGCTTCACTTTCACTTCACCCGACGGTCATCGACACTGTGCCATTGTGACATTTAACATAGACGCTTAGATGATTGAGTATAATTTTTCTATGTTTCTAGATAATTAGGTCAAATATTAAGTACCTATTTTTTTTAATTGATTTAGAACGAGAATTGAGTAGAGTGCCCTACATAAATATTGCAAGTGTCTAAACATTCACCTGGTACAATAAATGCAAATAATGGATTGATTCGTTTCGTATAATAAATGCTTTTTTTAACACTACACTTAATCCATATGATGTGATCTATGATGTATAACTATTATTGCTATGTTATAAGTCATATCTCGTTAATAAGATATATAACGAGAACATGTAAATAACTTTAATTCTGTCTCTATTTGAAAAATATATCGACGAAATATATAATTTTTCATATATCCGCCGTTATTATAACAATTTGTTTATGATAGTTATATTGTATAGAAAAAATATTTTGCTAAAAATATCGACCCAATGACTCTATTCCTATATACAGATAATTATTTGTAAGTTCAATTATTTACAACAGTATTTACAGGCCAACAAGATGCTGCCGGGATTTCATTGAGCGTTTTATATGCTTAAAGGCTATAATTATGACTATTATATAAGCAGTAAATAAAACTAAGGGAACTTAATTTGTTGACCATTTACACATCTAAGCAACATAATGGCAGTGTAAAATAATTAAAAAAATACTGAAACTATCACGTGGCTCTTTGGTATAATATCAATGGTTTCATTGAATTAGAATAAATATATCATATCCCTAAAACGATAACTTTCATTTACTGGAATGCTCTTTTTAACTTACTAATAAATAAATATTAAAACAAGCAAGCTTTTATAATATCTCAACAAAGATATAACGCCTACTGTTAAAACCTTTAACCTTACTACAGTCCGATAAAGTCTAGAAAAAATATAACCTAAACAAACATTATGTATGTCATATACCATTTCTATAACAATAGTATACGTCATACAGCTGGTTTACGAATGTATTTAGATAATAAGGATTTTACTTAAAAACATATCGACTGAAAGGCTAATTGACAGTCCTCGCAAGTTAGTCACTTTACCTTTGCGTCGATATCATAATTTCATGCATGAGGAACACAAATGGACTCTTAGAAATAAGTAAATTCATATGGCACTATCTACAACTAATATTGTCTAATGTGTGCAGAACTCCACGGCTATTATAGATATGGCATTTAAATTAAAAAAAAAAAGCTTAAACCAATATAACAATCTGTGGATAACGGTGGGTAAGGAGTATCATAGTGACAGATATAAGTAAATGCAACTGGAGGGGATGGATGTTGCAGGTGTGACGTGGAGAGGAACATTTAGGGATTGCCGAGAGCGACTTTTCCTCTTTTGCTGAATCTTTATCTATATCGAGGCCAAACGGGTATCTAAGTGAGAACCGTTCCTTCATTGGTGATATTCTATTGGAGTCCCTGATATGGTCGCTTTCGTCTTTTAATACCATTTGCTGATTAGCGACTTCCTTGTCGGCCTTATCGAGATTTCGACGGTGCGAGCGAGACACTAACATGAGTTCCTTGAGTTTTGCGGATTTGTCGGCCTCCTCGCGTTTCAGCTTCTCGTAATCGTCTTGCAGCTGTTGGCGGGCGAGAGTCAACTCCTGGTATGTACTGTGGGTAAAAAAAAGATAAAAATAAGTGTATGATTCATTAATATATAAAAAACTCAAGATGTACAATCAACTTTCAAACTATCCGCATAAAATGGTGCACAATTGAGAATTCTGAGCTCATTTCAAATAGTGTCTCGTCATTCGCCTCTTTGGACTTCTTACTTACTTCTACAACTATAACTCCTTAGGTATATCGGTGAGCTTTTGGGGACAGTTTTGAGCATTCTTTTTATTCGAGGCAGTGAGTGCATCTTGGGTTGTTATATATTAATGGTGTGATTAGTTCTATTTTTAATATAATATGACATTTTCTAAACCCATCTGGCTAGCTACCTACAAGCTGAAAATCTCTCATTAAGCATCCGTTGGTGTGTTCTGGCATCTGCACTTGAAAGCCAATCAGTCCCTCTCTATAGTTAAGCGTTTCTACCATCTTTGATCATACCGTCACTTAACAACAAATTGAAATTATGGTCAAATGCTAAAAATTTTTTAATCATTCATCATTACATAGTATAAAACAAAGTCCCCTAGTGCGTTTGTCTGTCTGTCTGTTCGCGACAAAGTCAAAAACTATTGAACGGATTTTCATGCGGTTTTCACCAGTAGATAAAGTAATTGAGGAATGTTTTGGTACGATATAATTTGTCAACGATTTTTTTTATAATCAGGGAGGGACAACGTGTGCTGGGCCCGCTAGTATCCTATTTAAATTGAAAAAGAAGTCATATCAAAATTGTAACTACCATAGTCTGTATTATAATTTCTTTGAAAAAATAACATTTCGTATATTGCTATTTCATTTCTAAAACCAGTGATGGCAATTAGAAAAATACAAACAGATATAAAAAAATCACTCCCTTACATCAATAACATTTTACAATTATATAACTAAATTACGGAAGCACAATAATATAAAAATTATTATGACATTATTTTCAACTTTCATTCAAATCATTGACAATTTACTCCAAGAGATTAAAAAATCATACTGTAAGTGATGCTTATTGTCAAATTTGTAAAATTGACCAGTAGGAATGTATTGTTTGATTTTAAAGTGTAGAGAGTTACTTAGTCAGTAAACTCAAATTATTGTCAATTTACTCCAAGCGATTAAAAAACCAGCGCAAATTTGCAAAATTTACCAGTAGAAATAATTTATTCTTTTTCAAGGATAGAGACAGAAGACAACTTTTAAAGGAGAACGATATAAAGTTTGCTAACTCTTTGAGTTCCTGGTGTTGTCGTTGCAGTGCTGCGAGCTCGTCGCGCAGTTCCGACAGCTGAGTGGAGTGTGCTGCTCGCAGTTGCTCGAGTTGGGCTTCAAGCGCGCTGCGAACTTGTGAGTCCTCGACTGCTGCCAGCTGTACGCGCTGCGCCGCCTACCAAACACACAAAATCATATATATATATATATATAGATATTGTTGTAGTAACTCTACCTTAACTCTACCCTCCCAATACATTCTTGATAATTTAATGTATGTCCGTAAAAACTTTGAAAATCTGCATTTTGTAAAAGACCGGCATGATCTAAATACTAGAAACTGTGACAAACTGGTCGTCCCATGTTTCAGACTTAGCAAAACCAGTAATAGTTTCTTAGGTAATAGTGTTAGGTTTTACAATAAAGTCCCAAAACATATTACCGATTTGCCGGACTGTAAATTTAAGCACCATGTCAAGCGGGTTTTAGTGTCGAAAGGCTACTATAGAGTGGATCAATACGTGAACGATGGTGACGTCTGGAATTGACTCCTCTCTGTGCATCCACTAAAAACGGTATTGTAACGTATAATGTATTTGAAATATATATATATATGTTAAAAAGATGTACCCAATCGAGTTTCTTGCCGGTTCTTCTCGGTGACTGGGTTGTTTTCCGAACCGGTGGTAGTTTTGACGTTCATAAGCGCCTTATTAGGGCCTAAACTGAATAAAGTATTTTTGATTTGATTTGATTTGATTTGAGTAAGACGTAGTAGACAGATAAAATCAGTAATTTGGAAATTAGGAGTAAAACTAAAGCAACAGATATAGTAATTCGTATTGAACATTTAAAATGGACATGGACAGGACATACATAGCGCTGCAAAGTGAATAAATGCAAGGAACTCTTAGTGGTAGGTGGTAGAGCCACGCCGAAGTAGAGCCACGCCGAAATTATTTCTGGTTTCAGCATGAATGTGTCGGCTAGCCCAAAGTACTACCACCAGACCCAGTAAGTAATAGTGCTTTCGTTGTTGCGTTTTGTTCCGTGAGTGAAAGAGCAGGAGGCACCCCTCCCATTCCCGTAAATACCTATAATATACCTTGTTCTAAAGTTGAATTTGTCTGTATTGTTTTTATACACCTCTTTATCGTACATGTTTATAACTAGATGAATATATTTCCATTATAAACGACTAGCAGAATTGGCGGGCATTGTCGCGGCCTGATCACAAAAAAACCTTCACAAATAATATACCTAAACATTCCTCATCAATAACTCTATCTACTGGTGAAAACCAAGTAAAAATCCGTTCAGCCGTTTTTGAGTTTATTGCAAACAGACCGACAAACAGATATGGCATAGGATTTTGTTTTATAATATGTAGTGATTAAAAGTTTGTATACAACCCACACAATACCGTTATAAATATATATACATAGACATCAACTATATCGCAATTCATATAACATACCCTGTGGTTAACAACAACATGCCTGTCACATTTGTAGTCCTCGCCAAACTTTTATACAATATAAAATTCCTATAATCTCTTTACTGTATTATGCGTAAGACCATACTTAAGATTAATTCAGGGCTGACAAAAAAAAAGACGAAGACTGTATCCAGCTCATCTTTGATGACAATATATGTAGGTATGAGAAGACTAAACTATAAGACAATCGATAATGGTACTTGCGATTTCTACACATTTCAAATAACCCTTACAGATGCTAATTTCATATTATTGGAATAATTGGAATGATTTCTACAAGTAAAGTAGGGTCTACACAATAAAAGACAGATAATATAAGTGTAATGAAACATGTCCAGAGTCAGTATTTATAAATGCACCAAATAGTAATATCAAAATTGGAAAAACAAATTAGATCTAATTTAAAGTGTATTTACAAAGTTACATACATACACATTACGTAGTATAGTACATCAACAAGCTATAACATACCTACCTATTACTCATTGTTTGTTGGAAAACTGTTATCTGTATACTAAACGTGTGTAATGTTCAAAGTAGAAACAAATAGCTCAAAGTTTCATGAAAACAAGGAGTGATTTACAGTAGTTGGAGTATTACTGTACTATATTCGAGATTTTATTTATTAACTAAAGAAGCCACACATATAACATACACATTTCAATGTACCTACCTGTACCCATGTAGATTGATAATCTAAACAAAGAAAAATCCTTTTTCATACCTGTAGACGAGCACATTCTTCACGAAGGTTGTCGGCAGCCTCTTCCAGTTGTCGTTTCTTGTTCTCTGCTTCACGCATAGATTCCGCAAGAGAAGCGCATCTCGCCTCATGCTGCGAGATAAGTAGCCTGCATTCGCCCAATGTCCGCTCGTACTCCTCAATCTATATTTATTAAAATCATAACATTAGAGTTATTTATTTGTCTTCCTAGGTACAGCGGAATCCATCTATAATGACATTGAAGGGAAATGACAAAAACGTTATAATCAAATATTATAGTGGACGCTAGTAGCGCATAGTATCGTCCACTATAATTAATATTTAATAATGGATTTCCGCAAAGTAACGCCTTCTTCAATCACGTTATAATAAGTGGACGTCATACAAAGCATTTTTGTATAAGTAAAGAACTTTTTGTTTTTGTTAGATATATGTGTATGTATTTATTTGAATATGGAGAAAGAGAAACACAGCATATCAAATAAAAATATGTACAAATTGTACATACTATAATACATCACATATTTTTTATTCACTCAAAAAAAAAGCCACATCCATCGCCCTCTTGAACATTGCCTAAGGTGTTAGGAGTCATTTCAGTCACTATAACCGGACATGATTTATCAAAAATGGGTCATAATAAGTGACATGTTACTATAAGTGAACTCATTATATCCGATTTTGTTATAAAGAATTTTATATGAAAACCAAACTGTAAGTTGGTCAAAATAGGCAGTCATAATAATTGGATTCTACTGTAACTTCAAAAGACTATACTTTAAATATGATAACTGACCTTCTGATTGGCATTGATGTTGGCAGATTCGAGTGAGTGACAGCGCTGTACAATGTTCTTGACTTCGCTCTTCATCTTGCTGATGTGAAGGCGCGCAACAGTAAACTCCTCCTCGAGTTTACCGACTGTGTCGACATTAAGCTTGAAGTCGAGTTCTGAACCTCCAACGGCGGCACCGATTTCTGCCAGGTCTCTCAGTAGATTCGTAAGTAATTCGGCAATACGTTTGCGTTGGTGGGCAGAGAGATCACGGAGTTGTTGCAATTCAGAAGTAGCACTGGCCAATGAACTCTGTTTTAAAGGAAATTATTTATTCACAATTGCTAAATTATTCACACGTCTATTATTACGTAACTCTGTAAAATATCAATCTTATGGACCTTCCTTTGATTTTATATAGGCTTATTACCTATCAGGTTTTATTGACTTGTTTTAGCAATCTATCAATGTTTTAGTCTAATAGACTTCTTCTTAAAAATTATTTTTTATCTCCCATCCCCGAAAAAGCTCTTAAAAACAACATGTGTCGCAAAACGATTCAATTTTATTTTTGATAAAATTACGTTAATTAGAGATTTTTTAATGAAATATGTAAATGTTACAATTTTCAAAATATTATTCATATTTACTAGAAAAAGTACATTAGGACACATGGTGTTTTGCAAGGTTAGTTCATTAACCTTTTCATCGTCGATATACCGTGCGACTGTTTAGTCGCTCGCAATATTTTTACAGGACACTCATTGGTTAGTAGATTATTAGTAGACATACTTTTCTGGTCCTAAATCAATTAAAAAAATAAATGCTTAATATTTGACCTAATTATCTAGAGAACAACAAAATTGATACACACTCGGAACGCTTATTTTACGTCACGAGCCAGTGCGCGTTCTACCACGTCCATCCTGCTACCGGCATCGCCCGCCTCCGCCAAACTTTGCCTCAGTTAATTGTTCGTTGAAAGGGATAGTTTACGCGTTACGTAATGTTAAGATTAACCCTGGTTGCGCCCTTGCGATTCAGATTCACTTTCGTTCATTGAGCACACTTTTATACCCATACTTTTAAAAGTCTAAGAACAAACTTTAACTAAAGTTCTCTTTGTTGTTTATTAGTATTTATTTTGATATTATCATTTTATATGTTAAATGTGACCATGAACTATCATATCCTTAGACTACTGCGAGAGTGTAACCTTTCACATTGTATATCATGATTTCAGGAAGTTTACATATAATAGACAGTAGCATTATAGAGGAAGGTGGTCTGATGTTAAATACAAAAATGATCAATCAAAACATGTAAATAGTATAAGGAGTAAAATGTCATCACCTGTTTAGTTTGCAATTCTTCAGAGAGCTGGTCGCACTCGCGACTTTTGCTGTCCACCTCCTGCGATTTTTGGTCGTAGTTGACAGCCAATTCCTCAAGTGCTTGAAGAACTTCTTTGACCTCTTCTTTGGCCGCCTCATTCTCCTGTTGGATGCGGTTCATGTCTCCTTGCAGAGCCTCGTAGTCTCGTCTAATGCAGCCATAATAATGATTTACTTTTAACCCATTGGAGTTTAAAAAGGCATAACAGTAAAAAATATAGTAAGGAGTTTCTGTCATTTTAAATTTTAACTCCACACATATATTAAAGGTTTCAAAGTATTATTTAATAGATAAACACACTCTCAATAGGTACCAACCAGCCAAACTTCCATATAGCTGCTATATATTTTATTGCATATCTAAACTGTAAGAACTACCAAATTCTATTTGAAAATTTACATAAGTATATTTAAATTGAGAAGCACTTATAATCAATCAGATCACTATTTATGGAGATGAATGAGAAAAAATATTCTTTCATCTAATAAACTCATTTATGTAAATCGTTAAATATTGTTTCCTGAGTGCAATGAAATTTATAAATTGACTATTAACATGCGATAACCCAATTTCCTTATTGTTATATTAATTTGTCTATAGTCTTTTTTGATCTCACAACCTTATTCACTCTAATATCACATTTTAAAACACTTCCAATTTACTGTTGTACGTTTTCAAAACTTCCAATTAAAATTTATTCTTAAAATTTCTGTAAATATGTTTTATGAGAAAATAATAAGTTTATCATCTGCAGTATGCACCAAAAGAGAATAAATAAATGGGATCCATTATACATAAAATTGAATAATAACAACCGTTTTCACTTGAATCATTTCTTCATAATGATAATAAATATCTATTAAGACTGACAACTTTTGATAATATAAAAAGAACATCACCTGGTACAAGCAATAAGTTCTTCCTGCTCCATCATCTGATCTTTGAGTTTTTCTACAAGCTGAGAATGTTGGTTGATTTCTTCATCCTTGTCATCCAATTGTTGATAAAGTGCCTCGAGTTTGGCTTGCATCGCCGCATCTTCTACGACGCTCGCTACAGCGACTGGCACAGGCTATGTGAGTGATGAACCACTTTTAATACTTAAGAATGCATAATTAAGAAGTGTGTGAATTTCATCAAAAATAAATAATACAATGTCTAATTTTTAAAATTAAAAATATTTAGCAAGCACATACGTAAACTAAAACTAGTCATCATCCAGTCTGATTTATCTTTTCAAAAATCAAAAATACACAGTTGAAGACAGCTCTACTTTTTATATATGTCTATAGGACATTAGAAATAAATCACTGCAATGTAACAGAAATAATAACTTTTAAATAATTTTCTTGGCACTTACTGGAGCTGGCGGTTTCTCTTCAATGAACGATGTCACAGGTGTTACAGCCTCAATCTCCTGCAAATTAACTTGTTCCTCCAGCCGTACAGTCTCACCAGAACGCCAGCGGTTCACTTCTGCTTCCAATTTCTCTACCTAAATAACAAATAATGACATGAATATATCATTATCATTCATACAATCTTTAAATATTATCTATCAATATAAATACAGAGGCATACCTTGCCCTTCAGCCTAGCCACCTTCTCCTTTTCTCGTTCATAGCGACGTTTCCATTCTTCAGCTGTGAGCTCCTCATTAACACACACAACATTCTTGACAGTTTTAGCTCTGCAAGTAAAAGAATGTTAGCATCTGCACAAGAAAAAAAAATTGATATTTCAATGATCTTAATTCATACCTTTTTCCAAAGTCTAATGTACTCTTGGTTTCACTTTCATTGAAGGATGCAGGGGAACAACATATGACAATAGTAGTTCTAGCATTACCACCAAGTGACTCTTGTAAAATACGTGTAAGTTTGGAATCTCTGTAGGGGATATGAGACTTATTTCCATCTGCTAATGCTGATATTACATTACCCAATGCTGATAGTGATTTATTGATGTTTTTAGCTTCGTCAAGCACAGTGCCCTCAGCACCAGTTTTAGAGACCTATTGAATGAATATGATAAGTAACACTATATAGGATATAAAATTACATGTCTAATAACTGTACTGGATAGTACCTTCTCAGAACCAGCCAAGTCCACAAGATACAATTTTCCAGAGAGTTTCTTCTGATTTTCCAAGTTCTCCTGTTTGACATTAATAAGGAAGACGGAATGAGATCTAGATGAATGTTCATTCATATCTGTAATAACATTACATGTTATAATAAAAGATTTCAATGGAGCAATAAAGGGACTTTTAACAATAAACTCACTTGTGACTGCAATATGTCTATTTGATTTGCCTTCCTCAATTACTTCAAACACTTCCTCGGGACTTGATACAAACCGTTCAGTAGCACCTTTAACAAATGGGACTCTATTTTTGTCCTCGTGTACACTAAGATTCACCTTTGACACTGAAAAATGAAAACCAAATATATAATGACTATTTTTCTGTATATAAATTACTATAAATTTAAAACATTGTATAGAACTATTTACCATCTAACAAGTCTCTGATTTTGTCCATGTAGATTTCAAAGTATGATACCTTAATGTGGAATTCAAGATTTTCTTCCATTGCATATATGTGATTGAATATATCATTTACTATCCTTGGAATTATACCTTGTTTACCTGGATCCCCTGCAATATTACATTTACAATGAAATAGGTTCATGAAATTCTATCATCTCTATCAATATTTTCATTAGCATATCTTGATTTATACATTTAATCTATCTCAGTGTTATTACAAAAATGTTAAATACATATTAAATACTTGGTTTAAAAAAGTTTCCTAATATAATATAAATGCACCGTGCTCGACCGAGGCAAGATCGCATTGTCCTTTTTCACAAGTCTAACCTAACTTAACCAAAGAGAGACAATAGAGCAAGAGCAAGTGTTGCATTTAATATGAGACCTTTTTAAAGCCAGGGTTCAATACGTATTTAACTTTTTTGCAATAACACAGTCTGTTTTACAGAAAAGTAAATTTTATTACATATAAACATAGTAAATTAAAAGTAAATGCTTTTTTCCTATAGCAATTATTTTCGACTAGTCACGTAATTTAAAAAAAAACACATTTTAATAAGCTATCACTTTTAGAAGATGTAAAACTATTATTAATAATAATCATGACACAGCAATTTCAAATGACATGTAGTTCAACTATATAATATTTCCTGGAAATTGGATAAGACAATAAAATATTACAATTTCTAAAAAGCACTCTTGACAATACTTGTATTCTATAAATTAAGAGATGATATAAACTTTCCTTGTACAAATTTAGCTAAAATAAAATATTACAATGCCTAAAAAATATTATTGACAAGTCTTATATCCTATGAACAAGAGCTGTAAATATATTGTATATTCTGTGTTAAATACAATCAGATAAATAAACATACAGACATTTTTCTATATCATATTTGTAATTGTTGGTCTTTATATTATTCACAACATAAAATTTGAAAAAAAAAATATATAGATGGAATTACAGATTCATTAGTATAGATTTATGTGAAAATGACAAAAAAAAAGTATAGTGACCAATTTACAAACCTATGACACCTTCCATTGTATGCGTTTTTCCGGAACTGGTCTGTCCATAGGCAAATATAGTGCCGTTATATCCAGCCAGCACATCAGACACAATGCTCTTAGCTGCCTCATTGTAAACCTTTTCTTGTGTTGCATTAGGTTTGAATACTTTGTCAAATAAGTATACTTTACCCTACAACATTAATATTAACAAAGATAGGAAACATGTAATGATAATTGAATATTCACTCTACATTACAAATTGATGAAAATTCAATTAATACATCAATATGTTTCTATAATCTGGTTACAGAAATTCTTAATTATGTAATAAGTATAGTTTGGTAATATATTAATTTTCCTAATCTTTTTTTCCTAACCACATACAATATTAACTGCTATAGCCAAAGCATATTGTATGTACATAAATCTATTTACAAAATTTTATATCTATAATTAATTGTGGGTATTAATATTTCTGCAATATCTTAAAGTTTCATCAAGTCACAAGCATATATATATATAACTAAATTACCTAATTTCATACTAATAATACAATGAAATTTGCTGTAGGCCATTAAAGATTCCATAAGTATCTGTCCTCCAATAGGCCATTAAAGATTCCATAAGTATCTGTCCTCCAATAAAATTATATTTACTGTAATGGGCCAGTAAATATATGAAACATAAAATTTATATATTCACATCTCTTATAAACCTCAGGAAGATGGTTTTACCACAATAGCAGTGAAAACATTTGTTTTTATGATAATTATTATTTCTTATTAAATTCTTACAATTTTCTCATTACATAAACTTACAGCTGATCATATATTCTTGATAAATATATATAAAAACATTGATAAGAACAAATATATAGTGGAAATACTTTACAAAGTTTTATTGCAAATGAATCAGGGTAGTTTTCGTATTTTTTTATTATACAGTATAAGAAGACGTTATTTTCATTTTTCGTAATAATTACTGTGAATTGTAAAGTATTGCTTACAATGCTGACTACCATCAAGTATAATTGATGATAGTATGATTTAGCTAAAAATGTCACTACATCTTACAAAGACACTACGAATATGAGTTATTAGTAACTTTATTCATATGTAGTTTTTGTAAATGAAATATATTTCGTTAATTTAATAATAATAATATAATAATTTCAAAAATGCCAATATAGTGAAGGTTTATATTACGAATTAATTTGACATATGTTTCTCTTGTTACATAAAAATTTGAAGAATTTAAATCTTTTATAAAATCGATCACGCAAAAAATATACTTATTATTCCAAATATGTTGGAACTAATCTTAGGTCAAGGTCGAAACGGTATTTGTATTGATTTTCCACAAAACAAAGACCAAGCACCCTTACACAAGTAATATTCGGTGAAATTCTTAATATTTACGTTATAATAATCATAACCATCGAAGCGGAATGAAAAAGAAAGGCCATTTCGTAGCAGGTGAACAACTCACTATGTATTAGTCATCATGATCTAATTTAAGGCGATGATACGAGAAAGCAATATTAGGAGCTATTTTTTTTACTAACCCCTATTGAAATGCAATTGTCGTCAGGTCCAGAAGGAAATTTCACAATGAATTTTGATCCAGCTTTTTCTTCAGAGTCATTCAGTGGTCGAAATCGGCATACCACTCTAATACTGTCTTCAGCAGCAATCTCACGATCGGCTGCCATTTTTTTATAAAAAAATAGCTTACACTACTCACTGTCTAAGCAATTAAAAAATAAAATAATCGGGGAACATAAAACCGTGCATGAAGAACTACAAAGTTAAAATTTTGTCACTGAAAAAATCTTCATGACAGCAATATCAAAATGTCGGCCATATTCTTCAAGAACGACCCGAAATGTTCCTCATTGGCCGAACAATGAACGTGTTACCAACATAACGAAAAGAAAAATCAATCGTGGTTTAAATTCTTTTCATAATCTATATGCTACATAATCAGGCAAACCTTCGTATCAGGTTGTCGCGACATAAGTTTGCTGTCGGACTTTAGCGAATGATGAGTCGAATATAAACCACAGGTCACAATATAAACTTCGACGGTCTCACTGTCAAAACAAATCATTCAAAGTTCGTAAAACTCTTTTTTATAAAAGTACTCTTTTAAATAAATTATAATTACTCCAGTTATCCTTTATTCCGATTATAATTAAATGCGCGTAGCCCTGAAAATTTCATCGGTGAATGAAAGCGACAGATTCACTCAAGAATTCTACTGTAATAAATCTCTTTAATGTCTGCCATTTTACTGAGACTAAAATTTATTAGACATCAAGTTCGTTGAAACTCGATATGTCTATCGAGTTCTATATCTAACTAACTTACTTCATGAAAGTTATGAAAGTTCTAGTTACAGCTATTGTCATAACGCGAACATACATTTACATTACGCATTACATCATTGTAACTGTATGGTTTCAAGTTTATGAATAGAAACTAAAAGCAAATAGTTTTAATCTTTTTGGAATATACCACATAAACATAAATATTTGTTTATTTATTTTCCATTTTATTATTACAAAAACTTTATTACCGGAGGAGAAATAACTTAATAACAATATACCTGGGCTTTTTGAATCAAAACATTTTCATTCAAACATAGATATTTCAAATAATATATATATGCATATTTTATTTTTAATTCATTTTTTGTTATATGGCAAGTAATTTAAAAAGTAGAAACACTACGACTGAAAAAACTATTTTAGATGAATGAATGATGAGTAATAAATGAACGAGCTTGAATGAATAATTTAATGTGATTCATAATTTATTTCAATTTCTCTATATTACTACATTTTTGTTGTGGGTGAATAAATTTTTATAATGAAATAGTAACTTCAAACAATAATCTTTCCTTTATTTGGAGGCAATCTAAGACTGGTAAGTACTGCACTTAAAATATAAGTATTAGTAAATACATTTTAACTCTATCATTCACGGGTGTCCTAATTAAAAATGTTATACCTGTACACATATATTTTACCCACATCTGTAACTTATGACACCGGAGATAAAATTCTTTAAACAATGAGTTAAATTAAGTTTACTTAGGAAATTATTTTCTAAGATAAGACTTATATTTTTTAAGAATAACTAAAAACATTTTACTGCTACATTTTTTTAAATTAAATAAAATATCCTTATAATATATGCATAGTGCTTATGCATCATTTATATACTTTGTTATAATCAACCCTTACTGTAAGTAAATACAGAGGAATGAGAAAGCATTATGCAGAAAAGCCAAAGAAATAATTTGTGTAATTAGTCTTATTTATTAATTTCATTAAACATTCGATTTGTTTTACACAATTTGGACATTATTTTGGTGTACTAAAATATTTTGTACTAACCTCTGCCCGCGATTTCATTCGATAGTTACTTTGGGCAAACGCAAACATGCAGCGGAAGTTCTCAAGAGGATAATAACCCCGATTGTGAAATATTTTTCATTGGCGCTCCGCTCCTATTGGTCTTAGCGTGATAATATGACCTATGACCTATAGCTTATGACCTACCTCAATAAATGAGCTATATAACACTGAAAGAATTTTTCAAATCGGACCAATTGTTCCTGAGATTACCCCCTACAACGTCACAAACTCACAAACTTTACCTCTTTATAATATTATTAGTATAGATTACTTCTTTTGCAAATCAGCATGTTACTAATAACAGTACACATTCAGCTTAATGTATATGTTTTATGCGAGTGCAAGTATTATCAGAAAATTTTCATCACCCCACAAAGCTAAGTCTTTACAAATTGTGATAGTTTTACTTTTATATTACTTGATTAATACAAGGAAATTATTGGCTTAAAATTCACTTTGAATCATTTGTTAAGATTTACTATTATACATATATTGACACTGCAATATAGATGTATTAATACATATCAATACTTCCTACAGGAACTGTTTTCTATTGAATAGGTCCGTTCCCTCGGCGTGGAGCCCTTGAGTACACTGCTCGCGCAATACAGTGACACAAATTCTTACATCACTGTGACAACATTACTCATATCACCTCCACACACATGCACACATACATGCTTACACATGCAAGTGGAAGAGTTTTATTTTTTTCCCTTATCAAACTGAAATAGTTTAGAATATTATCCGATACGAAATATATATAAGAGTTGTTGAG
>MU158705.1:189005-215189 GCA_015888305.1 Antheraea pernyi
CATTGCACGGGTTCGGCGGGCTGGGAGGCAGTCTCACAACCGGGCTGCCTCAGTCGTGTATGGCGTGGGAAACGCCTGCCGCCGGAGGGTGTTGCGGAGCCTGTTCGCGCACCCCGTGACACCACCCATAGTGCGGCGTTGGTTGTCGTGGAGTTTTAGCCGGTTGAAGTCGCCGAATGGCACCACCCCTGCGTGACTATCACAAAGGCCGGTGGTCGGTTCAGCTCAGGCTCTCCCCCGGGGGCCTGACAGTCCATGATGGATTTTCACTCCACGTTAAAAAAAAAAAAAAGGTTAGCTCAGATAGGTTGCGAATTGCATGTATCAGGCAACAGCCAAAGCCGAGGTGTACCGCTCACCCTTGAGCTAGTTGTCAAAATAAAATCGGCTGAGTGCCTTAAGCGCTCGCCTTAGTAGTCCGGTGAAGCTGTTAAGACCTTGCTGGGTCAATAGCGTAGTCAGTTCGAAAAAAAAAAAGTGTTCTATTGAAAACTAAATCCATACAATGATGAGCTTTTCAAATTGCAACTGCTCTTACCAATTTCACAAAAAGGTCTGATGAAATCTTTGAGGTGCCAAAATTAAAAAAAAAGACTCGAGTTTGTAGACTGTCCTCTGGCTTTTGTTATTGTTAATTGCAAATAACATATGCTATTACAGTTGGACTGCAGTATATCTAGGAAGCTATGGTCTCTGTCACTAAACTCACTAGGCACATCTATTTTAACAGATGTAAATAAAAGTTGAAACTGTTAACATAGCCAGTAAAATAATCGCATTGTATTGATGAAACACTTTAATTTAATGCATGCGATACAATAAGAGTGTAACAATAAGAGAGTACACTGAGAGGTAACAATAAGATGGAATAAGCTGTTTAGATTGTACTTACATTATTTCATGGACAATAAGATTTACACACAAGGTCTGTTTAAAAATAATTACTTTTCCAAAGGATTTTAGAAGATATTAATTGTTAAATAATGTGCCAAACAAATAACAGGTGCATTATAGGACTAGTAAAAGGGTAACATCAAATAAAACAAAAGTAATAATCAAAGAAACTTTATTAAATTGTTATTTCTTTATATTTGTATTACACTGTTATGTTAAACCCTTGTTTGCTAGTATAATTATTTTGCGAATATAAAACCATGTAACAAATAAAGGTATGTAGAGGAAAGGAGGGAAAGAGACAATTTTTCTTGATAAACTTGATAGTTTCATCAAACAATTGGGAAAAAAATTACAATTTATATTTTAAAGTTGAAAAACTTTGAATCTCGTCCGTTTATCAAAAAAATATAACATAGATTTTTTTGTAGAGCTTTCAATTTTATAAGAGAAAATGATTTGGTGTAGCTTTTTTGATGAACCATTAAAGAGTTATATAATTCTAAAGTAAAAAAAACAAGCTTTGCCATGTTAATGGCTGCGGCTTTCACAGGATTTTTTTAACATCATTTCCAACAATATTTACGATATATTAAGATGAAAAAAAATGATGAATATTTTTAATCAGTCTAATGTACATATTATGAATTTCATTTGGAATGATCATTTCTTTAAAAAACACTGTTGTAAAAAATATGATTTACTACAGACAACAGAGTGTTGCTAAAAATGTTCATTCCACACGAAAATCATAATACATAAACATAACACATATTTATATATCATAGTACGTACACATATTTAACACGCATTTATATATTATACGTACATAGTGCACATAGCTATTACATTTCTAGGAAGGCCTAAGGACTATGTGATATTCCTAATTCAATTATATTCCATTGAATAGTTATTTCGTGATTGCTGCACTTCTCATACGTGTATATTTGTACGTGTGTACGTACGTGTATTTATACGGGAAAAAAACGATTCTATTCATTTTGCAATACATTTAATTGATTGTAGTGGATTTAAATGTAATATGTACGTAACATTTTTATATATAACATTTATTAAAACAGAAGTTGGGATAGCGTTGCGTACCTACAACAAACATAACAGACGGGAGCGGTCATTAACCCTCGCGGCCCACCCTCCACCGTTATTGACGATATAAGGAAACCTACAGCTGACTGTACGGTATGTTAACGTCTAAGCTCTGTTATTCTATACCCTTTTAAAACTGCAGGATGTTATACTATGAAGTTTTCTCCGACTTGTATTTGTTACGTCATGTTGTTTATAATCTAATAAAGGTTTTTAAAAAACAATAGATATAAATGACATTTTCAATCCACATGTCGCGGTATTATTTAGATTTGTTTAAGTAGGAATTAATAAGCTTTGCTGGAGTCATGTTTATTTAGATAGTCAGAATCACAAAATAACGGCTTTTCAAACATAAAACTATAAGTATGCATGTAAAATAAGCTATTCAACGAATAATGTAGCTATATTGGATAACAATACATACAATGCGCTATCAGTTGTACGACCCCGATATGTAAACAATGGAATTATAAATACCAGAGAATTCTATAAATGGAATATATTTCAAGTAATTCATAAGGGATATGAAGGATAATTTAGAAATTAAACAATATAGTATGCCTTAAAACTATTAAAATAAAATACAAATTGGTACACTATTATTTAGGTAATTTATTGTATATATAGATTGTGATATAATCTGTGACATATGGGATAGCGAAAAATGATAATATTTTGATTTAAAGCACGTTAATATAACACAAATATAATATTAACATTGTTGGAAAAGGATATGTATGTCGTGAAGGTATAAACAAGTTGAATCATCTTACTTATCATGGTCAGTTACTAATGACGTAAGCCTTAAGCATTCAATGGCACATTTAACGTTAAATTTAACAAAATCGGGGTCAACAAAGATGTTTTACGCGTTTATGATGGATCAAAATAGTTTTATTTTAAAATATTGTTTTCTTATTAAAACTAGAAAGGGACATTGGATATAGATAAAAACCACAGATATGATAGTGAATAAAAACAGCTGTAGTTTTTTTTTATGTAATAGGTGGCAAACGAACAGGTGGGTCACCTGATGTTAAGTGATCACCTCCGTCCATGGACACCAACAACACCAGAGGAGTCACAAGTGCGTTTGCCACCCTTTGGGGGGAAGGGTTAGGGGAGGGAGTGGAAGAGGAGCGAGGAGAGGGGAGGGGAGGTGGGCCTCCGGCGCTCTCACTGACCGAACGAAACGCAACAATGCAAGCACTGTTACTTCACGTCGGTTTTCTATGAGAGGGTGGTACTACCCCGGACGAGCCGACCCATTCATGCTGAAACCAGTAATAGTTTCAGCGTGGCTCTACCACCATTAAAAAAGTAGTGTTTTACCTACCGTATCAAACTGATTCTTATTGAGTTACTTTTAAAATCCAATAACTAAGAAATCAGCTCAAAGTTTTACTTGACTGATAAATATTTGGCGTTGTTTACTACGTGATTGTAGCAAAAAAACAGCGTTTCTTAATCAGTTGAAGAGTTCCATTTCGTCATCTTAGCTGAAAGTAAAAATAAAAATAATTAACTTTAAGCAGTTTTTCACACGGCCTGCGATAAACACTGTACAAATATGTTCAATAGTAAAGGTACCGTATCCCGCTCGAATGAATCCGTTTCCAATCTTTTAAGGGCATAATCATTGGATATTATTAGTAATATGTGGTGTATAAATGAAATTAATTTTTCTTTGACAATAGTTTTTTTACCTCATTGAATACTATTGACATTGAATTTATTACTGCTAATAATATCGATTATTGATTCCAAGAAGGATGGATGTCAGCGCTCGATGTATCACTGGCTGACGAAGTTATTTTCTGAAATGTGAACAATAATTAGTCACGCGTGTATCCGGCGCGCACTATGAACGTACGTAACGTCAGCATCGCTCCTCAGATACAAAATACATGTATCGTAGTAATCCACATATAACAAACATGTATACAAGATAACCGTATAGTTTGTTTTATTTTATATTTCTTTAAAATATTAAAAAAAAAATCGTGTGATTTTCAAGCCTTTCATTATTTTGTGTGGATATGTAATTCATAAGTTGCATTAATTCAATTTTGGTGAATTAAATGTGTAATACAGGATTGCAGGAACAAATAATATATATATAATGTGTAAAGAGAAATAGAGGTTTATTAAAATCAGAAGTTTTGTAAACGTGATGTGTTATTAATTATTAAAGTTATTATTTATATAAACGTATGATAAGAATTTTGAAGACAGTTTATAGAAGGTCGTACAATCGTTGTAACGTATAACTATATATAGGTGTTCTAATCAATTTGTCGGTGAGATGTTTTCTAATATCTTTTAAATAATGTATTGTTAATTACTGTAGTCATCTTTATTTCGCTGTAGTACTGACAGTACTAAATAAAGAGAGACGAACAAATGCGCACAGGAGTAACTTTTTAATCTGATTGACACGCGATTGCTGTCTATATACATAGTAAAAATCCGTCGGATTTGTCCGTGTACGCTAATTTATCAATTCAATGTTGCCAAATGCAGCGTGGTGTTTATAAATCGTTTTTACTGTACTTTCATTTGGGTACCGTCAATATATTTTGTTGTGCACAAGTATATAGAAACTCTCGTTATCGCAAAATATTTTCATGATCTTTGACATAACCGAGAAAGTTTTATTACTTCTCTCCCTTTTCCTGGATAAAAAATTAATATATTCAACAGGTATTATTATAGTTGACAACATTCGGTCACGGTTAAAGATATATATAGTTTTTGGCTCAAAGTATTTCGATTATAAATGTGATACAAGAGCGTGGGTGTCGCCCTTTCTCGTTCATAACCGCCTACAACTAACAAAACCAATGTTACCATCTGTTCAAATTGAGTAACAATTGCTCTATGTACGTTCTTTAAACAGAATAAATAATATATTTTCGTCATAGTCATATATGGGACCGACTTGGTCATTAATATTACACACATAGTGAAAGAACCTTCAGTGTCAACTCGCTTTTGTTGTGATGTATGTAGTCCGGTATGCATAACGATGATAACTATTGATGGAAGATCACACGTTGATCATATCTGTTACTCTTGTATTGCATCGGTTACCTTCGACTGTATTTGTTTGTCGGATTGAGTAGGTACACGAGAATTGGGTCAGGTTGTTTAGGTGTGTCGCGGTCTGGGATCATCCAGTGTGTGTCTAGTTTCGAGCGGGGTGGTAGGTGGTCTGTACACGAATATGTCTCGACCACCATACCCATCTGTCGCCGATCTGTCAGTTGTCGCCATTATTTTTGGATTGTACTGTGTTTACCATCAAACAAACCAAGGGGTTCCGTAGAATAGTCATTAGGGTTCCGCCAAAATTATTTATTATCAGCTATTAATTAATACCACTGTTACATATATTATTTTGAAATAACGCAAAATAAGTGATGAGAATGACTGATTACTTTCATGTAAAAGGTAGGTAGTTAGCAAGCATTCAGCTCGGGCTGTCTATGGCCCAGCAGCGCACGTAGCCTAAGGCAATGCGCGAATAATGTTTCAATTATATTACACATTTCTTTAAAAAATGTTTTTATATAAATGTCAGTGTTGATTTGTAATTATTTGATATGGGGCTCCATAAAATAAAATGTATTTGGTTGGTATTCCGTTATCTTTAAGTTTTAGGAACCCCCCTGACTGATAGTGTACAAAACCTACTGGATAGATTTCAATCAATATTTTTAATTTTAGTTCTTAAATACTTAGGCCTTTTACGCACAAAAATGTCATGGTGTCTTTTTTAGTATTAGGTTATTAAAGTTTTAAAACTTTGATTTCTATAAGCACTAAGCGTTCAGTAATGTATGAATTCGGGCAAGAGATGTGTTTTCGCATGTGCAGGAGAGGGATCGTAATCGGTGACATTGTTCACAAAGAAGAGGAAAGAAAGTTTTTTCCGCTGTAAATAACATGTGCTGTTAAGATAATAAATAACGCAGACGAGGTTGCGGGTATCAGCTAATTACGCTATAACTTGATGTAACCTTATTTGTACAAGGATTTATTTTGTTGTTCAAAGCGACGTAAATAATTATTTCTTTGTTACAGAATTTGATCTGACAACAAAAACATACGCACATTAAAAATGTATATAAAACGAACCGGTTTATTACTGGTATGCATGTGGGCGAGTTTGTTGGCCATGTCTTGGGGCCAACGCGCAGAGCAACTGCTCGCACAGAACCCTTGCTCGAGCAAAACGACCTGTAGCGAATGTTCTCGAACGCCCAGCTGTGCTTGGTGTTTTGCGAGCGAATTCAATGGACCACGTTGTTTCAACCCTGCCATGGAGGGCGGGACTGCCGGATGCGATGAGGCATATATGTTTAATCCCGACAATCAGCTCTCAATTGATCCTTTGTACAACAGAGAACTTAGTCGAGGTAACAAAACTTTAAATATTTGGAAAAGAAAATGATGTATAATATTTACAATAGTTTTATATAACGAATATGAATTAATTTTTATCTAAAAGTGTTTTTTTTGTATGTCATAGCAGGCAAACGAACATGTGGGTCACCTGATGTTAAGTGATTACCACTGTCTATAGACACTAACAACACCAGGGGAGCCGCAAGTGCGTTGCCAGCCTGTATTTGGGGGAAAGGAAGAAGGGGACAGACGAAGGGAGGGGAGGTAGGCCTCCGCCACTCTGACTGACCGAACGAAACGCAACAATGCAAGCACTGTTACTTCACGTCGGTTTTCTGTGAGAGAGTGGTACTACCCCAGATGAGCCGACCCATTCACCAGTAATAGCTTTACCGTGGCTCTACCACCTAGTAAGTGTAGTTACAAAGGCAAATAAAAAAACTGTCCTACTGATTATTGTCTATGTTATAGTGTAATAATTTTTATTTAAAGAGCTGTATTATATTTTGGTAACGTACATCTAAAAAAATGCCATTTATGTTTGTAGCAAAAGGACGCATGGGTATGGCATCTGGGTCGTTTTCATACGAGGAATCAATGAGTTCCAAAGGCAGCTCTTTTGCTGCCTCTGGTGGAAGTGGTTCGGCGGCAGGAATGGGAGACAATCTAGTGCAAATGAAACCTCAAAAAGTAAAGCTACAGATGAGAATGAGTAAGTTAGAACTCCTTAATCTTTCGCGTCAGCAGAAGTATAAAATCCATCAGGAACGGTGTACGTAACGCACGATGTTTTTTTTTTGAGGTCAACATATCCCATTAATTATTTTTTATTTAATTACTTACATATCTTAACTTTAGGCTAAATTTTACACCTTAGTTAAGGGTAAATTTCCCGTAATTGTTGCTGGAATAGAAAATATTTTGTTTCTAAGACGTACACGGGACGCGTTATAAATTGTCAGCACTTTTAAAGCTAAATTTCCTGTAATTGTTTCTACAATATATTTGTATTGTTTTCTATGACGTACGTGGACACGTTACACACACACACGTTATACTTTCTCAAGATATTTTAACCAAATCGGTTGAGTGCCTTAAGCGCCAGCCTTAGTAGTCGGGTGAAGCTGTGAAGACCCTGTCGGGTCAATAGCGTAGTCAGTTCGAGGAAAAAAAAATTCTCAAGATATCGTCCTTATCATTGGTGACATATTTAATAATTACTATACGCATGCAAAGTAGTATACCTAGTCTTGATATAAATACTGAAACAAAGAAAAAAAATTTCGACTGCAAATAACATTTATTACTTTTACAGTGTGTTAGTTTAATACATAAATATAAAACAATTTAAAATATAAAAAACTTATTAGAAATGGTCTCCACTGGTTGCAATACAGTACTTTAAACGTTGAGGCCAGTTATCAATAGAAGCACGCACTCTTGCCAATCGTACGGATTGTTTTAGGGACTCCAAATTATCATGTCGTTTAGAGCAAGCCGTACTCTCTAAAACTGACCATAAATTATAGTCCAGCGGATTAAGATCGGGACTAGACGACGGCCAGTCTTCAGCTCTGATGAAGTCTGAAACGTTCGTTTACAACCAAGACTGCGTAGACCGAGCTTTATGGCCCGGAATCGAGTCTTGCTGGAATTACCATTCTTGGTTATTGAACATGGTGTTGTTAAGGGGCTTCACTACCTTCTCAAAAATGGTATCTTGAAACACTTGTGCCGATGTTTTGATACCTTTCTCATAAAAGTATGGCTCAGTCATTCCTTCATAGCTAATATCCCACCAAACCATCACTGAAGTCAGATAGTGCCCATTCTGTCAGCTAATTGGGAAGCTTCCTTAGAGCTTTGAACATAAATACGGTCATTTTGTTTGTTAAAATGTTGCTTAATTGTAAAAAAATCTGATCCGTAAACAGATTTTTTTTGTGACCTCCCTTTACGTACCCCTTCAGTAGTTGTTTCGATTTTACCACCCTATTCATTTTTAAATTATCAGCTAAGAAATTACCAGAACGTCTCTTATAGCCTGCAAGTCCTAAGTCATCTTTTAAAATACGCAACATGGTTCTAGGTACTATCTTCATCTCCCAAGATAAAATCTTTTGCTCTCAGACAGGATTTCATCGAAATCTTTCACTTACTGCTTTGACCACCTTTTTCGTACGAACACTACGTGGACGGCCAGATCTTTTCTGTCACAAACGGAGGAGGTCTCATTGTACCTATTAATATCCCGGTACACACACATTTTACTAATACCAAGCGTATGGAGAGTTTTAAATAATGCATTTTGCTCCATACCTATTTTGTGTAATGCAATCACAGCGATTCGGTTCTCTTTATCACCCCGCTCCATTTTAATTTCGTGAAATATTGTACAATGTATTGGCGCCAAAATGAGAAAACTCAATGAATAATCATATAAAAATGACCGATACCAAATTGAAATGTAATATATATATATATATATTTTAATTGTAACAGTATTTATGGCCAGACTAAGTATACACTACATATACATCCACGACATACATACATATATAGTCCACGACTCATGGTGTAAACTATAGCAGAAGAAAATTGCAAAATGCTTCCTTTTACAGATCAAATGCAAAAGTTGACCTTCGCTTATTCGCGCGCACAGGACTATCCTGTAGATCTGTATTATCTTATGGATCTGAGTAGATCTATGAAGAACGATAAAGAAAAGCTCAGTGCACTCGGAAGCTTGTTATCGGCGACCATGAGGAATATGACTTCTAACTTTAGAATTGGTTTCGGTTCTTTCGTTGACAAACTCGTCATGCCCTATGTATCAACTGTTCCCAAGAGGTAAGTGTTAAAGTGTCATCCCCGAACATTGAACTGATTGGTATATTACTAACAAAGAAATTTAAAAACGAACTTTACATTACGACCATGTAATTAAGTGAAATGACAACTACATGTCAAGTCTTGACTCTCACTCAGTGACTCACATTTTTGTATGGAAATTTTGAAATCCAAATTGCACTTTTGCGTACCGTTTTTTAATTATTTTATCAACTTGGTCCTGACAATTACAAATAATAATTAACCAAATAGATGCAGTCGTACCTAAGTGGCAATTGATTTTTATTCGTATAGAAAATTGGATTATTTTATATACATTATAGATTTTTGTTTTAACAGAATAAATAGTAGATATTAAAAGTGTGATTTATTAGTATTCTAGTAGACGGGTAATTCCAAAGAAATATTGCAAACCAATACAAATGAAAGGTTTTAGGTTATAACAGGTTACGTGGATCGAAAAAGTTCGTTATGCATTGAGTTTTAACTGTAAAAGAAAGAGAATGGTCTTTGATGTAATTCTACTAAAGACTAAGCGAGAAACACATTCTAAAATAAACTCGTGTTTATAGTATTTTTTATCTAAGACAATAATTATTTAACAATAAAAATAAATTAGTTATGGTCGTAACATAATATGGAAACCATTAATATTAATTATCGATGAGTATATAAAATATAACGAAATAAATAATACTGTCGTGATTGCTGCATTGAATGTTACAAAATATATTTAAACTTTAGGTAACCACTTATTTATTACCTGATGACAAATTTTGCATGACGGAACTATACTGTATCTTATTAATCACAGTGACTTTACATAATACAGTATTGAAGTTTTTAAAACAATATTGCATTGTGTTGGATGGGCTTTAGTAATCTTATTTGTAGTTCAATAAAGAAATAAGTTGATCTTTTAAAGAGCTCTGAAGAAGAAGAGTAAAAACTTCTGTAGGAATCCGATATACACATATGCGTTTGTGAATCATGCAATTTCGATTGTATGATTCACAAACGAATATATGTATGTATAGCTTAGAATAATTTAGCTAGGTCAGATGGGATTTCTCGGGTAACAGCCCAAGCCGAGGTGTGCAGTGCGCCCTTGAGCTTGTTACCTAAAAATATAATCGGTTGAGTGCCTTAAGCACTCGCCTTAGTAGTCCGGTGAAGCTGTGAAGACCTTGCCAGATCAATAGCGTAGTCAATTCGAGAAAAAAAAAATCTGTAGGAAGGTAATAATGATATTATTGACTTTTTAGATTAATATCGCCTTGTGACGGATGTGCAGCGCCTTACGGTTACCGTAATCAGATGTCCCTCAGCAAAGACACGGACTTTTTCGAAGTAAGTCTTCTTCTAGCAATTTATCAAATCATTTTGTAATACTGTAGGTTTATTATCACGGTTTATACACCAATATAAATGACCAACACAATGGTGGTGCTTCCGGTGTGGTTACAATGTACATTATCCTTTTAGAAAGCCGTTGCTCAAGCAGACGTTTCTGGAAACTTGGATGCACCCGAAGGTGGTTTCGATGCTATAATGCAGGCGGTCGTTTGCAAGCAGCAGATAGGATGGCGCGACCAGGCTCGAAGATTGCTTGTATTCTCCACTGATGATGGATTCCACTACGCCGGTGATGGCAAGGTCAGTGATTTTATATTTATTCCCTAAAGATATTTGGCATGAAATTGATGACGATGAGTTAGATGAGTTTAATTATGTTATATACATATGTGCCGTTACATTTAAAAATAAGCTAAATCCAAATTTAGTTCTTCCGAATATTTATGTTGTTTTTCAAAATCTTCAAATATTGTCCATTTAAAATATGAAAATCATAAAAATAAACCAAAAACCTTATGAACGGCAAAATTTGAACTTTGTTCTTCAATTCTGTCAATAATTTTAAGGATCCGTAATGTGTTATGTCTCACTCGCTCATTTTTTATGGATACTTTTCTACCGAAATTATTCACTCTTCTGTACTATTTCTCAAACTTTTGGGGTGTAAGGGGTGTCAAATAACATCTAAGAGTTGAGAAATCCAAGCCAACCTCACCTGCACATGGTGCACCCTGCTGAATAACAAACGAGGCAATGGCGAAAGCGGGGTGGTAGGGTTTTACAGCCTGACTGGGTCGCAACCACCATGTATATGGTGAAAAAGCCCGTCATAGTGATTTGTTTCTGCGGGTCGCGTTTCGGGATCAGCCTGTGCATATCCAGCTTTTCGCAGGCCGGCATGACAGCGGCGACCGACGATGGATAGTGTGCCACTCGGTGGTGGCCATTGTTTTTGGATTGTACTGTGCTTACCATCAGGCACAGTGCAGTCATTTTGCCGTGCTACCATTAAAAAAAAACGTTTTCTTTCATACAAACCATGTCCTGATAATTACAGACACAACAAATAAAAAACATTAGCCAAATAGCTATAGCCGTTCTGCCTTACGGCAATTGATTTTTATTCATATAAATTATGTCATTACTGTTTCGATGTCGAGAGTTTGCATCTTATTCACATTTTATTGGAAAAACACTGTTGTTGTTAAAAATGTTTGTGGCTAAAATATCTATTACAAACTATTTCGAATGTGGAAGTAAATTTCTCTTTACGAGCCATAAACGTATATAAAGAATTATGTCTAATATAAGCTTTGTGATTGTAGCTCGGCGGTATAGTGCAACCCAACGACGGTGAATGTCACATGGAAGACAATGTATACACGCACTCCACCCTACAAGATTACCCGAGCATCTCTCAGATCAATCTTAAGGTTAGTATCTCTGGTTTTTAACGGACTTAAAAAAAAGAGATGGTTAAGTTTGTTGTATTTTTTAACGTTTATTCACTCAGAGCACTGTTATTTATAAAATGATTTGGAAAATTACATTTTACTGGAAACGGGATATCTTCAAGTGAGTTCAATTTTAATTTTATTAGCATTAGTCTTAAATTCAAAGATAGACCAAAGGATTCCACAAAATCGATTGATAATCTATCTACTAGACTATGGTCAAAGACGTTTTGGTGCATTGTTTTAAAGCAGATGTTTTGAAGTCGGTTTTATTGTTTGTTACTATTTTTTATTATGGTTTATTTTTTATCAAAGCCCTTCAAAGTGACTCAATTATACTAGTAAGCATAGTAAATTTCAAAACAACGGTAACCACACTGCTTATGACAAATGAGTACCACACTTATGTACTTAATATGTATCATATTTTCTTTTTCAATATTTCACTTTCTATATTGTCCTTTGAATTAAGTATTGCTTATTGGAAAAGTAATTATTATCATTAGGAAAATGTTAATTACTATTATTATTGAGAGATCTACGGATTCTATAAGTTTTGTAAATTCAATATGTAGAATAGTAATGTATGGTCAAACGTGTACCAGTATTAATAAGCGTGCCACATACTACTTGTGAGTATAAAACATGTAGGGTATGTTCCGGCAGTTGCACTCGAGAACCAGTTCCGTAGGTTTACTGTGTTTACCATCTTGAGCACATTATCATTTAATATCAATTGAGATTGTGAGTATACGTCCAAACCTATAAAGAAGTTAAAATAATAGTGTGCGTATTAGAAACGAGTGTTGATGTTTGGTTAGGGGTTCCACAACAATAGACCTGCATGGTGAATCCATGGAATACTAATAATTTCACGTCTCTCCTTGTAATTACAACCATACATGTAAGAATAAACCAGTGAATGTAATAATTCTGTTATAGGTGAAGAAACATGCGATCAACGTAATATTTGCAGTGACGGCTGAACAGATAAATGTTTACGAGGAACTGAGCAAACACATAGAAGGTTCCAGCAGCGGAATCCTCAGCGAGGACTCTGGGAACGTCGTCGATCTCGTGCGTGAACAGTACAATGTGAGTACAATTTTATCGTACTAGTTATAATAGCTGCACGGTATGATGGCCGTTTTGACGTTTGTCCGTTCATTAAGTTTCATATAAATAAATAGCGACGTTTAATGGAGCAAATTGCTGTTCTTTATTGTTAATAAGTACATACATTCGTTTTAAAATAGATTGAATGTATAACTTTAGTACACGAAATTAATTTCGTACATATTTGTAAATAACATATATATACTATCTAATTGAAGAATATGGTCTCGCCAACAAATCATTCACGTTTTTACTGACAAATAACAGAAGCCATTTGACGGATTCCTTAATGGATTATAATTATTTATTATTTCGAAAATAAAGCGACCTTCCACGTCAATATATAATCTGTCAAAACGGCCACCATAGCGTACCGCTATTATAATGCTGCTTATTGCATAGCTCCTATATAAATGTTTAAGAAATGTGACCTTGATATTACCCTGCAAGGCTTTTATCTGCCAGTAAAAGTATTTTAAGAATCGGTTCAACCGTTTTGGAGATTAGCACGCACCAAAGAACATATGTAATAAAACACGTTTGGCGTTTAATTTCACGTTTTAAACGCAGAGCTTAAGAAAAATTCTCTATTTAGGAATTATATACAGACATTTTAATTTTATTTATATCTATAAATAATCATTATATATTGACTTTATTATTGAATTATTGTTTTTTTTATTTATTGGTGTATAAATAGTTTATTTCAGTGATTGCATGATGTCGTACTATATAATCACATACGTGTGTCGTTTTTTCCAGAAAATTACGTCAACAGTTCAAATGAAAGATTCATCAAGCGACGCCGTACAAATAGCCTATTACTCATCGTGTCTCGGCGGCAAGGAGCTCATACAGACAAACAAATGCGAGGGCCTCAAGGTATTTACTTTTCTATAACCCATAAAACTTTATACCTTCCTGTTACTTCCTATTCGAGAGTCAGTTCTGCTATAAATGCAATATTGTGAAGAAAAATTAGGTTTCTTATATTTATACAATGGCTTTAAATTGTTGACAATTATTGTGCTATTTTGAATCATATCGTTTTTTTTTTCGTACTGACTACGCTATATATCAAGCAGGGTCTTAACAGCTTCACCGGACTACTAATGCGAGCACTTAAGGCACTCAGCCGATTTTATTTTGACAAATAGCTCGAGGGTGCACTGCACACCTTGGCTTTGGCTGTTGCCTGATACATGCAATTCGCGACCTATCTGAGCTAACCTAAGCTAAACTAACTATTCATACATATATGAGTTGTTGAAACATATATGTGTACCAAGCATACATACCTCAACAACTCTTATATATATTTCATATTGGATAATATTCTAAACCATTTCAGTTTCATAAGGGAAAAAAGAAAAAAACCCTTCCACTTGCATGTGAAAGCGAGTGTGGAGGTGATATGTGTTAATCATATTGTAATTTTTAACAATTATGTGATAATAAAACGAATAATCCATGATACATACATCCTGGTTTTGAGTGTGAATGTATGAGTGCACTCCCTTTCTCTGTTATTGGTAATTGTATAAAGCTTGCATGTTTTTTTTGGCGACTAATTTTCTAGATTATTACTGCTATTGTCGATTAAGAATATTACTAGTGTCTTGTGATAATTTCAATATTGTAACAAGATGGTGCCCTCCTTGTTAGAACTTTCCAGGGAGTTTTTGTGGCATTTCAGTGTTGATGCTCCATGGTGTTATTTTCGATCCACTTCACATATACACAATAGCCAAACTATATTAAAATACCAACAATATTACAAAATATAGAGTGAAATAGCACAAGATTATGAATAAAATATAAAAGCCATTAATTACATGACAAACTAAGATCTCGCCAAAAAACTTTGTACTGCATACTTACATGTTGCAATAACACTAACCGAGCGTTGTCATTGTTAATAACTATAACGGACAATAGATAACCAACAGCAAAATTAGTTGTCCACTTTATAAGAGTAATCTATTAGGATAAAAGTAATAATAATAATAAAAATAGTAATAATCCATTCGTTATTAGTTGAAATAATGACCATCTTTAGTGGTAATATATTCAGACATTTGTGACATCCCAATATCACTCGTTAATTATGTATTTATTACAGGTTGGAGATGTAGTAGAGTTCACAGCGGAAATAACACTGAAAGAATGCCCTAAGGATCGTAAGAAGTGGAAACAGACTTTCGATATATCACCCGTGGGTATATCGGACAGTTTGTCTGTTGAAGTCGAGATGCTATGCGAGTGTCCTTGCGAACGACCTGGACATTTTGTAAGTATGAGCTTGTACTAAAATCACTTTTGATTAATTCTGAACCGAACAAACCAATGTACATCAAAAGTTTACTGATTCCAGTTTCCATGGCCATGGTAACTTTTTTATTGGAATTCTTTTTATTTTTCCACCTGATAATCTGATCTCCGTTGTTGAAGATTATTAATATTTCTGTTTGCAATTGTTATCTAACTAATAAATATCTAAAAGTGTCTTACAAACTAAGTATTAAACCTTACAGATAAAGAAAGATTTTAGTTTTGTAACTAAAACATTTCATAGTTATTATGTATGTATGTATTATATATTTATTCGGTGGTAGTGGTTTCAGCATGAATGGGTCAGCTTGCCCGGGGTAGTACCACCCTCTCATAGAAAACCGACGTGAAGTAACAGTGCTTGCATTGTTGCGTTTCGTTCGGTCAGTGAGAGCGCCGGAGGCCGACCTCCCCTCCCTTCTCCCTCTCCCTCCCCTAACCCTTCCCTCCAAACACAGGCTGGCAACGTACTTGCGACTCCTCTGTTGTTGTCAGTGTCCATTGACGGTAGTGATCACTGAACATCAGGTGACACATCTGTTCGTTTGCCTCCTATGATATAAGAAAAAAGAAAACCGACGTGAAGTAACAGTGCTTGCATTGTTGCGTTTCGTTCGGTCAGTGAGAGCGCCGGAGGCCCACCTCCCTTCCCTTCTCCCTCTTCCTCCCCTAACCCTTCCCCCCAAACACACTCTGGCAACGTACTTGCGACTCCTCTGGTGTTGCCAGTGTCCATGGACGGTGGTGATCACTTAACATCAGGTGCCACCTATGACCGATGTATGTTATGTGAGTTGTTGCGTGTTGTGCAGGCGTACAACGAGTCGCCGCTCGTGTGCAGCGGCGAGGGCGTGATGGCGTGCGGCGTGTGCGTGTGCGGCGCGGGCCGGTTCGGGAAGAGCTGCGAGTGCTCGGCGGCGGGCGGCGTCTCGCTCGAGCAGGAGCGCGGCTGCCGGCCCACCAACGCGACCTCCGGCCCGCTCTGCTCCAACCGCGGCTCCTGCATCTGCGGCGTCTGCGAGTGCAACAAGATGGACGATCCATTACAGGTCACACATCTCTTTAATTTTTTTATTTTTTTTCGAACTGACTACGCTACTGACCAAGTTCTTAACAGCTTCACCGGACTACTAAGGCGAGCTCTTAAGGCACTCGGTGATCATCTTGACTACAAAACTTTTTTTTTTCTACTCGGGATCTTTATATAAATTGCAAAGTACTATCTGTTCGTAAACTGTTTATTCTTCATGTTACCTTTAGGAAGTATGATCAGATGATCTATGATCATGATTACGTTGGCCCAAACCATAGATATGATGAAGTATGTTCTAGTGAGCCTAGAAGTACAGAACTGGCTGGTCGCCATTATCATTATTTAAGCCCCATGCATATAGCATAATAAAAACAAGAAAACTCTCAATATATATCCATTTATTAAAAATTAAATGTATGTTTTTTGTAATTAGTTTGGGACCTAACATTTAAAGAAGCCGATGAACTACTATCTGTTACATAGTCTACTTGGAATTGTTTTTTTCAAAAATATAGTATTATCAAACTACACATACATATCATTCAACATATACATTAACTCGTGCTTGCTTAGCAGCATTTAGTTTTTATACTATTTTCCATTATTTTATATTACGACTATAGTTCTTTCTATTGTGTAAATTCTTTAAGTTAAACAGTTTAGCGTTTCCAGCGGTGAGCGTTAGTGGCTGCAACACAGTTATTAACACAGTCACTAACGTAAATTATAAGTATCCCTTGAAAAATAATATAATATTTCGTAATGAAAACATACATAATTTATTATTGAATATTATAGTACATTATGGTACAAGTGTGTAATGTTGGTGATTACCGCTGAGGCGCCATTGAGACCCGAGCCGTTAGGTGAGGGTCTTAAGAGAGCCAAGGACGGTAATCACCAATACACACGTGTATCATACGACGTTTTTCAACACACTTGTGAAGAAAATAATAATAAATCATTTTATTTAGTACATAAAAAGTTTATTTAGAGAAACAATTAGTAAATGTGCAGTTAGTAAAATTATAATTAACTGTTTTTGATGGCATGGCGGTTTTATCAGATAGATTATTTATTGAAATACTTTCATGTTCTATTGTTATTTAAGATGGTTCATTATTCGTGTAGGTAGGTGAAATCCAATCATTGGATGTACTTGGCGTTTCGCTAGTAGGATGTGCCTCAAAAAAAAAAACTCAACTCACTTGTGAATAATAGCAATGAAAAAGTCACAGTTTGATTACAGGTGTCATTATGTGCCTAGTTGCGGTGATATTAGAGCCACTTTATGAGCAAGTGTGTTGAAAATATAGTTATCATTGCAATTTTATTAATTTGTATGAATAAATAAAAATAAATAAATCTTACCTTCAAAAACATCTCTGCACAATTTTCAACATCTTCTTCAAGAATGCTCCAGATTTAATTTGAAAAGATATAAGAGCTTGTAAGAATCTTTGAATATTTTTGAATTGGTGTAGGTGTCTGCCATCAAATCATCTGATGATTTTATAAAGCATGTAGTCAATAGGCTTAAAGCATTTACCATATAGTAATTAATCTCAAGGTATTTAACGGTCTTTGAAATTACTGTGACTTTCTTACATCTAAATCATGAATTTAAGGCATTTCATACTTTGTAAAAATTTTTTATATATGTCCCTTCGATCTATTGAGAATTCCTGGAGATGGAGTATGTCATTAAAAAAAATGGACAAATGTCAATAAACGATAGCATGGTAGGTGTAGAGCTATTTCTAATGCTGGCCAATTAGGTACCACCCTTCAGGTTCATATCTATCGCAATGCACTTTATGGATGTATTCTGGTAGTTACCATTCCAATTCGGAAGGTTTTTGTTAGCATAGTGATAATCTTATTTACAATCAGGTAATAGATCATTTAGAATCCGGTGAAATTGTGGTCAAACACACAGTTACAGAGTTATACTTCTTTGGCGTAACAAGATAAAAATCTTTTCAAAAATTTTATCTTACGCTTTATTCTACGTTTGTAGAAAAAACGACCCTAATAATAGAAAAAAGGTATTTAATACATTGAAAGTTTTAATACAAATAAATACAAAGCAACAAAATGTTGACTATAGCTAACTTCAGGGTGTCGGGTTTTCGTTACGGTGTGCGCGCTCATCGTAAAAATGTACTCTCATCATTTTTCCCTAACGCGCCAAAAGAAGTATAACTTCAAAAATAATTTTGTTTTATTAAATAACCCTCCGAAGTATAGTCCGAAGTTGTATATCGGTTAAAAACTGAGTAGTGATGTGGTATTATTTTGGTTCTTGGTCTTTAATTATGCTATTAGTTACGTCTTTACTTAATAATGTTAAATATCATTGCAGTGTTGTTAATGAAATTTTCCATATAATTAGAAGACAGACTTTGTAACCATGGCAGTCGTGAGCTTATTATTATTACAGTATAGGTTTTTCTGTAAACGTGTCATTAACGTATTCATTAAAGTCAACGTGCGCATGATTTCGTCTGCATTATTTATTATCTTAAAAATATGTGTTTACTTACCAAAACTCTTTGTAGGTAATGTTATGTATTGCTTACCCCTCTCCTGCGCATGCGCACCACAGCACTTACCCACTTCATACATCTCTAGACACGTAAGAATTATAAAAATTCACTTTCTTAAATCTTAGGACAATCTTTGTTTTTAGACAAGGACTTTTATTTATAGGCGAATGGATTTTTTTCAGGTGATATCTGGTCCGTTCTGCGAGTGCGATAACTTCACTTGCGACAGGAACAAGGGTTTGCTGTGCTCGGGGCACGGCGAGTGCGTGTGCGGGAAGTGCAGCTGCTCGCCCGAGTACTCCGGCCCCGCCTGCCAGTGTCTCAAGGACCAGACCAACTGCAAGTCACCAGGTCAGCCGTCTCTACCTAAATATATACTAGCCGGTGCCTGCTACTTCATTCACGTTAATGTGATATCCAACGAGAACTGTGTCTCTTATCGAAAAGAAATAGATAGAATAGAAAACTTCCCAGAGCCAATATACCTTATTTTGAAATATATGGAACCGTACGTGCTGAGTAGTGTTTCATGTATTTAGAACGCTTGCACACTTAGAGAATTGATACCAGGTGATATTTTTTGACAGGTGACATGTATGTAGGTTTTTTATTACTTATATTGTGTCTGTTTTTATACATGTTTACAAAAAAATACAACTATTTTTGTTCTTGTTTAGATAATAACGAAATATGCAGCGGTAACGGGAAGTGCGTCTGCGGTCAGTGCGTTTGCAACGTTGGAGAGGATAGACATTACTCCGGCAAGTACTGCGAAAATTGTCCGGTTAGTGTTGTAATATATATTTTACATTTTCAATTATCGCTCAATCTTTTAATAAAAAGCATAGTAATAACATACAGTGGTGGTCATATAATTAGAAACACTTCTTATGAATAAATAAAGTATAACTTCAATGTACAAATGTTTGTAAAAAATATACACATTTAATAATCAATAATCATGCAATAATATAGCCACTGAAATAAAAAACTCATTAAATGCATAAAATATATCTTACTTTTAATTACAAATTGAGTGTAACACATGTAGGAGTTTGTTTTCTGTTACTGGCCGCTTGGACGCATAATTAGAAACATTTTAAAGCATGCATAGCTTGTAATTCTTTTGAAATTGAAGAATAACATTTCTTTCTTGGCTTTTTCTATTATTTTGGTGGCAATTCAAAATTTAATCTAAATTTATTGATAAACTGATGGTCGATTAAGTAGTTTAGATGTGAAAGCAGAGCAAACGAACTCGCGTCTATATTTATTTTTCTGAAGACTCTTAGTCCGCGCTATTTTTCTATTGTCGTTAATTTTATTACTCTTGTTAAAAATGGTTTAAAATATGAGCAACTATTGTTATTTTACTTAACTATTAAATATGTTTACTACTTTACGTTACATTAGAATACATTATACTATATTACCTATTTTTCATAGAGATTATCTCCTTTATGGCTGCCTCATTCTTGTCTTTTATTGTCATTTTTAAATTGTAATCCACAAATCTATAATATTAAAAATAATTAATGGGCAAGTTTAAAAATAGAATATGTTCTTTAAGCACCTCTCATACGTTTTTTTATCCCAACTTTACAAAAACACTTAATCGTGTCCGACAATAAGCATAATATCATCCAAAGAAACTATACTAACCATCGAGAGCTTAAACCGATCAAGAAAAGCCCAAACAGACTTACTGAGAGGTTAATTGTCATGTACATGTACATCAGACACTTATAGTAAGCATATTGTTTAATTATTGTATACACACTGGTTGATTTATGTACGGTAGTAAATCTTTATATATAAATTTCTTCTGTGCGTGTGTATGTCACTGAATTCCTCCTAAACGGCTGCACCAATTTTAATAAAACTTTGTGCGAGTGTTCCAGTGGATCTGAGAATGGTTTAGATTCACAATTGGACCCGGTAGGTGGAGTTGCGGCTGACTTTTAGGATTTTTTTTTATTATCGAGGCAGGACAACATCCGCCAGGTCCGCTAGTAACATATAAAATACATGAATTCGATTTGCAGACGTGTCCGGGACGCTGCGGCGAGTTCAAGGACTGTGTATTGTGCGAAGTTCACAAACGCGGTGACAAGTACATTGCCGAGAACGACACCTGCATGCCGGAGTGTACACTCTTCCCTATAATTGAAGAGGGCAAAATCGAAGGTAATTATTTCGAATAAAACGAGAAGGTTATAAATCTATTTATATTGCAAAATTTTACGGTTCAAGTTCGTTCATAGGAATTTACAATAATCTTATATTCCACAATTAAGTCGGACGTAAGCAGCTGCTCGCAATAATAATAAATAACTGTTGTCACTAAAGTTATAATTTTTATGTAGGTTATAATTTAAACACATTATTTTTGTTTCAGCCAATGAATCTCGATATGAACATTTGTGCAGTTTTTACGACGACGAGGATTGCTTATTCGTATACGTTTACTCATTTAACGAACCTCGACAGTGGGTGATCCGAGCGCAGAAGGATCGAGAATGTCCTAAGAAGGTATTTTATAAATTCTTAAATAAATAACGCAAGACTACTTAAACAGTAACCGTGTGAACTTGATTTCACCGCGCACACACAGCATATGAGTCATATTTATATAAGCGATATATGGACCGTTTATTTTGAAAGTGGTGTAAGTCCATTTTCTTTTGTTTCGAGAAAATTAAAGATTAGTAAATTTGTTGATTTAAAAATACAGGCAAATCATATGAGGTCTGGCATTGTTTCTATTGTTTTATCAACATTTAATTTGTTTATATAAATTTATTTTTGGCTAATTAGACTACAATAACACATTTATGTGCTGTAAATGGACTTACACCACTTTCAAAATTAGACAATTGTAAAAATCGTTTAATTTCAATTTTGAAAAAATCAAATATCGCTTAAAATGTACTTCATTTTAATATAATTTTGTTTACAAATACGCATAACAACACATACAATTTTATTTTAGACGGCAATTACATTGTCATTACAAGATACTGATTACAAGAATTTACTTATTCTCTGCAGGTTATGCGCTGTACATTTTCTAATATATTTCTCAATTTTTTTAATATCTATCTTTTAACTTACGAGTAGTGGAAACACGGAGGGGAATCAATGCAAATCGTCCGCGGGACACAGCTAGTATAAAATAAATGAAAAATAACAAAACACTGATCGGCATCCATTTGCTATGCCACCTACCTCTATCAATTGGACTTACACCACTTTCATAATCGATGATTATGCAATTTCATTTACCGACCGATTTTAAGTTGTACAAAACATGGGATTTTTTGAGAAATTAAACACGGACTAGTTATATATAAAAAAAATTACATTAAATTAAGCATGAATTACGTGATAGCTCATTTTTCTCAAAAATGGACTTACACCACTTTCAAAATAAACGGTCCATATATTACCTGTATGTGATGTTAATATAAGCTGATGAGATCATGGTTTTACGGGAAGTATGGTCAGTTTATTTTTAAATTACTTTTTTGGGTTATAGCGTTTTACCATAATTTCATCTGTTATTTAATAACGTAGTGGTCTGAGATCGTAAACATGCTAAACTTAAAGGTGGATTGGTTCTCAAGTGCCGGCAAGATAACAGCTGCTTGGAGACAGATTTTCAAATTGAGGATGATAACTAGCCTGGTGAATATAGAAAGAGCTCTACCAGTATGCTGTACTCTTCATTAATCTGAAACAATGCTATATACTATTATAAAATTGTTAGGTACCCATCCTGGGCATAGTGCTCGGTGTAATAGCCGCCATAGTTTTGGTGGGATTGGCGTTACTGATGCTGTGGAAGATGGCCACGACTATACACGACCGTCGTGAGTTTGCGCGATTCGAAAAGGAACGTATGATGGCCAAATGGGACACGGTATGTATTATAAGTTCTCTTCACGTGTTTTTTTTTACGAACTGACTACGCTATTGACCAAGCAAGGTCTTAACAGCTTCACCGGACTACTCTCTTCAGGCGTTGTTTTAACACATTAATAAATAATATTATTTTTTTAGTTTATTAGCTATAAAAACTTAAATATCATATATTTTTTATGTATCTTAAAAAAACTATGATAATCGATTCCTGTTATCACGTGACCCGAGATGACAATCATAGAGTGTGATGTCATACCTTCCGAAACATTGTTCTGACGTTTACATTTTGGTAAATATAAATACCGAAGAAAACTAGTGTTTGTTAATATGACGTGACGTCTGGTGTGAATATTTCAAAACAATAAAGAAAAAGAATCTCTTTTATTGGTGTGAAACATCTATAGGCGAGGGTAAACCTGATTGTTGGCGTGGCGAGACGTGGCGACGCGATGCCATGCGCAAGCGACTGTGCGCAATTTCTCTTGCTGCACTGAGCTCGTATACCTACAGTGTTGCTTACTACGGTACACATGTGTTTCACATCTGCCAGGCGTCCCGTGACGGCACAATTTTTTTAAATTAAAAAGAAATATACGAAATATATTTGCATCCTTAATAGATATATTACTACTCGAATCCTATGCGCTTTTATCGATGTTAACCTACTTGTGTTTAATTTTTATCATTACTACTTATCCTCTGTGTAAAGACGTAATGATTTGTAGTATACATTATACTAATCTATAAAATGTTCCATTTTACGTGTAATTGCTTGAATGTGCAAACTTTTGCAAGATTTTTTTTAAATTATTTATTTTTTGTATTTCTAGGGCGAGAATCCTATTTACAAGCAAGCGACATCGACCTTCAAAAATCCAACATATGCCGGAAAATAATTTTTTAACAGCATTTATTGACGCAATAATACATCTATAGGAACGTATGTTAATCTGAAATATAGTAATATATAGTAGTATATGGATATGATTAATTTATTGAAAAGCAGTACATATTTTAAAACATTTTTATATAAATTTTAATACATACATGAATTTACAATGCCTTTATGAAGCTACGTGTAGGATGTTGCCTTAAAATGTGCCTTTTTTTAGATACACACGTAATTTTGTACTGTAATATTAATTCGTAATGAATTAATTCGTAAATAATGTACAAAATAACGTTTTTGATGGTAATTATAAAAAAAATTAATTGCAAAATTACAATGGTCATAACTCTCACTAGAAAATACAAAATATTTGTCCTTTAGCTTAGAAATTTGATGTTTTAGTTTCTATAAGATTGTATTTTTAAATGTTCAAGTCTCTTGTTATTCAATAATCACATAAATTAATATTAAATAGTTATTTCTATGTTAAGAGAATTATATATTTATTTAGTAACGTGAATCTAACAGGTCTGCTTTTATCTCATATTGTTTTGTTGTCGTATGCTTTTTGTACTTATGCGTTACGTGTGATATGTTATTGTGTGTACTTGTTTAGTATGTAGGGAAATATATGTTCACAGGTTGTTCTTTAGAGAAAAAAAACATAGTCATGTCAATCGAAGGTTAAAAATGCTATGTGTATTCATAATTTTGAGTGCGTACTAGACAACTCAATAAACTTGTAACGTGTTTAATATAGTATATAGCTGTAATTAAATATAAGAGTTGTTATATCATTAAAACATTTCACGATAGGTTGTTTGAAGATATAAAATTGTATCAATTTACTGACAATTCTGTATTAACAAACATTAAGTCTAAAGAGAGTCGATATGTTTGATATATCGCGTCCTAAATATATTAAAAAAGCATTAGCTTTTTTAAATAATAAATGCAAAAAGTTGTAAAAGTTTTGAAATTGTCAATAACGTTGTAGACATTTTCTAAGCAAAATTATAAAAAAATATTACAAAAACGTGTAATAAATACGTATGTGATGTGATACGCCCTTTTTGCATTAGCCAGCCGATATATACAGTGAAACATGGATAAGTGGGGGCGCTAATGACATTTGTCATTTACAATATTATTTCTACATTTAAAATAATCTTTTTTATATTTCTGTAGTAATTAAATATTCTAAATACAAAATTATTTAGATAAAAAAGTTTGTTACTTTTCCTAAAAGAGGTTTTTAATTGTGAAAAATGTCATCAACATTTCAGAATAGATTTTTAAATTGGAGCGATTTTAATAATTTTGTTTCACAATTTTATCATCTAAGTACCACTTAATCGGGTTTTGCTGTATTGTAATTTAGATAAATAATAATGAGTGCCTTTCATCTCTGATTTCAGATTTTTTTTAAATAAAGGGTATTAGCGGAAAGTTTGTTTTTACTTGACGATTTTAATTTTCATATAAAAATACGGATACATTCACGTCATTTCAAAGGTCATATTGATGCCTCTATGTGTTTTTTTAAATAATATAATATGTATACGCACGTACTATAAGAATTCATGAGTTGCTGAGAGGTTCATAAGTAATTCCTATAACTACGTTCAAGTGACGATCTGGTGCCTTTGGATGTATATTAATATAGTTTTAAAGTGCCATTATAATGAATATCATGAAATATATTTATTACGAATACTAATGTTTATTTATACGTATCTTTTATTTGCTATTTTTTTTAATTAGACGATATTTTTAAGTACAACTATGATTTCGAGTATTTTTACATATATTAACTAAAGAGTTTTGATTATGAAATTCTTTTAACTGCTAATTTTGAACATTTCATAGATATTACGAATCGAGGATATTTCCCACACAATTGAATATATAATTATTATATTATATTGTTTTCACTGTACCCGACATCAGTTTAATGTTCTAATTGTATATATTTTATTAGTTTAATAGAGTTGTAATCAAACAATGAGTTTACAAGTGGCTAATAAAATTAACTCCAACTATTTGGTTTCATTTTAATTCTTAAACTAGAGATGTGACCTATAAATATTGCAAAACAAAGTAGCTTTTTGTGTTCCCTTTCTTTTTCTAAACGACATAACTGCCTTGTATGGTTACAATAATTGTAGTCATTTTGTAATTAATGTAATTTGGAATGATATGTAGACTCTAGATAATATACTGAAAAACGCTTTATCTGCCAGTAAACGTTTCCTCAGAAGCGGTTCA
>MU158705.1:215222-511392 GCA_015888305.1 Antheraea pernyi
CGGTTCAGTCGTTTCGGATATTCGGACAAACAAATGATTCAATTTTTAATTCAACTTATCATATAAATTCATATCGACACTACAAGACCACTCAACATACATAACTAAAACCTTGGCATATCAATCAATCAATAAAATCAATTAAAAATAGGTAATTTATTCAGTTCAGGCCCTAATAAGGCGCTTATGAACGTCAAAAGTACCACTGGTTCGAAAAACCACCCAGTCATCGACAAGTAACTCGATCGGGTAGGACCGTAAGGTAGCACATTACCTTTCCAATGCATTATACGTCACAATCGTTTTTAGTGGATGCACAGAGAGGAGTCAATTCCAGACATATGAATACGTTATTATCAGTTTTTTTTTCTTTTAATTCATCGAGCAAATTATTTTAATATTTTTAAATCAATGGCTATACGTAATAGCGGGACAATAGTGGACATATCATGTTGTAAATAAGGGTTTTTTTTTGCAATCATGTTTTGTTATAATAGGTATCGTGTAATACAATAAAACAAAACTGCTACTATTAGGTCAAACCTACTAATATAACAATTTAGGAAACTAGTAACAACTGAAGGAAATAATCAAATTTTAATAAGTATAATTAAAAAATATTTGCAATATTTTCAAAATATTGGTTAACAAATTCTTCGATATCTTAAATTAATATTATGATGAACATATATTTATTAAAGGGTAAGATGTATGTATGAAAGAGGCAAAGTTCCATTATTCAGATTAATGTGATGATTGTTCCGACCGGTTTCGGCCATGGCGACCACTTTGACCCCTAAACATAGAAATGGCGCTGATGCGCTCGAAGATGGCTTATGTGGCCTATCTTCGCGGCGAAACTTCGTGCACATTGAGGGCACGTGATGTTATGTATGTTATGGCAGCAGGAGGGCGAGCCTTTAACTGGTCGCGTTTGGTATCAAGGTCAGCTTTACGCTGAGCCTCGAACTCGCGTACTTGGCTGTTCACCATTCTGCGCCATTCTGGCCGTTGTGCTGCCAAACGTTCCCAACAAGAGGGCTCTATATTGCATCTCTTCATGTGCCGCTTTTGGACATCCTTGTACCGGAGGAGGAGACCACCATGATTCCGCTTGCCCTCCTCCAGTTCAGTGTAGAAGATGCGCTTCGCCACTCTTTCCTCCGCCATACGCGATATATGACCACACCACCGAAGCTGTCGACGAATTAAATAGGCTTCAATGCCACCAACATTGGCTCGTCGCAAAACTTCAGTATTTCGCACTTTATCGGACCATCTGATCTTCATGATAGTACGAAGGCATTTAAGGTGGAAGCGATCCAGAGTGCGAATATGACGGCGGTATACACACCACGTCTCAGAGGAGTATAGGAGGTTTGGCAGCACGACTGCCATGTAAACCGATATTTTAGTGGCCAACTTAAGGTCATGCGAGCAAAAGACCTGGGAACATAGCTTACCAAATGCCGCAAGTCCCCGGAAAGGTCTTTGCTAGAGTTCTCTTAAACCGCCTAAAGAACTTGTCTGAAAAGATTCTTCCAGAAACCTAGTTTGGCTTCCGACCAGACCGAGGAACATGCGAAGCTATATTTTCTGTGCGTCAACTCCAAGAAAAGAGCAGAGAACAGGGTCGTCAGCTTTACCTTTGCTTTGTTGACCTGGAAAAGGCTTTCGAGAGCGTGCCTCGGGAAGCTCTATGGTTGGTGCTAGGTAAGCTCGGGTGCACGGAAAAGTTTGTGAGACTTCTCAGACTCCTGCATGACAACATGCAATGCTGCGTTATCGTAGAAGGTGAACAGACAGACGTCTTCCCCGTTACCTGTGGGGTGAAGCAAGGGTGCGTTATAGCACCTACTCTGTTTGCCTTATACTTTGCGGTGGTAGTTAGAGTAGTCATACAAACAGTTTCTCAAGGAGTCCGCATCCGCTTCCGCACAGACAGCCAAACTAGGTTTCTGGAAGAATCTTTTCAGACAAGTTCTTTAGGCGGTTTAAGAGAACTCTAGCAAAGACCTTTCCGGGGACTATAAGGAGAGAAATACCGCGATGAGAGTTGCAGTCAGATCGTTCCCCTTTGTTCTTGTAGAGAGTGCTTATGCGCGACACTTTAAAGGTATCAGGGACGCGCTCCTCCTCCCACATGCGAATCCTCCCATCCTCCCAATGTCAGAGGCTCGTCCAGCTCAAAAGCAAAAGGGAGCTGAGGCATTAAACCGATGCTTTGTAGATCAGCTGATCGATCCACATTTAGCAGAGTATTGAAGTGCTCCGCCCAGCGCTTTAGTACATCCTCCTTGCTCGTCAACAGGCGACTACCGTCTAGAGACCTTAAAGGCACCCTTGCGTGGTAGGATGTACCAATCAGCTTACGTACCTCACCGTAGAACTCTCCCAGCTGGTTTGTGTCAGTGAGCCATTGCATGTACCTAGCTTTGTCCTGCCACCACTTGTCTTTCATGTTTCGAGACAGCTTGCGCAATTCGAGGTCACTAGCTTTAATAACCGCAACGCTTCCACTTCGTCGTTTGTGTTGTCACAGGAGATCTCGGTGTTTGTCGAATGCTGCCCGTAGGACTTCATCATTTTTATCAAACCAGTCTTCGTTGCGATGTAATTTTGAACCCAGTTCAGTTGAAGCGGTATCCATGATGTGAGATGACAAAGTTTCCCAGGCAGCAACAACATCACCTACCTCATTAACTGGCAACAGCTTTTTAGACAGGGCTTCAGCGTAGTTCACCCTAACCGTAAGATCTTTTAGCTTATCCACGTTCAAAGACGCAAGCTTTTTTATAGGAGATCTACGTGGGTGACAGAGGCGGATTCGCAGCTTAGTGACAATAAGTCGGTGATCAGACCAACAGTGCGCACCACGCATGACGCGAGTGACTTGCACTTGGCTGATATCTTTTTGCCTCACGATTGCATAGTCAATCAAATGCCAATGCTTGAATCTTGGATGCATCCATGTTGTCTTGTACTTGGCGGCAAATCTAAACATAGTGTTCGTAATTGCCAGTCCGTGTTGAGCACAAAGACTGAGCAGCAACTGGCCATTGCTGTTCATGTTGCTAACTCCATGTCTACCCATAACTCCAGGCCAAGCCTCATAGTCCCGACCAACCCTGGCATTGAAATCGCCCAGCAATAAAACCTGCTCTTTCGCGTTTATGCTATGGAGGCAATAAGTCACTTCCTCATAGAACTTATCCTTGATGTCATCAGACTTGTCAAGCGTTTTAACATAGACACTGATGACATTAAGGTAGTTGTCTTTGTCCAGGTGAAGGCGCAGTGTGGTAACACGGTCTGAGATATGTAGAGGGTACTCCTCTAAACGCTTTGTTAAGTGATTTCTGATGGCAAATCCCACACCTGATCGTCGAGATTCGGAGGTAGCGGTACCTTTCCAGAAGAAAGTGTAACCGCCACCTACTTCCACCAGCTCTCCTTCATCGGGAAGGTGTGTTTCGCTGAGAGCAGCCACATCCACGTTATAGCGATGAAGTTCCCGAGCTACTATGGCGGTTTTACGATCAGGGCAGGCGTTGCCATCTCGATCAAGAAGCGTTCTTACGTTCGACGCACCGAATGTCATAATAGGTGTTCTTTTGAAATTATGTTTGCGACGTCGACCACGATTTGAATGATGCGATGATAGCCGCGGTTACTACCATCTACCAAGTTGGGACGAGCATTTTTTAGGGCACCTTTTCTAGCCCCCTCCCCGGCTGAGCGGGGAAAGCAGTGCCTCCCTAAACAGGGCTGCTTTGTCATCCCGAGTGCTGCCGAACCCGCGCTGTCGCCCCAAATGTGCAGCGCTGAAACGACCACGGCGTGTACTCACACCCCCGGGACCGCCTGTATGCAGGTATCAGACAAAGTCTAGCTTGCATCAGGCTAGACCTCTCTACCTTTACCCATCGCCACAGGACTTTTGCGTACTCGGAGTCCAGTATTAGAAGCGGTCATATGCGCAGGATATATTAAGGTGCACAAATGTACGCGCAAGACACAGGTGCACATACTCGTCCTTATTCTTCTGGACCCAGTGGAACGGGGACCGTTACGACCGGAGAAGACGGATGGTACAGTATCACAGTGAGAAAGTACAAGGGGTCAGTACTATCTCACACTCCCTTAATCGCCTTTTACGATACCCATGGGAAGATATAGGGTGGTGCAATGTAATAATTAACGGTTTGTGAGTTATTGTAATCGAAATTATTTATTACAATTAGCTGTGCCCGCGACTTCATCCGCGTGGAACTTAATGCGAAAAACGATGCTGAATTATACTATATGAATATATATATATATATATAGAATATATATATAGAATATAAGAATATATATATATATATATATATATTGTTGTTGCGTTGCCGGCCTTGCAGAGTGTGTTTCAATCCCTTTTTAAAGATACCCATATCATAATTCTGAGGGAATACTGTGTCGGGTAACCCATTCCACAACGTCAGCATACGCATAATGAAGGTCCTGGAGAACCTTACAGTTGAGGTTTTATTAGATTTTAGAGTGTGTGGATGAGCTACCAGCCAGCGTACGAGTTTGGAACGTCGATGAGAGCACCATCTCAAAAAGTTCTTCAGATCATTCTCCACTGTACATGCGGTAAAGTACACACAGAGATCCAATGTCTCTGCGCAGTAGGAATGACTCTAGTCCATATGTTAGTTTTGGATCGTCAAGCATTGCGGATAGCTCACCTTTGCATAGAATCAAAAGGCAAAAGCTAATAGGCAGGAGCACCAACCCAAACGGGTGAACAGTACTTCATGTGAGGACGTACTAGTTATTTATAAAGCACAAGTCGTTGCTTTGGGGTGAAGTACTATTTTGACCGATTGAGTATACCTAACATTTTGGTTGCCGATTTGTTGTCCAAATGAGACTTATCGTTTTGCTATCAACGATTCAATGCAAGTAAATTGTTCCAATGGTTTCGTTTAGTAGTAGGTCCCACCGAATCGTTTTACTGTCACCTAATCTCTTCTCAGAAATACTCATACATTTATACCAGACCATTTCACAAAATCAAAATAATACCGACCGAATTATCAGTAAATTTTAAGAAAAAAATGTTTGTAACGCAATTAATCGAAAGAATAGCAAAATAAAATAATTACAGATATCAACCGATATTATCCAGAAATGTTAATAATAAGAGTCTAGTAGTTCAGTTGAGAATTGCAAGTTAAATCTAAGTGACTGAATCGAAAGCCTATTGAGAGCAGTCGTGTTTTTTGGATATACCTAATAATTTTATGCCTAATATCAAATATATTCTTTGTAACTTAACAACTACAAAAACAAAAGTATAAACCATATAATAAATAGTCCTATAACTGTATGTTAGTTTTATAAAACTAGCAGAAAAAGTACCGTGGCTAAATTCGTGTATTATATTATCTATGTTTGTCTATTGATACTTCCGAATATTTAAAATGAGTAAAGTAATAGGTTTAGCATAATCTGTGAATTATAAAAGTCTATGTTTTTGTTTTAATAATATTCCCATTAGACAATAATTCACACTCTAATGCTAGTCCCATACCTGAGTGACGAAGCTTCAACCACTTATCGCACTAAAAACTAACTTCAAAATTAATTCCGATAAAGTGGCAGAATAACGTTTACTCGCCTTTTCAATAGTAACTCGAAATTAGCGTTTCAGGTTTGTTTGATGTGTATAAAAACCTCGAGTTATCATCATCACCAGCTATCATGCTGCTTCTATTGTCACGAACTCCGATAGTTCGTAACACATGGAAATTTCTTCCTACATAACTACAAAATTTCGTAGCGACACACGGAGGTATGGGAGGAGCATATAACTAAAACTCAATGTAACAACTGTAAACATTATATTAAAACTCATATAATGAACAATCTATGTTTGACCTATACTCAAGTGCTAAGTTCATTCTTTTTATCATCATAATTATGTTATTAATTTTTATTCTTTCCACTGCCTACACAACTGTTTTTCCCCTCAATACCGCTGGTTAGTTGGAGGAAAATGCCTTTTGACATGATGCTCCCCAATGCATGAACTAAAAAGTGTACTAAAGTATTCATACATTCTTCTACTACTCTTTTCATACGCTTCTCTGGTACTTAACTCAATCCGTCATTCAAATTACAATAATTTTTGATAAAGTGGACCGATGTTAATGGAATAAAGTCAAAATGTTATTTGAGGACATGCTTTATGATTTATTGTGAACGCAGTACTTTAGCAGTGATACGTGTCCAAACAAAACAACAGACAGACAGACATTTTTAGAAATAATTGAAACGTGTTTTATTATATAGATATAGAGATATAGATATAGAGAAGATTATATTGTGGGACTTCTTAATTTACCTATAGTTGAAAGGTATTCGCTTGATATAATATTTGCACAAACAAAAAATTCAGGTAGTCGTGTAGTAAGGTTAGTAGTTAGTATTTACGTTACACGTTGCGTCACTATGGTATAAGATTATGACACCATTTTGAATTTAAAATAAATTAATTTTCACCTGCTTGTGTCTACCAACCGATCGAACACCGAATTGGTATATTTTAAAAGCCCAGTAATTCATTTCTCATTGTTTTTTGTATATTTTATAGTATAAGATCACCAAATCAAAAGTAGTAAGCCATGTACCTAATCAAAATGTAATTATAAATTGGTAAATACATATTTGAATAACTTGCTTTAAAGCATATTTTTTTGTATAATAAATGCAGTTTATTTATGCGTTGTAAGTTTTCATAGAACACGACCTCTGGATTATATCTGAAAAATGTATGAAAAGAGAGACTTTTGGGAATCGTTACGTACGATCACCCGTTTAAAATGCCTCTTCTCGCGAATGAATCGACCATGAATAAATATATTATTATATTACTAGGTATACATAGGCACGAGTATATATGGCGACTAGTAACGTTTCTAGCTTTAAAGGTGCCTTATATCAAAAGCTCTGGGAGAAGTCTTCTTAGTGTTGAATTGTATCTGAATATCTGTGACCTATCAGATTAGGATAATTTACGAATATTTAGTGGCATAACTGGCATCGATACGGCTGATACTGCGGTACCTACGTCACTGATCGCGACCGATTAGTTCGGCAAGATGGTATATTTAGTCTTTTCGATGACTTCTCGCGATATATTTTCTATGATTTTCTCTCTCTCTCTCTCTCTCTCTCTCAAATTCTATAATTTAATGTAGATTTAACCTATCCCTTGGTACCAGTACTTTTCTTCTGGATAAAAGCTTGGTACCGTATGTCCTTTCCCGTACGCCAAACAACGTGTATACAAAATTATATGATAATTGGTTAAGGTATAAACGCGTAACAACAAACTAAATCACATTCACATTTATAATATTATTTAGGATAAACTTATTACCGCAATATTCGTAGACATTTCGTAAGTAATCATGTAAAGTTATTATAATCGATCAGTGGTTGACAAGCCAAATAATGGGACTAATTAATAAGTTTATTCAACAAATAGGTGTTAACCTATTATGGACTATTTTTATTAGGTACTCTATAAACACCATTACGTACCGAAGTAGCGATAATGACTAAAATTATGAAAGCTGCAACTAATCAACACGTTGCAGTGGTGGAGCTAACAAGATTTATAAAAGTAATTACCGAGCTACATGTTAGATTTACTCACTGCTGTCAACATTATGAACTCTATGTGATACGTCCAGCTCAGTAGTAACTGGAAAGCTTTACTTGATTAGAGTTTTAATTAACCTGATTTCAGATATCTCATTTTAAGAATTAGTTCTAACTTTCCAATAATTATATTATTGTTATATATTTTTAGGAATCTATAATCAGATTTTGTTATATATATATTTTTTTAACAAATGTTAAATAGTTACTAAGGGATCTATGAATACATATAGTTGTCCTAGATATTAATTTAATTAGATGCCTGCTGTAAGCACGCTTTTTTTAGGTTACGTGAGTCAACCAGCTGAGGTGATGTACATTTGTCATGCCGCGCCGATGCGATGCGATAAAAATTTTTGATTCCGAAGTTATTGAGAACCCTATAGTCATCATCAAGCCCTCGAACCGGAACTAGAATCTTACAAGGAATATTTCTTCCACCTATAACTGAAATGAAACGATAATAAATATCGATACCTTAGATCTCAAAGGGAGGATTCATAAAAATCAACTTTTCAGTAGAGTCAAAGAATGTTTCTTGTCTTTTTTGTTATCAAGATTTTTATAATTTAAAGAAAAATAACACAGTATAAGATATTCTAAGTAAATCCAATAAATAAAGAAAATATTCGTCCAACATGTTAAAGATATCTTAAATAATCCTCCCTTGTGTCAGACGGCGTCATAAAAGTCAATTAATGAAATACTATTATCTAATATTTATTATCTGCTATTAGCCCTGACTGATAAAACTGATAAAAACCCTATAAATTATATTATATATTTTCTAAAGACATTTATTTTTCTTTTGTAAATCAATGTTATCGTTTTAAGACAATAAGCATATTGTTTAGTTTAGTATAGATAGTGTTATTCTTGTTTAAAAACTAGCCAATAATCGCGACATCGTTTCCGTCGTATTAATTATACTAACAATATTTTTATGTACAACGAAAAAACTGAAGCAGTACACTGCTTGTTTTTTCGAACTGACTATGCTATTGACCGGTTAAGGTCTTTACAGCTTCACCGGACTACACCAAGCAGTACACGGCTTGCCTCTCTTCTCTACTGTAAAAAAATGCATATCGCTGAAGGTGTAGTAGGCTAGGGTAAATAGGGTGAGAGTTATTAAAGTCGCGGTTTATAAAAACTTTATTTATTTAACGGAGATATCGTGATAAACTGTTTAAAATAAATTCATCAACTATTACATTGCGACTGAAAAGCATTATTAACAATGATTATAATTTATCAGAAATAATTATAGAAAACAAAATAATAAAATAAAGAAATAGAACAAAGTAATAGAAAAACGAATAAGATTTTCTGTTCCTTGTGTATGTTTGTCAATAACTAGCTGACCAGTGCCCACTTCGTTGGGCAGTAATAGGCGTTATCAAGCTACAACTTTTTTCTAGAACTCAATCATATATCTCTCATCGGTAAGGCAGCGTTCGTAAGAAACGTTTTCGTTCGACCATTTTTTCTCCGACTCCCAAGATATTACCCCCTACAACCTCACAAACTTTACCTCTTTATGATTTTAGTATAGATAATATCATTAGTTAATAGCTTCTACCCGCGATTTCGTACGCGTGGAATGGTTATTTTGGGCTAAGACGCAGCGGAAGCTCTGAAAAGAAAAAAATACCCCGATTTTGCAACATTCTTCATTGCTGCTCTGCTCCTATGGGTCTTAGCGTGATGATATATAGCTTATAACCTTCCCCGATAAATGAGCTATATAACACTGAAAGAATTTTCTGTTTGAGTAGTTCCTGAGATTACCCCTTACAACGTCACAAACTCACAAACTTTACCTCTTTATAATATTAGTATAGAGGATAGATTTACAGATTAATGACAGATAAGAAAAGATTTAAATTAATCGAAACAGTTTCACATTTGTTTTAGCCATGAGAAAGTAGCAAAAATCTACTAGTATCTATCTACTTGTATATATAAATGTTGTCAGGGGTACAGAAAAGGACAGAGCTTACCGTTCATTCAGAAAAACAGTAATGTTTCCTAAGGATTCTTCGAATCTATATTAACGCGAGCGAAGCTGAAGGCTAAAGCTAGTCTATAGTGGTTGATCGACAAAAATACGGCATTACAACTATGTAACAACTGATACGTACACTGTAATCTAGAAACGACAAGAGATTATGATACAACTTTTGCTGCTGTCGTTGCTGCCGCGTCGCCATATCAGCCTTCAAACTACGAAACCAAGTTGCTAGATATATAGGGGATGCCGATGTGAGCCTTAATGTCAACCATTATGCCGTATACAATAGAGTAACACCAATATATACGCAATATAGTTAGGTGCAAATATGCTACCACCTCCACAGATTTTATATTAAAAAACTGTTTGGATTAAGTTCATGGAAATACTATTGTGTAAAATTCTCGTTACTGGTAGCGAGCTTATACATTGTGTGACTTTATTGGTAAAGGAGGATTAGCAGGTACCCACCTCCCAGTAATTTCTCCCTTTACAAGACGTCGTAATCCGGAGATTCAGCCAGAATATAACTTGTAATTCGCTTCAAATTTTGTACATAATTCAATTTATCTGTGATGATTCCAATCCAATTTCGTATCAATTTAATAGGTATACGGATATATATAAAACGAGTGATATGATGGAAAGAGACTTAACTGGTAATTACATTCTTTGATATATTACAGAAGGATGTAATCTTATTTACCTTGTATATTACCCAATACAGTGGCTCTTGTTCGCAAATACTTATTCATAGTTCAATCATAAGAATGAATATTGACGTCTTTTTACGAATTGAGAAATGTTTACCATAATTTATAACGTAAAATTAAAAGATGTTCCTCGCTTATGTAATATTATATTGGATACCTTCTTTGCTAGATTAATTGTAATATTCCATAGTTGGTTTTTGTAATACTGTTACGTATAATCTAATTTCCACTTTTTCGAATAACGCTAGATGTTTTTAAGTTTACGTGGAAAACGCCGCAGTACCTACAACTAAATAACGCACAGTTTGTTCCTGTGAAATTAAAAAATTCCATCATTCAGCATTTCATTCATTTCATGATTTCATTATAGCATTCAGTGGCAGAAAATTTACTCGACTCTAAAAATCTATGTATACATAAAAAATTGTCTATACATATAATTAAATCTATACCTATAATGAAAGGGTAAAAAGACAATATCTGTAGTACATTGAATATATTTAGGAAAAGTACTCTGGAGGGGCTTAGAATAAATGAAAGAACACATTTCCATGGTTATTGAAATTTTTGTCTATCTGTTGGTCTGTTTGCCTGTCTGTCTGTCGTTTGTACGGGTATAACGCAAAAACTACTTAATGAATTTTGACGAAACTTGGTATGGTAGTAATTTGTATTCCGGCATAAAATATAGGACGACGGTATAACATATGCCAGACGAGTGGCGCGTATAGAAACGGTTGACTCACGAGTACTGCGACTGTATAGCAACGGGTGGCAGAGGAATGGTGCGATGTTTAGCAACGGTTGGCAGACGAACAGTCACAACGGCTGGCAGATGATGGTGGTGCTACTTTAAAGCAACGGGTGGTCGACGAATGATGCGACTGTATAGCAAGGGAAAGCGTGACCTTGGTAACGTAGTATTTTTTTAAATATCTTAGCAGGTAAACGAACAGGCGGGTCACCAGATGTTTACCGCTTACGATTACCGCTGACAACACAAGAGGAGTTGCAAGAGCGTTGCCAGCCTGTGTTTGAAGGGGAGAGGAGATGGAAGGGGGAGCAGACACGGGGAAGGTGGGAGAAGAGACGGGAAAGGGGGAGAGGAGACGGGAAGGGGGAAGAGAGAAGGTGGACCCCGGCGCTCTCACTGACCGAACGAAACACAACAATGCAGGCACTGTTATTTCACGTCGGTTTTCTGTGTGTCTGGGGTGGTAGTACCCCGGGCGAGCCGACCCATTCACGCTGAAACCAGTAATAGCTTCAGCGTGGTTCTACCACCTACAAGAAATAGTAGAAGTAGCTTCAGTTATATCATGTGAACTGATTGTTTCAATACTTACTGATTTGTACTATAATTCTTTTACAGATTTTAAATGTCCTCTGTTGAATTTTATCATTATTACTCCCAATAAAAGACGTAGTGAAAATTTCTCTATATGCCTATACAACTCTCGTAGAATTCTGTTCCGCCATTTCGGAAAATGGGACGGACAAAAAGATACTTTAATTTAATTTATATGTGTATAGAATTTAATTATGAAATTTATGCGAAGCCGCATATATAAATAAGCATTAACCAATTAGTTAATGCTTAGATTCAGACATACTACCATCGTATTAATGTTCTATTGCATATTAAAAAATCCTGTATTAAAAAGTCGCATCGTATTACAATTTATTATTTCATTTAAAACGTGACAAGCATAAATAATATATCTTTTAAATTATTAGTACTCGTAATATAGGATTTAATTTATTTGCATTGTCAAGGTTTATATTATGCGATTAGATTGTTTGATATTAATAGCTTCTTATTAATTGATAACCTTTTAACCCAGTATCAATATTTACATAAAATTAAAAACGTAAAGCAAATAATCGAATACAAAATTTGTTTTCACTTACGGGAATAATTGTTAACAATTTTTAATGAGATTACCTTCTATATAAACATAATGATAGAGGTCGACCTTTGTGTGCGCATCACGTAAAATCTACTGGATAGATACAGATCCAGTTACTGTCCACATATCACGATATCTTTATTCAATATGAAATTATTAAAGCTTCCGTTTTTTACCCAGTCCCCATACTAATATTATAAATGTGAATGTTAATTTCCTTTTCTTTTTGTTACGATTTCACGCCTTAACATTCAACCCATCATCATGAAATTTTACATACACGTTATCAAGGGTATGACGGGAAACAGACATAGGATACATTTTATACAGAAATAAGTATTACCGTATAAACCGATGTAACCAGATCATACGCAATGCCAAACGTCAGTATATCCTAAATAATATCTCTGTTTGTTCTTCCTCGGTTGATATCTGGAAGTTCCTTGGGACTCTTGGCGTTGGTAAATCTCAACATCTATATCTACCTAATACAATAAAGTTAGATGATATCAATAACCATTTGACAACCTCCGATAAACAGAGTGATCTAACTAAAAGCAAGACAACTGACTACATAGCCGCATTGCCTCGTATGGACATGGAGTGGAGAATAAAATGTTTACTGTGCTGGTTCTAGTAAATTTTTCCAATGCCTTTAATACTGTTAGTCACGACATTCTCCTGGCTATTCTTTCTCATTATAATATCTCGTTAGAGGCACTGGCATGGTTCATTTCATATCTTAAGGGACGACAACAATCGGTTCGTATAGATGGGGCTACGTCTAATTGGTGTGAACTTGGTTCTGGCGTTCCTCAGGGTGGTATACTTTCACCTCTTCTTTTTTCCCTCTTTATTAACTTTTAACTCATGAACTGCGATGTACGTATCATCTGTATGCTGATGACCTGCAATTATACACACAGGCCGCAGTAGATTCTTTATCAGCAGCAATTTATACTATTAACCGGGATCTAAATGCCTTAAGGAATTGGTCTGAGAGGTTTGGCTTATCAGTTAATCCTTCCAAATGTCAAGCAATTGTAATAGGGAGCTCTCGTATGATTACCAGAATAGACTTCAGCTCGCTGCCTCAGATTATATTCAGTGGTCTTGTCATACCGTTTAGTACGGATGTAAAGGACCTTGATTTACACATTGATGCCACATTGGATTGGATGCACTCTAAAGTGTTTTTATCGCCTGAAAAAATTTCTCCCAGTTAAAACGAAAACCATGCTAGTGCAATCTATAATATTTCCTATAATTTACTATAGTGATGTATGCTTTTACGATCTGAACGCTGACCTTCTTAACAAACTTTACAGATTACTCAACAATTGCATTCGATTTGTTTTTAATCTTCGTAAGTATGACCGTGTATCGAGCCATCGTTCAGAGCTTAATTGGTTGCCCATACGCCAGCTTCGGAGTTTCCGGGCTCTGACAACTTTGTATTTTCTTCTATTTTCTCCTGGAATGCGCTTCTTTATGAAATCAGGATGTCATCTAACCGTTTCAGTTTTAAATTCAGGGTACGTCGGCTTTACCAGAATTATCTTATTTAGCAGAATTATCTGGTTAGTGCTGTATTTAGTACTTGATGTTGACTTATTATACTTTTATTTATTGTATTCATATTTATGTATGACGTTGTTATGTGTATGTATTGTAGTATATCAGTGTTGATATTTTATTTATATATTGTGATATTAAATAGGTTAAACATAATTTTATAAAAACCTGACCTATTACACCTACCAACATTTATCTCTGCATCACTTAATGGTTGACTGGCAGAGAATGCCCTCGGCATTAAGTCCGCCATTGCGTATTTAACGCATAATGTGTAAATAAACAAATAAGTATTATTCTTGAGTGATAAGTCAAATATCTATTAAGCCGCGAGCAAAAGCTAATTAAATATACATTTTAAGTTAATAAAGTACGCAGACGAAGTCGCGGGTATCAGCTATATATACTAAATAGACTATCAAATTGCATAGAATACGATAACTTCCAGATCTTTCTCTATATTTGTATAGATCTACGTATGGTTGTTTATAACAGAGCTAAATTATCAATACATGTCGAACGATAACCCTCTTATCCCAACTCTAATGTATTCATAGAAAGTAAAATGACCTCAACGAATAAATAATACAAGTTTGAAATTATAATAAGATTATATTGGAAAATAAGTACACTGAAAAAGCTAACAAAGAAATCAAGACTACAAAAGAGATTACCTACATCAAAATTATTTTTAGCACTTATAGTCATATATTTGAAAAAAATGCTAATATAATTTAATAAAATATAAGTGCTAAAAATAATTTTAATATAAATTAAAAAAAAATATAATTTGTAATATTTTTTTGTTTATAAAAACATAACTATGTAGAAAAAGAGACTCAAATACAATATCTTTCTTCGTCGTTATAAAGCATTTATAAATGTATTTTCTTTATCTTCATGTAATATTATTTAAACTCATGTTCTTGGTTATTATTGAATTATCAGGAACATGTATTTCTGAATACTTCAGTGATTTTTTTCATTTTAAAATGTATACTTATATATAAAAATAACCTATACACGTATTCAGTTCATTGTTATTCAAAATTGTTTATAGAAACCAAGCACATTAGCAATATACAAAAGGCTCCGCAGGTGGCTCGATGATTAATCACAGCAAAGAATTCGTCGGCTTGGGGCGGGCGGTGTGCAGGGCGGGCGCGGTGGCGGTGTCGGGCGCGGTAGTGCTACCGCGGAGACACGCCGCGTCGCACGCCCCGCCTGCCTCCACCACCACCACGGCCCCACGCGCTACCCCGGCGACATAACACGTGGGACAAACACACAACAACATTCTTTCGACATATACATCAATCAAACGGTAAGTTTTAGTAAGAACTGTGTTACTATTCTTTACAAAACTTTGAACAGGCGAGAAATAGCTTTTTTCAAAGGTTTGTTTCTATTTGAAAATAAAGTTTTGAAGTATCGAAAACTTTTATTTTCACAATCTCACTTTCCAGGAGTAAAAGCAATTTCTTATGAAGTAAATAAGAAAATGTATGAACTAGAGCCCCTTTCAATTGTAAGTTCAAGAACTTTAGTATTTTTTCGTTAAATCAACCTGTTGGATTCAGTTTTATTTGCGTAAAAATTAGCACATTCCATTTAATTCAAAGGAAAACTTGGCTTTTAAGTCAAGTTTGACAAGAGTTAATGCTAAATAATTTGCTTAATGCTTATAGTATCTGCAGTGATGAAATAAAAAATATGGAAATATGCGTAAAATATCTAAGACGTCAAAATATTGTTTTTTTTTTTTATTGTAGCACGGTAAAGTGACTGCACTTTGCCTGATGGTAAGCACAGTACAGTCCAAAAACAACGGCGACCACCGAGTGACACACTATCCATCGCTGGTCGCCGCTGCTATGCCGGCCTGCGAATAGCTGGATATGCACAGGCTGCTCCCGAAACGCGACCCGCGGAAGCGAATCACTATGACGGGCTTTTTCGCCATATACATGATGGTTGCGACCCAGTCAGGCTGTAAAACCCTACCACCCCGCCACAGGATGATCCCGAAACGCGACCCGCGGAAGCGAATCACTATGACGGGCTTTTTCGCCATATACATGGTGGTTGCGACCCAGTCAGGCTGTAAAACCCTACCACCCCGCAAATGTGGGACGTATTTAACATTTTCGAAGTTTTACTTTGTGATCTAGTCTGTTCTAATTTAACGAGGTTTTAAATTCACGGTCTTTTTGGCGCGAAAAAACGATAAATAGGATAATATCTTAAATATATTGTAATCAATGATGTCTTGCAACAGTACGTTCAGCAATATGCATAACCTTTTATAATAGGCAGTTTAAAGAAATGTTCACCGTATTTGTGTAAATTTTGGGTATGATAAATTATGTACGACGTCATATCTCACTTCTTCAGATACGAATACATTTATAGTATTGTTTAGTCGTCATTTTATTTTTATATTTTTGTATTATTTTTTTCGTGTAACTGTATATTTGTTTAATGATTATATTTACTTAACACCCATTATAATTAGAAATAATCTTATACTTGACAGAATTGTATCTGTGTTATTACGACCAAGGTTAAAGCTAAGCTATGCTTGATTGGTTTAAACTAAGCTACAGGCGTAATCTTTATATACAGAGTTTATATAATGAATATCACCAAGTGGAAACTGGATGATTGTTTGCTGGATACATATTTTATTTAAGTATTTTAGCACATTTTTGTCGTAGTAACTTTTTCTATTCTTATAAAAGTAACGTTCAAGTGTCATTCGCTATTTAAAGACTGTAATTTACTGCCAGTGTCACTTTATTTAGTATCATACATAGAATTTTAGAATAGAATTAATCTATATCTGTTATAATAAGTTGGTACTCCATCGTCGGTTAATATCCACAATAGACACGATAATATATATGACGATGGAACATTAAACATCTTAGTAGACAATTATCGTCGGTAATAAAGATCATATAATATATACAAAGGTATTTTCATTATCTTGTAGTGTGTTTCTATATCAATTGTCCGATTACGAAGAATCTTCGGGAATTTTTGTACATACGACCGTGAAGGCTTCTGAAATAATTACTTTAGAATGAGTGGCCCGATGAAAGGACATGCCAGTTAAGTTCCACTGGATTTTGATCATCATACACCTGGCGTAACATCTATCATTGTAGCATGTTTATTTATGACATGTTCGGACATCAGCCGGTACATTCTCAGTAATCAAGTGCAATAACAAGGTGTCTATATTCATCTGTACCCGGCCAATTCACTACAACCATGCACATTGATTTTTTTTTATTTGTCGTGTTTATGATTGGTGAGAAGCTTGCAAGCAGCGGCGGCGTGACAGTTACGATTATAGTTCTTTCCGTGTTTGTCGTTGCTTTTGGATTGTATTTTGCACACCATTAGGAACAGGGCAGACACTTTGGAGTGCCTCGACAAAAAAAAAACATTGGCAATAGGAAGTTCCGCGTTAAAGCTAGCAATAAACAAAAACAGTCCGGAGAACCAAGTCACTGAGTTAGTTGAGAAATAAGCATGCTGCAACTAGCAATTACAAATGAACTGGGTAAATTTGTTGAATCGACACCGTTAGAGAAAAAGAGTTATTGAGTGGATGAGTCGAATTCTTAGTAAATATACCGTAATACGCCCTCAAAATAGATGAAGTGATGACTTGAAATGCTGCTTGAATGAGACCTATCTCCAGCAATGGACAGATAAGTTTTGGTGCTGATGATAATGAAATGTTAGTGTAATGATTTTGTTATTGTAGCACGGCAAAGTGACTGCACTAAGCCTGATGGTAAGCCCAGTACAATCCAAAAACAATGGTAACCACCGAGAGACAAACTATCCATCGCCGGTCGCCACTGTCATGCCGGTCTGCGTAAGTATCTCTTCACGTTAAGCTTGAAGGACCCCATGGCATAGGAAGGAGGGAACACACTGGCCGGGAGATTGTTCCACGGCTTCACGGTACGGCAGAGATATTATATATAACTTTTAAGTTCGTGCCCAGGTACAATTTACCGTAAAACTGTGGCTCCGAAGCACAGCGCGCGTGGTTCGGTTGTGGAAACGGGAGGAAGGGATTAAATTAAATAACTCTTCAGAACACTCGCCGTGATACAAACGGTAGAGCATGCAGGTAGAAATAGTTCATATCAAGATTTAAACTTTGATTACAAAAGATATATCCGAAGTAGTTTGATATTAAATATTTATATGAACTGTTCATTGGAACCGACGAGTTATACGTAAGCACATAAACATATGCGGACAGTATTGCTGAAAATACTACATAATACTAAGTTCTAACAAAACTGATATTAAATGAATAGATGGATTAGGTGATTCTTCTGCCTACATTTACTGTCGGCCCCGAAACTAAGTAATCTTTAATTTATAATTTAGAGTTACTCACAACTCTATTTTGAATGACTTTTGTATTTTTATACAAAATAGTTATAAGTTGAGTTGAAATTTTCTGCAAGAAGTTTGAATATATGAGGAATATATATTTTAAGTGAGCCACTGTTTCTTTTTTTCCATTATAAAACTATTTATTTTTGGTTTAATTACAGCTATAATTGAATACAAATAAAGATGTAATCCAATTTTTATTTTAATAATACTCTTGCGACAGTAAATAGATAAAATAAAGAGTAAAACTACTAAAAGCAACTATAAATCGGTAGGAATCCAATTTTTAATCCAGACTGAGACTACGTGGAGTAAAGAACTAAAACAAATTACATGTTACATTCTAATACCCACTTATAATCACTGTTACATGAAAATATGTTACACTACTTTTAACACCGTCTTATACACGCGACATTTTTAAAATAGTCGCGTATTCAACGGTCGAGTAATTATTGTTCCAGTACATAAGTGATATTTTTTTGTAGTCGAGGCGATTAATGCAAACGGCCATTTGTAATGATTATAAGGGGCTTAAGGTTGTTTTCTGTGACCTAGTTGTATTTTGATCGCATCTACTTCCTTGCAACGGACTGCATACATTAGACGGATACGTAGTTGCAGTGTATAGTTTTTTTTGTTGTTTTAACCTTGATTCACCTTATCCTTATATACCTCGAAGTATTAGAACTAGTTTATCCTGATAATGCTCGTATGATAAGGTAAATAATAAATGGATCGAGTTTCATTAAAATATTTTGTTTTATTTTTAAATGAATATATTGTGAATTAAGATATATTATTAAATTGTTACAAATAATTAATGTAGCCAATATTTTTATCTACAATATATTTCGCATTTTGTCGCAGTTTTAGTAACTGGATGTTTTGATATTGATCTTATAACCAAGCTTAACCGAAAATGCTTTCTGTTATACATTAAACTATAATCATTATACAATTGTATAATATTTATGAATTGGTTAGTAATATTAAATCATTACATTTTTCGTTAAATATGCGCCAGGATTTCTTAAGACGTAAACTTTACGTGTATAAGAAATGTATCTCTACTTTACTACAGAATAACAACTGTATTGTTACATTATATATCGAGTCTTCACTCAAGTTTGAACGAACATACACTATTTAAAATAGCGATAAACCTTTTATATACAATAATTTGTTCGAATAACATAAGTAACTATAGAAGTATTGTATGCCGATTGTAAACAGAAAAAACTGAGCTTTCCCAGTGCATTGTAGTAGGCTTTTAGCGAGTACGCTCGGCTGGATGACGCCACCCGCCCGAGCCCCGACCGGCTGGGCTCTGACCGCCCGCGCCATCCCATCTCTAAAATGACAAAACAAAACATAATATCTTATACCGAGTATTTTTCTATATAAACTATTTGTGTGTACTCTATTGAGATAGTAATAACCCAAGAGGCGTAACTCAATAAAATAGAAAAAAGGGATTTATAAATATATTTTACATAGAGGTGATCTTTTATTTATAACACACTAATGCCCGCAAGCAACTTCGTCTGGGTTTGTATGTATATAAATGATAACATCATACAGTTATCTTTGTATAGGTAACTGTAACAATTTATGCAGCGTTCGCCGAGATAGTTCTCACTTGGCAGGATTTTTTTGAACATACATATGTATACATATTTTCGCCAAATTAGGGCATATCTGTATAAATTATAACCTATGTGTCATTCTGATGTATAAGCTATATTACTGCAAAGTCTCATAAAAATTCGCTCCATAGTTTTTTTCGTGAATTAATAATAAATATTTTCGTTTATAATATTTATATTATGCTAACAAACCTGTTAAAAAAATGAAGCGTAAAATCTCTCATTTTAATCATACTAAACTTTATCCAGTGATCGATATCTACCATAATTTTCATTTTTCAATTTCCAATATTATGCAAAGAAACACACTCTTTCCAAAATATCTTATAACAATAAAAATCATCAATATGTACTAAACTTTTTATTCCGAACTTCTTTTCCGAAATGTTTAATATTATCTTTTTTTAGAACGATGTTACTTTTGTTCCCCATGCAAATGAGAATCTTAACCAGTTTTAATCCTAACTAATATCATAAATACAAAAGAGAATATATAATATGTGTGTCTTAGTTCATTTGTTACGATTTAACTACGCAACCGGATATCATGAAATTTCACATGTACGTTATTAGGAGTAGGTACAGAAAAGGACAAAATAACCTTGTTCTCGAGGGATAAGTCATATGTACATAAAAGCGAACGAAGCTGCGAACAAAAGCTAGTAATTCAATATAATTAGATCGATATACCATACTCATAAACAAAGCTACTTTATTTACAATTGCCTTCATACGTTGAAGTATAAGTCATTGCGTAGTTTGACGAAAATGTGGATGAACTATATATATAATATAAACTGGGTTTATCTCATTTTGCAGCTCGAAGTTTCTTACTGAGCCATACTTGTCACAAACGAATAGGAAACTAAACTTCCTTGCGTAATGTATATGTATGCCTTAAGGTTATATTAAGGACTAAGTTTTCATCAATTCCCTAGAAGTTAAATCATAAAACGTAGGCTATAACAATATAATAACACTTAAAGTATCTGAGTAACGTTTAATGAAATCGATTATTCATTTTCTTCCAGACTTTTAATCAAGCATAATCTTACCAGTTAACACGTATTCATATATGCATTTATTTATTTATATTTGATAATAATGTCCTTCTTAACAGGATTTCAACAATAACATAAAATAAGCATAACGAATCCCTACAACCAGACTAACTGCATTCTTATCGAGTCATAAAAAGAACAGATGTCAGGCATATACATAGTCTCGCTATAATTATTATACGACGTACATACGCAACTAGTTCCGTAGCATATACATCGTGGATTCATCTATTTATAATATTTGATTTCACAGGCAGGATATTGTATTTTTTGTTATTGACAGAAAATGTAAACGATGGCAAGACTACTTATTCATAAGCGTTACGCTACATTCAAATAAAAACAATCAATGAAACCGTTAGTTTGTTCAAGTAAAATTATATTGTTTACATATTCTTTTGATTTATATTCATAAATGTTTGTAAGTGTTCGTCAGACCTATGAGTGATACAACGCAATTGATCTATTTTAGTCGCTCTTTTTATTATTCGCTACGTTCGTATAGTATTTCACATTCGTTTTCATATTTGCATAGGCATTTTAAGTAGGTACAGTACTTTATCATAAAGATAAGAAAGTAAAAATGTTTATCTAAAATACGAATCCTTACCTTTAGCAACTCAATTCTCTTCTATTTTTAATCTAAGAATAAAAATAACTTCGTAATAATTCATCGAAGTAAACAAGCAATTCACGTTCATTCGAGCAATATTTCGTCTGCTACGAATGATAGATACATGCACAACCTACAAGGAACGAATCCCGATATCCTAAAAATCAACATTTTCCAAGTAAAGTTGGCTTAACGTTACTGTATTCGTACACCGTGTCGATCGACGCAAGTTGGAATCCTGCAAAGAGTCTAACGTACCAATAAAAGAAAATACCATGATGGAGCTATAGCCTGATGGTGAGACTTTTTCAAATGTCCACCTGCAGCTAACAACTCTTACTAATTTGAAAATCTGTCACCAAGCATCTGTAGGTGTGTTTCGGTAGGTTGATACTTGATAGCCAGTCCCTATACGTTTTAGTGTTTTACCTTCTTAGGCAACATCGTCATTTAACATAAGACGAGATTATGGGCAAACGCAAAAATCTATAAAATATGAAAATAGGTTTGTCGATAGACTTCAATTTCGACCATGAATTTATTGCAAAGTTTTTGATGCGATAGGTTCTACAAATTGTATTAGGCAACTGATTAATGGTCAAACTATAATAATAATAGGACATTCTCGTAGAAACGATACATTTATTCGCAAATACCATCGGTCGATTGTAACTTCTCCGAAAAACAGTATTGTAAACAATCATAAATATACGTCCTTAATTAATTCCTTATTTAAAATAATAAAATTGTACTTGGAAGAACGCTGGTTTGCAAATAAAATTTATTTTGATTAACACTGGTCACCTCTGGACAGGGACGGAGGTTGTTCGCTCACACAGGCCGGCATGACAGCGGCGACCGGCGAGGGATAACGCATCTCTCGGTAGTCGCCATTGGTTTTAAATTTTACTGTGCTCACCATCAGGCACTTTGCTGTGCTACAATAAAAAAAAAATTGACGAAATATGTATTAGGATAATTCATAATTTAGAATTACTACTTACGTGATTTACCATAATGAATAAACTTATAAGTGCCAGTTGAGATTGTAAGGTATAACAAAAAAAATATACACACATTTGTCATTTTCATTCATAGAGAACATTTAACGGATTAGAACTTTTCGATGTATATCAATAGAAATATTTTAGTTGAAAAGTTGTTTGGGGGGTTGAAAGCGCTTATAATCACAAAGTGAGGTTTACACCTAAAGTTGACAGCCCTATTAATTGCCTTTAGTAAATTTAAATTGAATATATTTATATTGTACCAAACAGCGACGTAAAATTATTAAAAGTATTTGTAGAAAAAATATATTAATTGTATTTTTTTGTTGTAGATATATTATTTACATTTAAATACGTAGTAGAGTTTGATTGTTAAACAAGTAAATTATAGTGGACGCTAAAACACATTCACTTATTGATACTCGTGATTTAGTGACGTCAGTTATTGTGTTGTTTCGATCCGGCACACCTGCGTTTCACAGGTGCGCTGCACCTGCGTTCTTTTTCTTGGAACTGAGTGAGACCTTTCCTTGTATTTATTTATTGCTTTATCTATTTCTTGGTATATTTATTTATTTACTCTTTTGTTTATCTATTTATTTACGTATTTCTTTAATTCTTCAGTGATTTATTTTTAAATTTATTTTCTTTTTATTGTTTGTTTATTTAAGTAGTCTTATGTTATTTTTCCCCTGTCTCGTTCAGGTACTTATTTGCGTTGTTTTCCTATTTTGTTTAGTTTTAAACAGCTCCCTTTGATCCGGACTCGGGATAGTCCGTTAAATTCATTAAGGCGCGCCCCCCTGCCCCTCTGGCAGGGAGGTTTCACATGTCTTCCCCCGCCCCACTCCCCTCCTCAGGCCCCGGTATGGCCGCTGAACAAGAGATCAGTCTCTTAGAGACTGAGCTCATTAGCCTCCGCGGCTTCATAGCCGCTATCTGTCCTCGTCTCGTAGACGATTACGATGCGTACGCTGCAAAGCGTCGCACCGAGCTCCCTCATTCCTCGAAGCCCGCTCCCTCGATCTATGCCAAGATCGAGGCTTCCAACAACTTCCCAATCCCAGCCGATCGCGATAGCGATGACTCCGACTCCGACTCCGGCTCCGACATGGAGCAAGACCCTCCTGCTCAGCAGGATCCCCCTGCCGAGCAAGCCCCTCAGGCTGAGCAAGCCCCTGCTGCGGACGATGGCTTCACCACCGTCACGCACCGCAAACCGCGCAAGAAGCGCTCGAACTCCTCTTCCGATCCGGAGGACAAATTGCCCTCTAAAAAGATCGCAAACGTCGATGGCGCGAAAGTGCCAAAGGCGACACCAGCGCCCTCTAGACCCGACTCGCCCGTGGCTGCGGGTTCCGCAGTTTCGGGCAAGAAGCCCCGCCCACCGCCCCCCGTTACGATCCAAGACAAAGCGTCTTGGGTTGAGATTTCTAGCCTGCTGGAAACGGCAGGTATCCCTTACACCTCCGCCGTGAATACCGCTGTAGGTATTCAGGTGAAGGTAGCCACGTCCACCGCCCATCGCAACCTCACTCGTTTCCTTCGGGACAACCAGTGGGGCTATTTCACGCACTCTCTCGAAGAGGAGCGTAAACTACGGGTTGTGATCCGTAGAGTCCCCTCAGAACTCCCGACTGACGACATTTCAGACGACCTCAAGGAACAGAAGATTCCTGTTCGCGAGGTTCATCGTATGCGCTCTCCGCGCACCAGGGCTCCATATGATATGGTTCTCGTTGTCCTCGATCGCACCCCTCAGGGGAAAGCGATTTTTAATCTTACATCCCTTTGCGGCCTCTCCGGCGTCATAGTCGAGCCGCCGCGCAAAACGTCTGTGCCCTCGCAGTGTCACAACTGCCAGGTGTACGGACACTCCGCACGAAACTGTCGCCTGAAACCCAGGTGCGTTAAGTGCCTCGGCGACCACTCCACTAGGGAGTGTTCTCGCACGAAAGACGCCTCCGACCCTCCGAGCTGTGTTCTGTGCCGCGGCGTGGGCCATACCGCGAATTATCGCGGATGTCCCCGCGCCCCGCGCACAAAGCGCCCTCGATACCCCAGGCAGGCGTCGCCGTCTAAGACGGCCGCTGCCCCCGCCCGTCCTCGACCTCCGCCTCTCATGTCTCGAGAGGCCTTCCCGAACCTGCCGGGCACGTCTCGTGCACCGGCAGCGTCCGTACCCGCGACTAGTGCGCCCCCCCGCCCCTACCGGGCCCCTCAGGCCCCGTGGGCTCCTAAACCCGCGTCCCAGCACACTCCCAAACCTCCGGCGGCTAATCCTTCACAGGATGACCCCGCATACTCCTTTTCCCTATCGAGTATTGACTACGCAGGTCAACTACTCATTTTCCACGAGATCTCGGAGATCTCGGCGTACGAAGAGTGCTCTCGTAATCCGCTACTAGGTGCCGTCACGGCAATCCATAGATTTCCAGCCATCGCGGCTACACTACAACGGCTCGCGCGCGCAGCTGTTAAAAAATAAATAACTCAAATAAGATAGAGTAAATCGCGTATTTACGTCTATCTTCCCCTAAAAATAACCGTCAAACAACAATAATAATAATTTTTGTTATGTCTATTTTTAGACTTCGGTGCCGTCACCGTTAGTAAATTTAAATTCAATCTTATAAAATACGTGTTGCGCCCACGCTTTTGTAATCGATCCCTATTAGCTCCCGCACACGTCGCGGTTCTCAATAATATCTCGAGCCTAGGTCGTCCCCGCGCGGAGCCCTCTTGATATTATTTTCGCGATACAGTGACTCACCTACATCACTTGAACACACATATGAGATCATCTCTCTCACACACATGCACATATATACACATGGTGGGAGGGTTTTGTTTTTTTTCCCTCATCGAACTGAATCGAATAGTTTTAGTTCGTTTCAATCCGATATACACGTATTCATTTGTGAATCATGCAATTTCGATTGTATGGTTCACAAATGTATATATGTATGAATAGCTTAGAATAGTTAGCTAGGACAGACGTGTCTTTTTCCAGGAAACAGCCCAAGCCGAGGTGTGCGTGCACCCTTGTGTATGTTACCCAAAACCAAAATCGGCTGAGTGCCCTAAGCGCTCGGCCTTAGTAGTCCGGTGAAGCTGTAAAGACCTTGCCAGGTCAATAGCATAGTCAGTTCGAAAAAAAAAAAAAAACATTCACTTATTTCATAGTATGTGAATATTAAGTATGGGCATAATAACTAATAAATACAACTACAATACATACATACATACATACAAATACAACTTTTGTAATGAAAATATATTGGCTTTTAATATGATAATGTGTCAGATTATAATGTCACTAAAAATAAGAACCTTATTACGAAAGAAAGGGATAAAAATAAATCGATATTAATAAAGAATTAAAAACAAGCGAATTTTGAATAAGTCAGATGATCTAAAAAGGTTTTTTTTTCAATTATTCTTCTCCGAATAATCGGATCGTTTTTTCTAATGCGTATGGCGGCTATTTAGGAAATGGCTATCTTGGTTTTTATTTCAATTTCGTATATTTTCTCTAGAACTGAACAAAATTGCATAATTGCAAATTCGTAGGTCTAAAGGAATTCATTCTAATTCAGCTTACAAGATCTGGCTTAAAAAAACTAACAAACATTGCAAGTTCAGTAAAAGCTTCTAATAATAACTTTAAAATTGACAGAGAAATCAAATGAAATGGATTAAGGATTTGAAATTTCTGTAGCAAAAGCACAATATTTAAAAGTAAGCTTCAATAACTGGTCATTCTAACAACCGGTCGGTATATTGATAAATGATATTGATAATTTGTGCATTTATTAAACTACTTTATTCGATACTAGTTGACTCGCGTAACTTCGTCGTATTAAATAAGTAAACTGTTGACTGTTTCTTCTTACCTTTACCGTTCACAAACTAGATCAAACATAAACCCTTTAACAACCATGTAATACCTTAAACCTTTTCCAATTTGAATTCTTGCGTTACACTGTACGTTAACCTGTTTATTAAATTACTACTACTCATTATTAGTAAGGTATAATACTGGACAAGCTTGAGTACATACAATATATTCCTCTCAAATCATTATATAAAAGGACTAGCAGGCCCGTTAAGTATTGCCCTGCCACATCCATGGAGGAAGAAAATTTTGGATTATATATATTTATGCGCGAAATCTAACAAAAGTGTAACTGGGAAATAAAAAAAAACAAACATTGAGATCTCGACAACAATGCCATCTATCAGGTCCAGCTATAACTAAGAACCACGCGATGTAAAGGTACATACAAAAAAGAAAACCAACAAAATCATTTACCACGTTTAAAAGAAGAAAAATTACAAACATACACGTAAATTGTATTGCAAGGATTAAGATATTTAGCCTTAAAATTACAATCGAAAGAGAATGTTATATATTTATATATGTTACACGTAAATTATTGGGTAAAGTCCGTATCTTCGTGTCACTTTTTCAAGCTCATATCTCAATCATACCCGCACGTGAAAATTGACGTGAGTTCGTGACTGTACCAATTCCGAAATTTTTGTTTTATAGCTTAGACGGTTATTTTATATCATAAGTTATATTAGATAAGTGCAAAAAGGTGAAATCATACATAAGGAAATATTCGTATATATATACTATATATCACAATGAAAAAACTGGATCGTTTTTAGATACGACGCAAGACTCAGACGATGACATTTGATTAACATTGAGCATGTCCGGCACGCGTTTATTATTATTTTTTGTAATTATCATTGTAATAAACGCGATATAATAAAAGTAGTATCGTGTAATATTCTTCCTGTTCTAATATCTACAAGGGCCAATTTTCATGGTGTTCAGTTTAACACTAAAGCAAAATGTATAGAAAAAAAACCTCCAAGAAAAACCCCTGAAATGTGTATCAACTTTCATGATAAACGGTTTAACAGTGTTGCAGTTTTATGTTGGCCTTTTTATGATCATCATTGATTTTATTTTAATGTCATTGGTGGCAAACGGACAAGTGGGTCACCTGATGTTAAGTGATCATCACCGTCCATGGACACTAACAATACCAGCGGACCCTTTGGGGGAAGGGTTAGAGGAGGGAGAGGGAGAGGAGAGGGGAGGGGAGGTGAGCCTCCGGCGCTCTCACTGACCGAACGAAACGCAACAATGCAAGCACTGTTACTTCAGGTCGGTTCTCTGTGAAACTGTGGTAGTACCCCGGGCGAGCCGACCCATTCGCGCTGAAACCAGTAATAGTTTCAGCGTGGCTCTACCACCATTAAAATTCATTCATCAAAACTCACGACTGGATCCGATCTTTGTAGTTTGTTAGTTCTTACGTTCATTACTAGCCTTCTTGCGAAGATTAATCCCGCATCCCCGGAGATAAAGGTGAGGGATACTTTGATTTATTATATTGCAATATACTCATTGTATATATTTCTATTTTAGACATGTCAATAGGTGGTTCCAAAACCGGTTTTCAATCCGAAGCTTCTGTTCTTCCTCTATCCAACTCAATTAGTCTATTGATTATGTAATCAGACGGTCATCGTCGCGGTATTGTTGTGACATTTCAAAACCATAATATAATACCGAACTGTCTACTGCTACTATTAGGATTCTTAAAGCATTCGGTTAATTCATGTCTTTAAATATGTAACTATAGACACGATTCCTCTAAAAGATTTTAACCGATGTAAAGTACGATATGACTTTGTAAGAGTCGTATATAAAAGGTGTGTTTGTATACTTACATATTTATGAAATTGGTATAAAAAGGTAGCTTTATAGTTAAATGAGATCTAAAAATATAAAAGCTTGGAAATGTTTTCCTTTACGAACAGACAGAAAATACTCAGTCACGTATTCAACGTGAAAAGAATTCGTTGTGAAAAAATGCTTAACATGAAATATTGTTCGTTTTGAAATTACAATAACATGATACAGCAAAGACGGTATCGTTTATTCAAAAGCTTAGAGCCCATTATTAAAGAATTCCCTGGCGATTTGCCTGGTCTACTATGCCGTCTTAAACGTAGGTATATATAATTAAGTACATGTCAGAACGCTGTCGTCCTTTGTTACTTATTATGAATTAATAACATTGAAATCCAATGCTATTATTGCAATGAATGTTAATGCAAAATATAATTTTGAGTATAAGGTAGATAAGGTACTGTGATATAACTTGATTTTCAAAATAAGTATTTTGTCCTCGTTATGGATTATTTGGAATGAAAAATGTTTTATAGGTTATTTTTTATTGCGATTGCGTTTTCAATCATTTTCAATGTAATTTAAATGTATTAATCAAAAGTAATTAATGATCTATATTGTAAGTCTTTTATTATTGTTCGATAGAGGTATTATTAGTTTAAAATCTTTTGTGACATTTTTTCGACACTCAATGTTAGGAAGTCATTAATTCGAAGTCTTTGCAATTTTTTCGGTTTTATTTCTGAACAGAAACGAAAAAGTTCATTATAGACATTTATTCACTTTATTGATGCCATGTAGTGGTGGCGAGGACAGGGAGGCCCTTTCTTATATTAGTAATTTTCGCGGTAAATTCGTATTTCTATAGTCCGAATTTACTGTTAATTTTTGTATGGTCATTAATCATGTTCTCTACGTATTCATGGTTATTATAGGTAAAAAAATGTTTTCATACTATGGAGGTATTATAATGAGTGTACCTGTTTGTGTGGGGTCCGTTTCTGATATTAACTTAAGTGCCTGAATTTGTAAAACGAGTATAATTTATGTCTGTATGTATAAGGATATAAAAGAAGTTCTGAGTCTCATCAATTTACAGCCCGAGTTACTGAAAATCGATATCTAAAATTTGAATTGAATTAAGAATACGTACGAAATATTGAAATGAAGAAACAGTCACTCTATAGGGTTGGATTTTTTAAAACTTTATTGCTGATATAATAACATCGTTGAAAAAAAAAATGTACATAACTGATGTATGCGAAATTATTAGAGCTAAACAAAGTGTACCTCGGTAATCTGGGTTTGGAGTCAGCTATGCTATGCTATAAAGCGAAAGTATGATTTAGTTTTTGTAAATTAACTTTTTGGGAAATTAAATAATAAATGGAATTTAATAAGAAAAATTTGATACACCCTGAGTAATAAATAATTTCGGATATTTGGAAAATCAACCGTTAAGACGGTGAAATAGAAAAAAAGACTTCTTTGATTGCGAATATATGGGCATTAGAACTGTAGAGTGATGAAATGTAATTATTAGTAAATGTTAGTAGTAGACGTATTTACTTCCAATAAAAATTATAAAACAAATTTCTACTATCATACATAAAAAAGATTCACTTACGTCTATAAAATATGTATAGTAAAAAAAGAAAGCGACAGCGTTATTTATCAGTAATATTCATATAAATTACTAGCTGGTGCCGTGACTTCGTTCTCGAGAAAATGGTGGGGTTGTTTCCTGAGCACTGCGTGTTTTTTTAAATTATAGAACCATATCAAACATCTCAATTAGCCAACGATATAGTTACCTACGTGATTTATTTATAATGTACCTACTAAAGTATTCGATCGTTTAAAACTTATCGCGAACTAGTTAGCGAACTGGTAAATAGACCCCGGCCTCAAGGATTTGATGATGAACCCTAAACTTTTCTAATGGTCATACATCAAGACGAAACCAAATTAAATACTTATTAGTGTATGTACTACTACAAAATATAAGCGTAATAAAATTTAATTCATAATATATCTAATTAATTATCACTTTTCTTCAAAAAGATAATTTGGGGATGATTGTGTAAATGTACTGTACCAACTAATATAGCAAATATACCAGGTGACTATTTGAAGTTTTACAGCCTTCTATCGTATTCTTGGTCACATTTAACATAGAAAAAAATAATATCAAAACAAATACTAATAAACAACAAAAAGAACCTTAGTTAAAGTTTGTTCTACAACTTTTAAAAGTATCATCGTCGTGTAACGGTCGTGGTGCGGGAGGCGGGCCGGATTGCGTGGCAGGGCGTGATTCATTTATTACATACACCAATTCGTTTTTACGTAAATCAGCTGATGTTGAGTATATATCATTTTAGGTGAGTGATTAGGTTAAATTTTAAGCACCTATTTTTTATTGATTAGAACGAGAAGGAAGTAATAAGTAATATTTGAGAGTATTGCAACTACTTAACCAGTCATGCTATCTAGCAATATATTTATTTACTTCCGGTGTTAGCAGATATCCTTTCAACAAATTATATCAACATATGAATATTTGGTTCATCGCTTAAACACTAGTGTGTTATAATAATTTTGATATAAATAATTAATGTACCTAATCTGGCAATAATTGTATATGGATTGTTAAGGTGTGAAGTGTTTGAATTAGTGCAGATTGACATGAGTTATATTATATTATTATAAAAGATTATATTATAAGATATAATGTTGTAGATTGTATTGTATTCCTGAAGAAATAACATAAATAAAGACTACTGGGGAAAACGGCGATGTCGTATCAAACTGAACAATAAGAGTGGGTGGAATGGCGCGTCAGAATTATTATACTCTTATCCTTTTCTTTTTGCAACACTAATGTTGAATACTATATTACAATAATAATTCACGATTGTTAGGTTTTTGCGGGTATATTACTAGTTACAGTTCTCCTTTTTAATAATAAGATTGTATTAATGACTAGCTGTACCCGCAGCTCCGCACGCGTTTTTTTTTATACGTACTAAAGAATTATTAAATTGTGAGACTATGTACAATTATAGAAATGCTCTTTAAAAACAATTGTAAGTACGACACGCATGCCACTTACAGTAACATGTAACGTGTACATTAGATATATAAATACAAACAGCGTGCCAAATGAGATTTGTCATTAGCAATATATTTGGAGACTTAACCTACTATATAACTACCTCAGTACTCAGGACACTGTATAAGGAACTAATGAAATAATAACGTTGGGCATTGACAAAATTGTAAAGGGTCAGTCGAACCTAAAAAAACCTAGACCCTTAATGGTCATAGTCCTATGCCGATACGTTTAGTAGTTTTGAAGTTATTAAACCGCAAATGAACTGTATTTTCATTACATATTAGGAGGTACAAGTGGTTTGATCAGAGGTGGTAGAGTCACGCTGAAGCTATTACTGGTTTCAGAAACACCAACGTGAAGGAATAGTGCTTGCATTGTTGCGTTTCGTTCATTCAGTGAGAGCGCCGGATAACCCACCTCCCCTACCCCTTCCCCAAACACAGGGTGGCAACGCACTTACGACTCTTCTAGTGTTGCAAGCGTCTGGTGACGATGGTGAACACTTAACATCAAGTGCCTCATCTGTTCGTTTGGCTCCTACGATATAAAAAAATACTGATATTATAAAGAGATAAAGTTTGTGAGTTTGGATGTTCGGGGTAATCAATGGTACTACTGATACGATTTTGCTATAGACTGCTTTTTTGTATATAAGTTTTTTTAAATGTTTTTTTGTGTTTGAAAATACAATTGGAACCTGGAGTTGTTAAGCTACTCACTTCGTATTATAAAACAAACTGAAAAACTACTGAACGGATTTTGACTAGTAGATAAAGTGTTTGATGAGGAAGGTTTACGTATATCATTTGTCAGGGTTTTTTTATTATTAGGACGGGACAACATCCGCCGGGCCCGCTAGTTAAATATAATTACAATTTCGTTCATGGGCAATCAATATGTCGGTTACCCTATTAAGTTTTCGATCGATATTTATTATTTGGCATATGTTAGAGTACGTACAAACACGTCCATACTGTTCGCTTTAAAATTAAACTATAATTTTAGGTGACACTGAAGGTGGGTAGGTCTGTGGAATTTTTAAAGAATGTCGAAGAAAATATTAGTTTATTCGTTAACGTCCGTTGCAAGTGTTAGGTTCGAAACGCGTTAGTAACTTTTTAGTTTGTAAAAAAATCACAAAAAAAAATTATCACGCAATGACCCGCTTAATTAGATTTAATATGCTGTACGTATATATCACATGCGGGCTCGTTCGATACCGTCGACGTGGGACGGGTGTGAAGGAGGGCGCGGGGAGCTATCATTCGGCTGATAATCAAGAGTTCCCCAGAGAAAGACATAAGCTCAAGAGAGCAGCTAGTTCACTGCGCTGTTTAACACACGATAGTTACTACACCAAAATATTGACAGTTGTATCAAAAGTGAATACTTCTTTAGGCGCGTTGAGCGATATTTTTGGCAGGAGATAAATTTGTAATTTCGCGTCATGACATGCTACGTCAGCATGACCGGCCGTATTTCGCTTGCGTCAGACTAGCGACGCGTAGTATAAGAGCCTGTGTACATGTAATATTGATATTTTGCATTGCAGGTGTGATTGATGAATATACTATACAAAAATGTTTATAATTATTGCTCCGAGTTCCAATAGACATGAAAAACACACTATTTAAATTGTTATTCACACTATAATTAATGTAAAACTTCCAAAGAGAACACATTTATTTCATTGTTTTGATTTCTCACTTTTGTCCGCAGTCCTTGTGACTGCCTCTACTTTTTTGAAATGTATAACTCAGTGAGGAAATTACATTTCCTTCTAATATTTTTTTTTTCGAACTGACTACGCTATTGACCTGGCAAGGTCTTTACAGCTTCGCCGGACTTCTAACCTTCTAATATTGTAATTAAAGTAAGTCTCTTTCTTACGTAAAGATTAACTATTCTATCCCTCAACATGAAATTTTTACAGGAAAGGCCGTTTCATCCAGAAAATCTACTTTTCTCGAGGTACATTAAATCGAGCGAATTCGCGGATAAAAGCTTTTTTTATATTATAGGAGGCAAACGAATATGTGGGTCACCTGATGTTAAGTGATCACCACCGTCCATAGACACTTGCAACACCAAGGAAGTCGCAAGTGCGTTGCCAGCCTGTGTTTGGGGGAGAGGGGAGTGGGCAAGTGGGGGAGGAGGTGGGTATCCGACGCTCTAACTGACCAAACGAAACGCAACAATGCAAGCACTGTTACTTCACGTCGGTGTTTCTGTGTGTCGGGTGATAGTACTCCGGTCGAGCCGACCCATTCATGCTGAAACCATTAATAGCTTCAGCTCTGATCAAACCACTTGTACCTCCTAATATGTAATGAAAATAGTTCCTTTCAGGTGTAATAACCTCAAAACTACTAAATGTATCGGCATGGGACTATAACCATTCCGGGTCTAGGTTTTTTTAGGTTCGACTGACCCTTTACAATTTTGTCAATGCCCAACGATACGGGCGTGAATCCGCTAGTTAGGTAATAACACCAGTTATTTATATTCCTTTTTAACAGTTTCTTGATTATATCTTATCTTCTTCTATCTACATATATATATATATAATAAGAATGTAGATCCGACTTGTCTGTACTTTTTGGTTATCGTGAAAAAAAATTGTTGCCGGTGTCTAGAAATAAGTATTAGAATACATTTCAATAATTTTTAGAAATGTCTGGCTGTTTGTATGAACACGCCTCACTGCTAAAGTACTGGGGGTTCACAATAAAACCTCACAGAGAAAATCATAAAACATATCCTCGAGAGTAACTTGGTCTTTGTTCCATTAAAATCGGTACACTCTATCAAACATTACTGTAATTTAAATGATGGCTGGAGTCAAGTACGCGAGAAGAGTAATAATCTATACTAGTATTATAAAGCTTATTTGTTTGGTCATACATACACATGGTGGGAGGGTTTTGTTTTTGTTCCCTCAACGAACTGAATCGAATAGTTTTAGTTCGTTTCATTCCGATATACACGTATTCATTTGTGAATCATGCAATTTCGATTGTATGGTTCACAAATGTATATATGTATGAATAGCTTAGAATAGTTAGCAAGGACAGACGCGTCTTTTTCCAGGTAACAGCCCAAGCCGACGTGCGCGTGCGCCTTTGTGTATGTTACCTAAAAACCTGCTATATATAGCACAAAGAAAATTTACCAAAATTCGTCAAGAATATCATGAACTACATTTTTTTTTACTTTCGTCCGTTATCCTGGAGAATCCCTTGTGTTTTATGAGATAAAAAGTATCCTAGATGTAACCTTGTAATATTGGTTATTACTGTGCCAAATTTCGTCTAAATTGGTTCAGTACTTTCAGAGTAATACGTGTTTAAAGGGACAGACAAACAGGCAGATCCTGGAGAATCCCTTGCGTTTTATGAGAAAAAAAATATCCTAAATGTAATCTCGTAACATTAGTTATCACTGTGCCAAGTTTCGTCAAAATCGGTTCAGTACTTTCAGAGTGATGCGCGTTTACAGGGACAGACAGACAGACAGACAAAAATTTTAAAAGGGTTATTTTTGGCTTCTATATCGACAACAAAGCTTACCCCCATCAAAATTTTCAAAAAATATTTAATGTACAGATTTGACCCTGCTACAGTTTTATTATAATATATAGATATAGATATAGATATAGAAGATGATAAAATAAAATCTCGCGGTTTAAATTTAACTTTATTCTCTTTAATACTGTTGTTAGGTGACAATAGTCTCTTTTCTGTTATTTTCACTTGTTGATTTATAAATATATTTTTTATGAACAAACTAGCGGTGCCACAAAGAGGCAATGAATAAATATGGCATATCTAGCCACATTTTATTATTTGTATATGTCCAGATATATAGAGGTTTACGACAAGTATTACGACACACTGTTTAAATATTTTACTAGTTGGGTATTTGTTTTCTTATGTGATGTATCTTTTTTTTCATTATATAATTTAATTACTATCCAGTCGATTTGCTATTAAACTGTCAAACTACAATTAATGAGCCATTGCTGGACGCCGGGCAGATGTGAAACATATAAATTATTTTGTAAAGGTAATATGTATAAAAGGATGATTTAAGACGGGAAATAAATATGTCATAATCAAAAATGAAATATTAAGATGTTTACAAGACAAAGAATACTATTTATTTAATAAACATTTATATTCACTAAATACAAAAGTTAAAAATTCAAAATCATATAGCGTAGCTAGGCATACCGTATGCGCATATAGATATATGCTATAGATGCTTCACATCAAATATGTTATCACTAACTAATATCGAACTGTCAGCGATTAAAAAATTACAAATACTAAGCTTTCTGTATAATCACAATGTCTTAATAGACCAAGATCCGAGAGCTGCTATCTTTTTTAAATTAATGAAACCTTATGTTTTGAGTAGTTTTTTATGTACTTATAACGCTTTCGCACTCACGGAGTTCGAGATTGAGGGCGATGTATAGATATCAGGAGACAAAGGTGACTAAAAATAGGTGCTACCTTACTTATGGTGGTAGAGCCACGCTGAAGCTATTACTGGTTTCAGCATGAATGGGTCGGCTTGTCCGGGGTAGTACCACCCTCTCATAGAAAACCGACGTGAAGTAACAGTGCTTGCATCGTTGCGTTTCGTTCGGTCAGTGAGAGCGCCGGAGGCCCACCTCCCCTCCCCTCTCCTGTCCCTCTCCCTCCCCTAACCCTTCCCCCAAAGGGTGGCAACGCACTTGCGACTCCTCTGGTATTGTTAGTATCCATGGACAGTGATGATCACTTAACATCAGGTGACCCACTTGTTCGTTTGCCACCTATGATATAAAAAAAAACTTATTTTTAAATGGCTGATTTTTTAATATGTTTATTCAGACAACTATTACAAAACTATATTTCATCAGCCAGACAGATTGTAAAGGGCAAACAGCCCGCCAGACGTGAAAGATAGTCAGCTGTTAGTATGAACGCGAGAGCTTTACATATGCGTTTTAAAGTAAAATACTCACTACTTTTGATTCAATAACTTTGTATGATCATTTAAAAAATGAATCATATCATCAAAATAATAATTAACAATTATTTATTTAAGTTCGAAAGTATAAACATATTTGGGGAAACTATTTTTTATTTTTCGAACTAAGACTTTTTTATTTTAGACTATAAACATTTATTTTTATTTGATTTCGGTACAGATATAATTATGTTAGTATAAAAAAATGTTAGGAATAAAAGTTATGGTAGTTATTGAATAAAATTATTCCATTTTCCCTAAATTAGAGTCAACAGTACCTTATTCAATTTAGGTCATGAGAAGGTGCTTATGGCGTTAAAGCTACATAAACGGTTTGAAAAACAACCCAGTCATCGAGAAGAACCGGTAAGAAAGTCCATCTGGTTTATCATTTCATGATATGTATATATTTTTACAAAACATAGACGGTGTTATAAAAAGTTAAATACGTATTGAATACTTGCTTTAAAAAGGTTTCGAATTAAATGCACCGCGCTCGCTCTGTGCAAGTTCGCGTTATCCTTTTTTGCGAGTCTTACCTAACGTTACCAAAACGAGACAAAAGAGCAAAATGGCGAATAGTCAGCGACCGCGGTGCATTTACTTCGAATTTTTTTTATAGCAAGTATTCAATAGGTATTTAACTTTTTTGTAACACCGAGATAGTTTTAAATTCGTTTTTAGTTACATATTGATCTACCCTATAATAATAGCCTTTAAATATTAAAACCCGCTTGGCATGATGCTTGAACTTATTATCCGAATCGGTAATGTGCTTTGGGACTTTGTTATAAAACCTAACATTATTACCTAAATAACTGATTTTTGGTCTTAGTGAACCTGAAACATGGAATGACCAATTGATTGCTTTTTCTAGTATTTGAATTTTGTTGGTCTTGCACTAAATCCAGCTTATCTAAGTTACAACATCAAATCACAAAAATCATTACAAGCTTATAATCAAGCTAAATTTAATATTGTATGTTCAAGCCACTTTTAATTTTTTAACTTTTATTTAAGGTCTCTTCCGTTAACAGTATGAGAACATCAGACTTTTTACATAATCCACACTTTAATAATTGTTTCTCTTCCATTATTTTCTAGTCTCTTTTTAAGTTCTGTTTACTTTTTCTAGGTTGAATCTTATTACTGCAAATAAAATTATTTCGCTCACAAATCGCACGCTGTAGTCGAAATTAACAGTTGTTCGCACACACTAAGGCATATATTAAGGTGTTGCGCTCATACTAACAGCCGACTATTTCTCATGTTTGGCGGGATGTTTGCCCCTTACAATCGGTCTGGCTGATGAAATATAGTTTTGTAATAGTTGTCTGAATAACACATTAAAAAATCAAGCATTTAAAACTAAGTTCACTCATTTTTTTGTTTGCTTTAAAGCCTCTGGCAGAAGTTGCACCTCCGGGTAGGTGGCTGATGACACTGGTTCCTGCTTTAGAATAATATTATACACAACATATCTATATGAAAATCAGCCATTTAAAACAAGTAAAGTAGCACCTATTTTTAGTCACCTTTGCCTCCTGATATCTAAATATCGCCCCAGTCTCGAACTCCGTGAGTGCGAAAGCGTTATAAGTACATAAAAGACTCCTCAAAACATAAGGTTTCATCCATTTAAAGATAAGATAGGTCTGGCAGCTCTGGGATCTTGGTCTATAAAAAATATAATCATTTTTTATTCAACTAAAAATATGAATTCAAAACATAAGATGGTCCAATTAGAGCTATGTGAATGGCGTCCTAATCTAATAGAATCAATTAGTATTCGATTAGCATTTTCAATTGAGTATTTGAACTGTTCGAATTACTCGAACCATTTCAATAATTTTAATATACGAGTAATTTGAACTATTTTTTAGTATTCGAATTATTCAACGTGATATTTAGACTGGGTATTTATTGTCAATTACAACTTTACTTATAATATATAACTTTACTTATAACTTACAATATAATCAGACAAGTTTTTAAAACATGCTGACACCTATTTTAACAAAAAAAAAACCCTTATTACACATTCTTTTGTGGTTATAATATCTAGAGACGATGATAATAATCGTTTAGCCAACAAACCTTTACGTCCTCTTTCATTACATGCCCATATGAATAAAGATATCGAATTAAGAAAAGATCTACCTAATGAAACCAACATAACTATTAGATTTTTCAGACCCATGTATCGCATATGTTAGCACTATAAAATACTAGGCTCGTTAAAAAAAAGGATGTATGTATTGTATGTATCCTGGATTTAATAAGGTAGCAACCTGGCAAATGGTACGAAGTGCCCTCTGGGAAGCTTACTAGAATCTTGATTATGAAGTCAGTTTAAAAAAAAACGTTTTCCTGGTACAGGTACACAGGTATAAAATATTATATTTCACAGAAATATTGCATTATCATAGTCTAAATCGCGTTAGTATCTCGGTAAATAAACAAATTTATAAAATTTGTTGTATTCAACCACAACATGTATTATTTTTGTTCATTTATTGGCCGTTCCCGTTTTTTTTTCCTCGAACTGACTATGCTATTGATCTGGCAAGGTCTTTACAGCTTCACCGGACTAGTCCAGCATTCCTTTGATTAGCGAGCTATTTACTTCTCATTCATAACGATACAATTTAGGATCAGTTTAAGGAATTGTACACACAGAAATCAATTTAAGTATATACAATTTAATTTAACTTTAAAATTTAATTTGTTGGAGCTAACATCCACTTCATAATTTATTTGTAGATTCCGCAAGGAATTGTACTAACTCTTAATTAAGATTACATTGATTATTGATTGACTGATTAAATATATAATTACATTTATTTTTCATTTTACTTTTTCCATATAAAACGCTAATTTCATATGTACGGTCCTAATATAAGCTCCTAAATAATAAAGCATCCTGCAGGCTGTATGTGTACATATTGTTTGAAGGCTGACTTTTTTCTCAGGGATGTCGAAAAGTAATATTGTGAACTAATACTACTAACGAATACTGTATAAGAATTTAACTCTCTGCAGTAAGTTTCTAATGACAATAGTGACATTAAACTGGTTTTGTTGTAATATAAAAGTTGACATCTAATAGAGAAGAGGGGAACGGAAAAATATGTGCCGAATATGCTCAGGGTGGATTAGAGTAAGAGATAATAACAATCGTATATTTTATAGTGTCATCAACTAACGTATGACGTATTACGTAAGCTAACGTATCTTCATTATGCTATAACGCATAATGAAGATGAATAATAGTTTTTTATTTATGTATAATACATTAAAATAAAAAACCATTAATCAATAACATCTAACAATAAGTTAACACACGCATTGTTCAGAGCAGAAAACAGAAAGAAAAAAAAATTGACTCTATAAAAAAGTATTCACTTTGATTATAGTCGCATATAGTATAATCATAGGTATTATATTATATTCTCTTTTTGATAGTGAAACAAAATAGCCAGATATAAACAGATGTTCATGACAACCCTGCGTATAGTGGATATCTACTCAATATTCATTTAGAAGTTACGGGTACTTCTACTTAGTAATGAGTAAATAGAGGTAGTTGCCAAAGAACATAGAAAGCGGCAATATAAAAAAGAGTAAATATCAATCTATTATATCAAAATATATATTAATAAAAAGTTATGTACTATGAACAACATAAGGACATTATTAATGGCGATGTACAAAACTGTAACAGCTATCGAGGACTAAATCTCAGGTCACATACTACTAAGGTACTACGAGACGAAGAACAGAGGAGAGAGACTAAGAACTATGCATAGACGTGCGACAACAGTTGTAATATTTGCACTTCGCTAACTGTACTAAAAATACAAACGTGTACATAAGAACTTGCACATGGTGTTTGTTGACCTGGTAAAGGCATATATATGATCGAGTATGTTAACATGTTCTGTGGCGGGTTCTGAAATGAGGTACTGGGAAGTACCTGCAACTTATACCTTCCATGTACAGTCAAGAGTGAGGCTGGAGTTACGTATGTGTTCACTCAACTCAAGATAGATGTGTGATATCATCAAAATTGATAAGATTAGAAGTGCGTATATCAGATGAAGTTTGATAATAGCACTAGTGAGAAAGAAATAAGTTAGCATGGTATGGGCATGATATGAGGAGAGACAAAAGTCACATCACCAGAATGGGTTTAAGTGTGATGGTATATAGATATAGGAGTAGAGGATGAACGATTAAGTTGTGAATGGATTATGTGAAGATTGTGAAGAATTATATCCGTATAAAATGTGTGAATACGGACATGACAGATGGTAGAGGAGAAAGGAAGACGAAAACATGTTGTGCTGACTCTACGTAGGATAAGGGTGAGAAGGCAATGATTAACCTTGTATGAAATATGAGCATTTTCAGATAATTTTGATAATTAACATTTTCCTCAATTTTCACGGGTGTGTATATATCTTACGCTTTCTGCGTAAGCCTTACATAAAATATTATAATCATTGAAATATACCGTAGTAATTAACGTTTTTTATTAACAGCTGTATGGACCTATCTGGTTTTTACTTGTAATATTCATTTCTATAATTGAGACTGTATCTATTTAGATGTATCGCACCTGTTTAGCATAATACAGTATGTAAATTATACGTTAACGATACATTTGATTTTAATTTTCTTATAACGTACGTGACATGCTGCACGGATACAGAATTGCATTACTTTAGTTACTGTATCATCACAGATATATATAGCTATATCATATCGTATAGCTAGACCAATCAGATAAAAAGTACAATTAAGATTTAGATAACAATTTCCAGGCAAGTTGGGCATTTTAGTTCTTGTGTTTTTTAGTAAAGATGTATATAATGAATTTCAAAATAAAGAAAAATAATGTATTTTCGGTTTTAGTGAAATACGGACCGCAGTATATAAAGCGTATTACAAATAATAACAGCACAGTATGTACCCACTTGTAAATATTAACTCGACGGATAAGCACCGAGCTCTTCTAATAAAATTTATTATGTATGAAGAAAGTACCTGGAGTATTATAATTTCAATTTTAATATCGTTATTTGGTAACTTGATGCTTACTCTTTCTAAATATAATAAAATATCAAACCTGTTTATCGAAGTACAGCAGTTTTAGCAAGAATTAAGGTAAATTTTGTTTTTCATTCGCAAATAAATCAGGTCGGCATGCTATTCAACGTTGTTTCATATCTGAAAGTTCATCAGAGTTATCAGATCACTTTCTAATAGGAACACAAACATAGTAGAAACTATTATTTAGTCGTTAATAACAAGCATGCGATGTTAGCGTTAGACAAGTAAAATACCTATAATTATTATGAAGTAACGGATGTTAAATAGTTATCGTTGGAAACCGGCTGTATTTACTTCTTAATTTTTATAGACTGAACTAGTTTTTCCCCTGGTTATTAGCGTACCCTCAAATCCGCCTTGCTTAAAACATAATCTAGAATAAAATGAATATTAAATTTCATGAAATGTTACTCGTGTGCTCTAAGTGTTATATTAGTTTAGTCTACATTTTATGATTAAACTTCTAAGGAACTGATGAAAACAAAGCGTTTAATATAACCCTAAGGCCGAAGGCATACACATTACGTAAAGTAGGGCTCAGTAAGAAACTTCGAGCTGCAAAATGAGATAAACCCAGTTTACACAATTCATTCACATTTTCGACGAACTATGCAGTGACTAATTCTATGTATGAATGCAAATGTAAATATAGTAGCTGTGTTTGTGAGTAGTATTAAATAACGATATATATTCAATTACTAGCGTTTGCTCGCGGCTTGCATTAACATACATTTGACTGATTCCTCCTGATTAGTACATTTTTTCTAGATGAAACTTACCTGTAACATTGATAATGCAGTCAAACAAATAACTCACATTCTAATGTTTTTTTTTATGCCATAGGATGCAAACGAACAGGCGGGTCACCTGATGATCACTGCCGTCCATAGACACTAGCAACACCAGGGGAGTCGCAAGTGCGTCGCCAGCCTGTGTTTCGGGGAGAGTGGGGAGAGGAGGGGAGATGAGAGGGAAAAGGAGGTGGTCCTCCGGCGCTCTCACTGACCGAACGAAACGCAACAATGCAAGCACTGTTACTTCGGTATTTTGTGAGAGGGTGGTACTACCCCGGTTGAGCCGACCCACTCATGCTGAAACCAGTAATAACTTCAGCGTGGCTCTACCTTTAGAATTTATATTAAGATGTGATCAGCAATCTTCATACAGAAAAACTTTTATAAAAACTTAGTAACACCGAGGAAAGTATTAATGATTTGGTATTGAACTATTGTGACCAATGGAATGTAAATTATAACCGTGGGAATTATTTATGATGTTCCATTGGTTGTTTCCTCTAAAAAAAAATGGTAGTCTCTGTCACTTTCAATGGTAAAACAGAGATTGGTGATATTAGTTAATTTTTTTACGGTTGATGTGCACTTTAAAAAGTTATATCTGGAAAATTAAACCGTTGAAAAATGTTCGAAGCTTAAGCGAAAGGAATTAATTAGTATATAGCAATAAGAGGATAAAACGAACTCGTGGCTTCAAATGTACTGAGACTAAAGAAAAAGGTGGTTTCAGAAATAAAACTATTACTTAAGCATCACAATCAACTTTACCACGGGGTATTTTCAGACCGATGCGAAGAAACCAATATGAATAAAATACACTTTTTAAAATTTTATTTAGCCCTCGGAAATAAAAATTCTAGATGAAAGCTATCAATTACCTTTTCTGTACCCTTTTAAGTAAAGTTTCATGATCATCTGTTGGTTAAGGCATGAAAGCTTAACAAACAAAGAAACTCATTCGCATTTATAATATTAGTTAGAATTAGGAATAAGAACTGTAGTTCTTGAACGCAGCTGTTACGGCCTCTTTAGTTATACAATAGTAACCAGCAAGCATATAAAACATATCAGAGCTATCGAAGCGCAAACACAGCTAACATCGTGGATGCAGTAGAAAAAATTCGAAGAATAATTAAATTATATTGCTTAAAATTGTCTTTAAAAATGAGTAATCAATGAGTCCAATTAAATCTATTGATTGATTTCACTACTTTCACACTATGGTATGCTATACCATATCATAGACAAATGTTAGAATTCATATAAATTTAATGCTATATGTGTAGGTATATGTAGTGGTTAAGATGTGAATAATATCACTAAGATGAAAAGTTTATCTCGCAAAACCATACAAAGGCGATGAACTGCAAACAGATTTAAATATGAGCTGAATGTTTGAAAGGCCGTCACTGTCAGTTAAGGTTTGCTTTACAAAGCAGTTCTTAGAGTAATTACGGTATATAGTCCTGGAGTTGTTTAAAAAAGTCTTCATCTTCATCTCATACTCAGTATTTAAGAGCTCAAGGTATTAATATTCATAAAGAATTTAATATAAGTCTTGTATACAGATTCAATAATATGACTCAAAAGCGTCGACTTCATCATTATACAGGGTAGAATATATCCAAATCTTGTATAGTAAATAAAAGTATTTATAAGAAATAAGCCTATTCTACAAAATTTAAATAGTTAAAACCATTAAAAATAAAAATGAAAAGTGTTGTATACTTAATAAATATAATTAGAATATACGTAGATTCGCAAAAATGAAACAAAGGTAAAAAGGACATTCTTAAGAGAATGCTACCACAGAATGTTCGTGGAAAGTTTTTTTTAAATCCTTGACTGGAAAAATAAGTTGCTGTTTTCCCTTTCTTCAAAGTTAATTAACAAAATAAGCGACTCTTGGAGTACACATGGATTGTAGTTAATTTATAATATTGCGATGAAAATACTAAAATAACTAATCTTTGGATAGAGTAATAAATGCAGAATCTGAACATTATATTTAATTACGGATACATTTAGTTGTGTAATCAGATAATCAGTTCAATAAATATATATATATATAGTGTGTTATTTTTAGCAATATTGTAATACTTTTATGTTGCTTTCGTAATTTAAACAGTTTAAAATTACTTTTGTATACATATCGGTTTATTGTACAAACAAAGGAATCCAGTATAAAGTTATCAGAATAAAATATGAATGAATTGATGACGATGTCAAATATATGATCTATAAGAATATAAATCATAAACAAAATCATAAAAAAAAAAATATAATAATGTAAAACTAACATGACTGTACTTTTTCGATTTTCGTGAAAAAAATTATTGTCAGGTGTCTAGGAATAAGTAATAAAATACATTTCGATCATTTTTAGAAATATCTGTCTGTCTGTCTGTTTGCATGAACACGCATCACTGCTAAAGTACTGGGTCACAATAAAACTGAAATCAGAAAGCATATTTTCGGGAGTAACTCGGTCTCTGTTTCATTAAAATCGATTCACTCTATCATAAGTTATTGTAATTTGAATGACTCCTCAAGTTAAGTACGAGAGAAAAGTAGTAATCTTTAACTAATTTGATTGAACGTGATAATCTCGGGCACTACTGGACCGATTTTAAAAATTCCTTCAGTGTTAGATAACTTATTTATCGAGGAAAGCTATATTCATGCTAAGACCAATGGGAGCGGAGCACCAATTAACAATGTTTCAAAATGGTTTTTTTTCTTTTGACAGCTTCCTATGCCTGTTAGCGTTAGTCCAAAGTAACTATTCCACGCGGACGAAATCGCGGGCAGAAGCAAGTTACGAATAAAATTAAACAACGAATTATTAATGTAATTTTGTAAGCTTTGTAATTAAAGAAATACTGTCATTAAGTTTACTCCATATAACATACCCGTACGATTTTTATTAGTAGAATTTAGAAATAACTGCTAGAAATGATATATTGCTTTAATTTTTATTAAAGTAAATGAATTCTCATCTAAACGCGCCATCTTCAGTAATATACTTAAGAGCAATTTCTAAAGATCTTCTCTGAAAGTAATAAGAAAGAAGAAACTTTTTTAATAAATAAGCCGAAACCTTTTGCCTAAGTTATTATGAACAGACATATTAAATACGAGTAAACCCAACTTGTATTATAATTTTGTTTGTACTTATTGACAGCTTGATATTTTTTAAGAGTTTCTTATATCGATGAAGTCTTCTATTTACGAGATGGGAATACATTTAGGTAATTCTGCAAACATAATTTTATCTCCAAATTTAGCATATTATTTCTTTAAGAGCGTAAATAACATTTACAAATTGAATAATAACACTCACTCATTCTTTCATAGGCTTTTTATTAATATTAATAGCAGTAATTCAACTCAGTAGAATTAATATGAATTACTATGAAACTCAATTGAAGTCTTTTCTAGTTAGCCTGAAAAGCGCTTCTTTTTAAAGAGTAAATAATACGTGAAGAATACTTTTATTTTATATGCTTAGATTCTATAATCTGAATGGCCTCTTTCTTACTTTAATTTTACTTATATTCTTTACGTACCTAATAAAATCGTAAATTTTGCATATGATACTTATGATATATATTTTATAATAGTTCTCTGTTTAATATAAGACTGAACCTGTGGACGGAACTTGGCTGCATATCACCACGCTTTTTTATAGATACTAAACAGAAATGACAACGTTATTTCACTTGAACGATGTCGTGAACAGCAACCAGTTTGAAATGATTACTGTTCTTAATCATAAACATAATATAACGTAAATTAAAAAAAAAATACAGCCCATCCCTAAATAATACCGAATTCGGCTTTGTTAAAATATATCGAATTTTTTTCATAAAATTGTTAATATCGATATGTATACACAAATTAGAAGTGGTTAATATACTATATAGTAATTATTATAACGTGAATACTTCTATTCGACATAATTTTACAAACGATAAATTCACTATAGTTCTAATATATTGAAAATGAAATTATATTGAATGTTGATTTTAGATAAATAAGTACTATACTCGGTATAATCATGTAACAAACAATGCATTACAATGATATTTATTTCATTGGTTAACACTTGGTTTATATAATCCATTTCTTAAATTTCAACAATTAAATTGAAATGCTATTTTTCCTATAGCTATTATTGGTTTTCATAATTTGTAGCTATTTCGTTTAACGGCAAAATATAATAAATCACATATATTTGGTGTATTAAGTTTCCTAGGTCGTTATAATTCCATAAAATTATAATTATAACAATATTTATCGTGTTCCAAATTAAATTGTTTTTTTTTTCGAACTGACTACGCTATTGACCTAACAAGGTCTTAACAGCTTCACCGGACTACTAAATAAAACTGCATGCTAAATAAAAGTCGTAATAATTCACATCTTTAGTCTTACAAATACTATCTTACAGTCTACAAATAAGATATTATTTCAAGTATATATCCTATATAATTAATGTAATCTATCCATATATACTTTATGATGTGAGTATGTATAATGTCGACGGAATTTTGCGGTGATTACGACGGTACTTTAGGTTAACTTTACATAATACAGCGTCATATCATTACTTAATCTTTTTATAACTTCATATACTGTCTCTAATTTTACGAAATTTATTTAACTATTTTGATTTTTTTAAATACTTTTATATAATTACTGGTTTTGAACAATATCTCTATTTATAAAAATATCAAATTGTATACATCGATACTTATCGTTGTATTTTCACCTTCTCATCCCTACCATCGGTTTGGAACAGGAAACCTACGTACCCAACGCCACGCCATGCCGCGCCGCGCCGTCCCTGCCGCCTGGTGCAGTGTCATGGTTTCAATTTCCGGAAAGCATTAGAACTCGGAACAGAGACGTTTAGTTACACGTCTCGAATGAAAACGGTTGAATTATTGATTCGACTTGTGTTAGTGAGAATACGCGCTCTGTAGTAGAAATCGTGTTTTTTGTATATTTGCTAAATAAGTTTAATATAAGCAAAATATTACTCATTTTACGAATGGTTTTAGTTTACATTTTTTTTCTTGATTAATAATCCCTTATTTATTTATTTTGGAAATTATACGCAGGCCTTTTTATTTTAAAATAACGTGTATATTACTTATTGAGGTGTACAAACTTTACATATTAAACACAGAATTTTGGTAACTTCTAAATGTATTAAACTCAAAGTCTAAAGAAATGAATTCTAAAATAAATTAAAATCATTTACATTTTATTTTATTTAAAGAAAGAGTATTGAAGTTAAATTGTTAAATATTAAATCACACTCGTATAAAGGTACGTTGTCTACTATGGATGTCAGTGATGAAAGAAACAAATGCGTACGATAACCGATTTGTTTGCCAACATGTTAGGCTCCATGTGAATATTCAAATCCCATCCTATAAATACTAAGGGCATATATATGTTTATTCAAACCCGTCAAACGTTAATAAATTAATCTATTCTATCTCGAACTTTAACGAGATAACGTTCATGTTTAACATAACTTAATTGCAAATTTTAATTGTAAAACGGCACGAATAATTTCACCGTCATTGTAACAATCAATCACTGCAAATACCTTTATAATCGAATTTGGATTAGTTACTTATCGAAACGACACATCAATCACGTCGTTTGAAGGATACAATAATAGACGTATAGGTTTGGTACCTGGATTGTTTGTTTTCGATTAAAACGTGATTGTCTTCAAACAAATGGCGAAACTGAGAGCTGTTTACACAACAATATCTCCCTATTCTTTTAATTTTTATGCTGACGGTGAAAATATAAATACAGAAAAATGAAATACGTGATATATATATACTTTTTTTTTCTTCGAACTGACTACGCTATTGACCTAGCAAGGTCTTAACAGCTTCACTGGACTATTACCTATATACATGGCTATGCTAATATCCAAATACCTAGAGTTAGAGAATGTATATATAGGTATATGTACAATATGCAATCACTATAGTTAGACAGTAGCTAGTGCTTGCGACTTCGTTTTTGTGAAAATGATTTTATTTTCTGGGACTATATAGTTTTGTATTGATTATGGGTTGTCTTTAATTTTTTTGATTGAAATTCTGTCATTACTATTATTAACCTCTATAACAGTTTTATCAACTTTATGTTATCTTTATAAAACTGTTACCGTTACTGTTCATTCCCGATAGAGAAGCTTAATTATATATAACTCTGGTAATACAAAAAAATCATTTATCTGCTAGTAAAAGTCTCGTCAAAATCTTTTTAGCTATTTCATAGATTAATAAGAACAAACAGCAGTAACTTCAATTTTATTTATATGTATAGATATCGTTGAGTAATATGCTTTAATTGAATATTATGCTAATTGCTGGATTTATAACTATAATATAATTTTAGTTTATTATTATATAACTTTTACACAACTATAACCATAATAAATTTACTATTGTAATTTATTAAATAATATTAAATAATAATATTATTATATCAAGCGTGTATTATAAATCTACAAATTCCCAAATATTTTATATATAATTTATACTTATTAATAAAGAACTACAATATATTTTTTTTATGTCACGTGTTGCAAACGAACAGGTGGGTCACCTGATGTTAAGTGATCACCACCGTCCATGGACACTAACAACACCAGAGGAGTCGCAAGTGCGTTGCCACCCTTTGGGGGGAAGGGTTTGGGGAGGGAGAGGGAGAGGAGAGGGCAGGGAAGGTCGGCCTCCGGCGCTCTCACTGACCGAACGAAACGCAACAATGCAAGCACTGTTACTTCACGTCGGTTTTCTATGAGAGGGTGGTACTACCCCGGGCGAGCCGACCAGTAATAGTTTCAGCGTGGCTATACCACCAATTTATATAATGTATACTTTATCTCTACAGTACGGGTGTAAAATTAATAAAGTGAGTTTCCTTACGGAGGTACAAGTTAATATATTAAATTATTAGTTATAACTATTTAACAACTGCTATTAGCCTATAAGTTTATAACAATGCATAAATATGTTTCTCATAAAATACGAAACCGAAAAGTATAATAATATGAAAAAAATAACTTAATGAATAAAATACACTGTATTTGTAGTTACAGTTACCAAAAAAAAACCGTCAAGGATGCTGTAAAATCTTGAATGTTATCATAAATTTCTTAAGTAGTAAAGCTTCTGACTGAGAGGTTATTAAAATGAAATATAATGAGTCTTTTCAGTAATGAAGTGAGAGCTTAAGAGAGAAAAATACGAACATGCAGAAAATATTTATAATTCGGTTCCCGGCATTATGTGATCCGAGTTTCTATAATTTGATGACACAATTTAATAATTACAGGATAATAGATGAAACTACACTAGGCTTTTTTTAAGTGACTGTCGCTGTTGACTTGAACACCGTCACAGTTTCATCGGTCTTAGTGGCGAATGCGGAAAGCATTCAGTCGAAATGATAGCTAGAGCAAGGGTGCCAAAGTATCCGAACCACGGATTGGGCCTTTGCCTTGCACGCAAATTTCACGATTTCGAAGCTCAACAACCATGGACGGAAGCTAACTAACCATACACTTATAGAACACATATTATATATACACGTACTTACTATAGATATATGCGTACATGTATTTAGAATCTGCCAATTTTAGCTAAGATTGACATCTAACCAAAAATCGATCCCTTACAGAACCTCATGTACCTACTGTGTGGGTGTGTTGGGTTGCAGTGTCGTCAATATTATCAGGAATGAATGCGATGTCACTGTATCGGAGAATATATATAATATACTATACGGAGAATAGGACCCAAACACTGCTCAATGATTCATTTTTTACTATTGATGTGTTACTAGAAATAACTGATATTAATTACCTAAAAAGTGTAAGAAAAGTTTTTTTAATATTGGCTCTTGTTATTGGCCTATATTAATAAAAAAAACTAATTTAGTAATTCAATATAACAATATATCATAACGTTAGCCAAAGAACTGACTGAATTCGGCATTTAGTTGCCGTTATAATGCCGTTTTAAAACATATGAGCCGAATTAAAATATAAAATAAATTAAGTACATTCTACAATAACACAAGTACAACATACTATATGTGTTTTTGTTTTTTTAATTCATAACATCCGGTTCTCAATTACAAAATTCAGGAAAAAATTTAGTGTAACATAAACATCTGTAATATTCACGAAATGGTTTTTGGAAAGTACTTGAAGTAAATAAACCGGAAGAGTATAAAGCTTAATTAATTTCCTTGTAAAATCAAACTTACCAAATTTAGTCTTGTTTTATGTTCTTATCCTACCCCCATACCTACGTGAGGGAGATTCGGCTATTTGTCGCACTAAAACTGACCTCAAAGGTAATTCCAGAAAATATGTCCAGAAAAACGTTCAGACACTTTTATCATTCCTGTAATATTTGAAATTAGGGTTTCCAAGTTCCTTTCATAATGTGTAAATACAGCGGGCCCAGTTATCGTGCTGCGTCTATCGTCATGCAGCCCGATATTTCGTAACGAATGACGATAATGCGTTTCCACGCCGCGCCGGCAGTTATTGCGACCAAGACAAAACTTTTTGGCGACACACGTAGGTATGAGAGTACCTTTACTGAAACTATTACGTGTAAAACTTCAAATAATTTAGTATACAATGCAGTTGGATTTTACTGTTAATATTTATCTGGTGATTTATAATTTTAATAAACTGCGTTTACCTAAAAGTTTTTTTTTAAATAATAACGCCGCGCACACTCTATATAATTTCTAAAATTCCGTAATCACTGGCTGTAAATTATCAGGTAAGTGTTTTAAGAGTAGGTGATAGAGTTAACCCTTCTATTAAAAGTGATAAGTTTTAACCAATGAGTTTTATTAACTCAGCATACGGCCATTGTTGTTTGACACAGTAATTAATCATAATTTAAAGGTCTGTAAAGGTGGTAGACTTTTGATGATTTATATAGTTCAGATCAAAGACCGGTCACGAGGAGACGTCTTTATTGTTACGGTAAGGATGTAAATTTGTAACAATCGGAGATTCCAATTTGTTGGCCAATGTTAGTTACCTTCATTGAAGAGTTTTTATAAAGTCTTTAGTACAAAAATGTATGTTTTTGCTGGATAATATTTTTACTTAATTTTAAGCTAACATGGTCCTTATTGGTGCCTAGCTTACCCGTTTATTAGGATCAAAAAGAAATGTAGATAATTTTTTTACATATAACAATATAATATTATTTATGTAGTATAAAATAAATTCTCAGGGTTTGACTGTTAGTTAATAAGTAAGGAATCTACACGAAAACTTGTTTCCTGGGTTAAATATATTCCACAAAAATTATGTTCTGTGCTTCCAGAATTAAAAAAATATCGACGTTCATATATTTTCATCATGAGAGATTTAAATATCGAATGTAGATCTAAGTACAACCTAGTATTTCTTAAATACGTATTGCCCTATACGAGAGTGTAGAAATTAGGGAAGATTAAATGTGTATATTCAGAAATATGTGAATATTAATTGTGTTTAAGTATTATTCAATTCACAACATGGATTTCGATAAATACGTTTTATTATTGGAGTGGCACTACGAATGGGAGAATATAAATCAATCCATTTGGGTATGTCATATTTTTGTATTCTACGGGAAAATTTTAGATAGATATTGCATTGACATATAAAACCCCAAAACGCACAGTCTCGAATAAAATTAGCGCTCAAAAATGGACGCAAAAACTCCCCATTATACGTACATGGCTATGGTTATGCGAGAAACTTATGATTTTGCAAATTCAACCTTACCTGAATGAATTAAAGTTGTTTTTATTTACAAGGATGCAAGCGACGCTACACTATTTGAAATGAATGCATAATCCAAAATTATGCACTAATTTTTGTGTGCCGGCTGTGAGACGTTAAGTGTGCATCTTGGGTTTTTGTATATCAATGAGATAATGTAACACTTTTTATTAATTCACTAACGTTACAAATTAGGTAAATAATTACTATACTTTGTAAACTTATTTATTTGTTAAATAGTTTGTGAACACGCTTACCAACTTAAATGTGAGTACGTAATTTATTATTTAAAAAACTAAATAGTAATACGCTTTAAATATAAAATGTAATTACTCTACATATTTTTATATTTTACATTAGGGTATTAGTGTATTACTTTTAAAAAATCTGCTGAGGTTTTTTATTTCTGAAAATAAATGAAAACAATATCTACTGCAATACGATTACAGTTTATTTTATGTTAGATTTGTAGTCCTTTAGAAGTATCGTAGGGAATGTATTCACTTGTTTTTAATATTTTATAAGGGCGGGCAGACAAAGCAAGGGCAGGTTTTACTCCGGCAAATTTGATGATAAACTCAAAAGTTTTGGTTTTTTCATATAATTTTGTTTATATTCTGTAACTTTTTTGTTTCATCTGTGTCTTTATATTTAGGTATATAAAATCCGATATTTTATATATAATAAATACTCATTTGTATATAATATAATCACAGAAGTAAACTCCAAACGTGTACATAGTATATGACTCATTGTTTCGACGTTTCAAGTATATATCTATACTAATATTATAAAGAGGTAAAGTTTGTTAGTTTGTACTGTTGTAGGGAGTAATCTCTGGATTTACTAAGCCGATTTTGATAATTCTTTAACTAATAGAAAGCCACGTTATTTACGAGTGTCACAGGCTATATATTAACCCGAAAAATGAAAACACTTTTTTGTGGTAGTCGTATTTGCAAAGTCGAACGAAAACGTTTCATACGATGCCTTAGCGATGAGAAATATATACTCGAGTTCTAGAGAAAAGTTATAGAGCTTGATAATGCCTATAAAAAAGTTAGCGACAGCATATGTCTAACTTTATGGTTTTTTTTATTATCAGGGTGGAACAACGTCCGCTGTGCTCGCAAGTTCTTTATTAGGTACATTTTAAGAGTTTGCGGCTGGTTAAAATCTACTTAAGAGTAATTTATAAATATAGTTTTTTTTTGATAGCAGACTTTTTAGGATCTATGTTATTGTTATTTAATATACCTATGTGTTAACTGTTGTTACCACTTTTGTAGTATTAAATAAGACTACCATGCTGACAAATCCGTGCTCGAAGGTTAAACATATAAAGAAATGCTTTTTAAATTAACAAACTATAAATACAAGTGATATAACAATGATATATCGAATCAATACATATTTACGGACTGCAGAATACGTATAATTTTTATATAAGTCCCATTTTTTAAGAAGAAACTAGATGTTTCCTTATTTTACCAGGGCATTATTGTAATTGTAAGTTTTTATATGGATAAAATTATGTAGGTATATAAATAATATCAATGTGAATTAATCCCTATTAATATTACAAAGAAATAACAGTTTCTGAATGCAGAGGAGGTATTGCTTGAACTAAAGATCACATTTTTTTTCCATATCTATTGAATGTTATACTTAATAATTTATCACTGTTAAACAATGCTGTATTAAGTTACTATTTAATAAATGCATACTATATTAATAATGACACAGTCGACATCTGTTGGATAATGTTCGTTAAAGAATAGAACTGCCGTAAAGCGATGGCTATAAAAATAATTTGTTTAGAAATATAGTTTAGTAGACTCACAGATGTAGCTCGTCCAACATTAGTTTATTTCGTTACGAGAGATGGCGCTACTTGCTAATAAAAAGAATCTTTCTTAATTATTTAGTTAAATAGAAAAAGACCTTTTTAGTAGTTATAGTATAGTGAAAGATAACATTGAGGGAGTGTATTGCGATTTGAGAACAGAAATAAAGGAGGATGAATAATTATAGAGCAGAATTAGATTGTATTATTATATTTCAATCTTTAATACCAAAGTAAAATACATGTGGCAATATAATATGATAATAGTAGTATACATATAGTAGATTTTCCATAAATTTATACTGCAATTCTTATAATCTAAATATACTAATTAAAGACAATTTAATTTGTTTATATACTCATATAAAATAATAACACATAACAATAAATATTTAATAATACTTATTGACGAGACATTTACATGTCAAATGTATAACATCCATTTATTGTTTAATATTGGCATTGTAGGTAATATTTGGTATAAAATAAATATATTATAGAAATGTATACATACTTTATATACAAAAAATATTATTAGATTATCAAGTACATGGCATAAACGGATATACATAAAAACGGACATGTTTACGGTCCATACGAATGGGTTTGGTAGAATTTGAATGAACGCGTACGATTTCTGAATCACTACTATATAGAGGTCGTTAACCAGAGTAGGTAACTAAATTAAATTATTCGAACGAGATGTAATTAACAATGCCCAAGGGATAAAATTAAAGCACTTTAGTAATAATCCGTATGATATAAAATTCATAGATTGATTTCATTCTGCTTTAACGTAACGTTCAAGAACGTGTATCTTGGGCGCTCGATTTGTATAGTAGACACAAGATGAAAGAGATCGCAAAACTAACGCAAAGCATTATTGGTAAACGGGAATGTTGGGATGAGATGTCGGTCCAGGGGGCCTGGGAACGATTCATTGATCCGAACGCTTTCGGGTTCGCGATAGAGATGATGAAGAGAGGGATGGGTAATGTTTGTGCAGTTTCTCGTTCTCTCCATTTAAGTTTAGAGAACCAGTCTACAAAATTGGTAGGTAATGTATGTACTCATATAACATTTTAAAACATTATGAAGCAGAATATGTAATGGTTAAGTTTATCTCATTATAACCATTCAAAATGAAAAATTTCACAAGTGAAAGAGATTTAATTGTGTTATATTTTACAATGTTTTGTTGATAAACACTACTATAAGATTTAATTATCTATTCGAAAAATGATCAAATTAATTGGATAATATTATACACTATAAACATGTAGTGTTTACCATATCAAAAATAAAAGAGGATATACCTAATCCTTCAATATTTGTACTTAATAATTTCTGGTGACGACCTCGCGCCTCATCGAGTATAGAAAACTCTTGTATAGCAGTTTATAAACCGACCCGACAAAGTGCGACCACCGATTTGTTCTATCCCTGTCGCACATGAAATTGTGCGGTCGAAGTAAGGTGAGGGACGAGGGAGCTCGATGAGAGGCTAGTAGCTATAAGCGTTTGTATTCCCGACGCCCAGCCGTTGTTGGCGTTCGCGTTGTTGCCGTTGTTGCACATCGACATCAACCGCTTTCAGTGATAGAGCGCGTACCTCGGCGCTAAATCTACATAACCTAAAAAGTTTACCAACCCTGTTTATTTTTAGTACTGTTCGTCGCAATTATCGTAAAATACTCATGAATACCTCGAATTTATAAGTTAGTGTTGTGAAATCATACGCCTAAGCAAGGGGCGTACGTGGAGTGATTTTTTGTGTAACACAAAGTAAATACAAACGGCAAGCTGTGGGGATCAGGGGCCTTCTTTTTGCCGCCGCAGGGGATGTATTATCCTGTGAGTATTCAGACATAATAATAATATTTTTTAATATTACACCTTTTGTGAATTAAAACAATAATCATATTATTTTATGAGTTTTGACCAAGTTAAGATAACCCTGGTGTCATACGAACCGGAGTATTATATTATGGCGTTCGGCGTTTCTAGTTCGGCAAGCTACTTGTGAGAGCATATACTGATCCTTCACTCACGGCCATAAAACACTTGTACTAATTTTGTATGAACGGTATGTACCCTCATTAGATACATTTGAATTCTAAGTTCTTCTTATATTGTATTAGATTTTAGTTTTACAGACCTGGTACTTTCGATATCAATATATATCACATAAGTATATACATGCGTATGTAATGTATCTATATAGGTAGTTTCTATAATCATGAATATAGCTTTAATAAATAACAATAGAGATTTATAAATTACCTTTGTTGTCATATTGAGTATTGAATGAACTATTATTTGCTCTCTCTTTCTGTAACGTATATACTACGTGCGGAAAGAAGAAAACTATAGTTATGTCTTTTGTAGCAAACATTACAACCATGATGTGCAAAACATAAATTTCTAAACAACCATTACCATTCACAAGAATTGAAAAACTAGTTATCCAAGTATTAATGGTTATTTATAATTTTTAGTTTTAAATAAATAATATAATATGTTGCAATTAAATCAGAATATATTGAAACCATTGAACATATTTGTATTTAGATGGTAAGAAATGATGTGATTTTTTTTCTTATCACTATTAACAAATATACCTTCAGTCTAAAAATTTAATTATAATATTTTAAACATGATGTGACTCATCACTTTTTATTTTATCATAATTTCTCTAAATGGGACTATTTGTAAAAATTGTTAGAATGAAAGTGGGAATTCAGATGAGTATATGTAACCTATGTCATGTCAATAAAATATACTTTGTTTACATTTGAGTCATAGTAAGGAGAAAAGCAGATCTGAACAAAAAAAAACGAAAGAGATTTGATTACTGTGATGTATCTCTGTGGTGATGTATTTCTTACACTCCGTGGATTTTTTTTTGTAGCAGTCTGCTACTTATACACATACCGCTAAATTTATTTTATGCCAAAAACGGGCTTACAATATGCTTCATATATTATGGAGTTAAATTTATTATTCATAAATCTTTAAAATAATTAATTCCAATTTACAAAATTTGTATTTAAATTGAAGAATTAAAAAATAAAACAGAAATAAGAGTGTGTACAATTTGTTGAAAGATTGATCGTGGTAGCTCCACTGCCAAAGTTGTGTTCTGGTCGGGTCGCTGTGATTGCCAACATGTACTCTCACATGAAAGTCACTGCTTAGCTGTAGCGAGCTGTCAGGACTATAGGAATATTTATATATATAGGATTATAGGAAGTATTTCTTGGAGTTGTTTATAATATCTATAAATTGCAATAAACATTTACCATAGGGTAGACTGCATGTCTATTATTAAATTTCTGTATGTATAAGCAAATTGTATATGTAATTTTTTGTGATGTCACCAATTTATCAGAATTGTGTGTTCTGCTATATATAATCAAAGAATGCCTTGTTTTAATTTACTTGGTGTTAGATTATTATTATATTTATTGTTTACTAGCTTTTGCCCGCCGATTCACTCGCATTATTGTAGATTTGACGCATCTCTTGGGAACAGTAATTTTTTTCTGGATGAAAAGTACCCAATGTCCCTTTTTTGTTCTTCTGACAATGTATATGTAAAATTTCAAGATAATAGGTTAAGCACTTAAGGTGTGAAAGCGTAACAAACAAACAAACTCACATAAATAATATTAGTAAGGTGTGAAGACAAATGGATATAGCATTTGACCACAATCCCACTTATTGAATGATTTGGTTCGACATGGTAAACGCGCTATACACGTCGATCGATACTGTGTCCAAACACACTAACCAGTGTACAATCACCTCTTCTATAAATACCCAGTTACAGAAAATATTTTATCTCACAGTAGTCCGGTGAAGCTGTTAAGACCTTGCTTGGTCAATAGCGTAGTCAGTTCGAAAAAAAAAAAAATATCTCACACTTTATAAGATTTCGTTTCATATTAAATTTTATTGTAATGCAAGTAATAATCCATTTAGGTAGGTAAGAACTAACTACCTATATCAGTTTAGCGAGAGAGCACGCCACTTGTTCCAATCCTATTTTCTTGCTACGTAGAACTCCACAGATCGGTCTCCACAGCGTCACGCCTCTGATATCTGGGCCGAATATTTGGACGACAAACAATTGGTCGTATCAAGTATGCTCTTTTGACCGTTCAGTCTCCTTTAATGTTTCTATCTGACTGAACTTGTGAAGTCTGAGGTTTTGAATTGCCAATGATCTTGGGTTCGGCTACCAATTTCTCAATTTCCTCTAAACCATGTTGTTTCATGGGCCTATGTTCGATCATTTTTACTGCAAAAAACTGACTATTTTGTGCCTAACGTTCAGGCTCTAAACCTAAGTTTAATGGTAAAGCTTTTCTCACAACACGTTTAAAGGCTAATATAAGAAACACAGACGATAGGATGTCTTCTTGTTTTAGGATGGTTATCAGCGTGAATTATCACTACACACCCAATTCTGTATTTAACCCGGCTTTCATTTATTAGTGTTGTGATACGACTGACTTATTTCGGATGTTAAAATTTATATAAATGAAAAATAAGATTCCTCGATCTGTGCTGTCAAAGGTTTTCGTGAACTCCACAAACTAACACCGAACGCTCTATACGTACTCTCACACTCTTTTCCATAAGTTGCTTTAAAAAGGGAAGTTTGATGCAGTTCTCTCCGAGTTCACATTGATAATCTCCAAGGATTCCTTCAGTATAATTTTAGTCTCTTTACAAATACATTAGACAAGATCTTGTATACTTCTGTTAGAGAAATAATCATTAGATATAGAACTTTTTTACGAAATGTGCAGACGACTCTTGATCTGTCTTTCTAGTTCCAATATCCTAAATAAGGGCTCATAAGTTTTAAATTACTCCATATCTCCGTAGTTCTTCCATCGTTCCGACGGAAAACCGTTAATCCTAGAAGCCTTATTGTTCATGAGTCTCGTTATCTCTCGGCGGACCTCATCATAGGTTTGAGATTCGTCTCAAGAAAAGTGGTTAAGTTGATATTAGAAATATTCACTCCACGTCTCTTATTTAATTTCGAAAAGAAACAAATGTTCTGCTACTGTGTTTTAGTATTTGAGCGACGGATTGATACTCTTTCTTTAAGGTACTCAGGTCTTTATAGAGTTTTTGGCTTAGGCTTGCTCTTAATAAAGATTCCATCCAACTTACTATGCCATTCAAGCCTCTTTTGGCTTGATTCATTATCTTCACACTAGCAACGATCTGAAATTTTTTTTATTACGAAATCATTGTATAATTGTTGTTATTCTCGCTGAATTTGAAACTTTACTGAAGGTATATTTCTAAAATAATAATTTTTGCTAAGAGATCAATAGCTATCTTAGATGTTCATGTCAACCGTTAAACTTATACCGTGTTATTACAAAAAAGTTAAATATGCATTAAATACTTGCTTTAAAAAGGTTTCGTACTAAATTCACAGCGCCCGCCCGAGGCAAGTTCGCGTTATCCTTTTTCGCATGTCTAACACCAAAGGTCACCAAAGCGAGACAGAAGAACAAGATGGCGAACATTCAGCGAGAGCGGTGCATTTAATAAAGCAAGTAAAATACGTATTTAACATTTTTGTAATAACATCGAACATGGTGGAGATTCTTAGGTAGTCCAACTAAACTAGATGACTCCGAAATATGACGCACTGAGTCACTCAGGCCGGATTTCCTCAAGATATATTTTATGGCTGCGATAGAGCGGACTATTCTACTCTCGCTATTTCCTCATTACTTGTTCAAGAGAGTGCACCACGTGAAGGTGTGGTTTCAATGTTTAAGATGTTATTGAACAGCTCTTATCTATATTATTATTGCCCTCCTTTATTTTATCTAATCTATTGAATCTATTCAAATGTTTATATGTAATAAATACAGTTTAGACGTAATTGTTGTAAAATATTATTCTATGATTAAGAAATGTTATGATACATTTACATGTTAGTTTAAACAATATCATTTAATCATTTATTTTTTGATATTTTGCAATGCGCTTAGCCACAAGTAAATAACCATTGCATATGTAGATAATAAGTAGATATACAATGACATGAAAAATATTAATAATTTATATAATCCAGATATTTAACGTGCTCAAACTCGACCGAAGTGACGAGCTTAGTTATGTTACAACTGTAACCACGTGTGTGACATGTGAGTCAAGCAAGCGTAAAGCTCTGTAGCAACGGCTGATAAACGTTAAAACGAAACGGGAGTCGTGTTCATCTTAAAGTATTATGGAACATTAGAAATGTTTGCGTTTATCTGTTTCTAACAATTTTAACCTAAGTTATAATTAAAAGGTGCGGATTACTAAGTGTCATGCTTGTCAGTTTCTGCACAAAATTTTGGGTTATCCTACAGCACTGTTTATCTCGTTAACCCCTGAGCTGAATTTTTAATAGCCTAATCTCAAAATGGCGAACTATGCTTTTAAAGATCTAGCCAATTTTTTTCAAATTATCTTTTTACATTACATAGTGTGTTATTCGTTCAAATTTTGTAATAAATACGGTTTTTTTTAAACTTAAGCTGCCATCAGTCTCTCGTCCAATATACCATAAGATCTACATTCGTTTGTATGGAGTTTAAACCCTTATGATTTTGCACAGTCCAGGGGTTAATTTCTCCAAATATTTCATAAGAAAAAGAAATAGTTTTAACTCTGATCTACTTGAGTTTATAAGGTACACATATACATGACTATTGTTAATGACTACGTCCGGTACCGCTATGACATACCCGACAGGGGAGACTACAACGCTACCCGGGGAACCACTATTGACCTGCGATACCGCGCTATTGACTTTATCGGGGGTGTTACTAATGACCTCGAACGCTATTGGTTGAAGTTATCGGCTGTTCATTATTTACCCCGACTACATTGGTGGGAGTTCGGCATATAAAGGGTAAGATGTCGCTGCTCTGCACGCACTCCTATGTGGAAGTTATTGTAAGGCGAAGCTTTGCCCGGATAAATAGTCACAGTATCTACGAAGTGTTTATTGGCGTTCATGACTGCATCGACTCTATACGTGAATAATGTAACACTATATAGTTGTATAGCATTAGTTTATACAGAAATTATTGTAATTTATGGCACAATACAATTTTCGCCTTTCTTCGTTTTCCCATGTTACCGCTGTTCGCTTTGGTTGCAGAAAATATAGTTAAATTTAAATAAATTGTCGGGTTTGGATTAGATCCTTATTTAACATCGACGTAACATTTTATTTGCCAGCTCCTTTTTTATTAGATCTATGAATTTCAACTACACCAGTGGTTGAATGACCCGTTTAATTAAGGGACTTGACCATAAATTAGTTGAGTTAATAGTGTATCTTTATATTTCCTAGTTATATCTCTTACACTGTAGATTTAGTCTTCTTTTTTTACCCGTATGTACTCGTATATACATTTTACATGTTTCCTATTCGTATAGCCCAGTATCGATTGCCATAGGACATATAATAAATAAATTTTATTGCAACATACAAAACATTACAAATTAGACGGCAATTTACATCACTCCTGCACACTTAAGCAGTTTTATCGCTTATATTTTCTTGACATAGGAAATTCCCATGATATAGAAATCTGATAACAAATCCACATATAGGTTGATACATGAAAAATCAGTTTGGTTGTTCAGAGCACTAGTCCTCATGGCCTAGTTCGATCATTGATCGATCGGTAGGGTGCACCACGAGTAATTGTGATTGACGTTTGTGGTCATAAACGTTATTGACCCCCACCCTTTACACCCCCTACCTGAACTATGTGTACATTATATGTATATTGAATACAGACTCCCAAAAATTGCTATAATAAAGAAATATAAAAAAGAATAATGAACTGTTACATGCAAATAAGTATAATCTGTTGTTGTGAAGGTTTTATTTTATGCAGGTATCGATCTATATTCACGTTATTATTTAGCTCTATATTGCCCTTAATTTGATATGAAGATTATACTTATAGAAACATGTTTTGAAACGACGATGGCTCAGTGTTTAGACTATTCGGATATATTGATTTAGGCTCGATTTGTCGCGAATTAGTCGTAGTTTCAGGTAAACGAAATTTTATCGTCGAACACATGTGTGTACTGGCAGCTGCATTTGAGAGCCAGTCGCCTTCAAGGTTTAACTTGTCCACCACCTTGAACTACATTGTCATTCACCATCGACTGAGACTGTGGTCAAACGCTATATTTATTATAGTGTCAGAAATAGGAATAGCTTAAATTCTGCGTCGTTAATTTTCAACTCCTCTGCTCATCAATGTATTCCGAACTTATCTGTCGAAAACGTGTATTTATACGTACGTGTCTGCTTAAAGTAACACCAAAATTTTGTAATGTTCGTGCCAAACAATTGGCTTGAACCAAAAGTATTTAATGGCATATTAAATACGTCGATTAGAATAATTTTAAATGATTCTCTATAATGCATTTTAAATATTCGAACGTGTGTGTACTTTTTAATTTACATATTTATTAACTTTACAAAGTGTCCGAAAAACGAACTACAGAGTTTTGGTTTATGAAGCATCTACTTAAAAAATAAAGATTAAAAGAGATAGTTATATTTTTCAAGTTATTTTTTAAAAAAGGACGTGTTAAGGGGGAGTGAAAATTCTCATATCATCAAAACTCTGCCAGCAAAAGACTACGGGACTAAATGTGGACCCCGAAACCCACCGTTGTTACTAGTGCGATTCCTTTTTATTTTATGTTTAAAGACGCTCTCTATTCCGTGGCTACTAAGCTTTACTACTCGTTTGTTATTCGATGTGTGGCACATTGTGTCCTTACTTTTTATATGAAAAATATGTATTAATGTATTGACTGTTGATTTGTTCAACTTTTATACAATAATAATCCACGACTTAAAAGTGATTATAGGTATATATTTTTTATTATTAAAATAAAGTTCTCAGTATACTTTTTCAAAATTTTCTTTTCATTCTGAAAAAATTAAAACGTTTTCAATACTTGATTTTACGTCTATTACTTTGTATAGAGGATGACGATGACATAAATTGTAGGTAGTTATATGTGTAATTATGATAAGTTTAAAAATGAAGGCATTCTAGTTGTCTTATATTTTATTTAAATAATGTATGTATGTAAATTTGGCAGAAAAAAGTCGCTCACGTTTACGTATTATATAAACATTCATTATTAAATTTTAATAAAAGCACCGCTCGGCTCCCACGCAACGCTTAGAATATTCGGTATTAACCGTCGACGTCAGAAGGGTGGATTACTGGGACTGGTTCGAGGCTCAAGGCGAACGGGAAAGCGGACCAGAGATGGTAATAAGGACAAATTATTCGCATACCAACCCTTTGTTCACATTTTGAGTTCATGGGTGTATTAAACTTGTCGACTTTGTTCGACTCAGGTAGTCGGGTGTTGGCTACCTGCGCGCCGGATGAGGGTTCCTCATTTACTGATACAAAATTGTTGCACAGTGTAAAATTCATTTAAAATACGTAGTAAAATGCCAATAATTATACTTATAAATTATATAATTAACATATATAGAATGGGTTTTATGTTTTTAATACACCTTAATTTTTTTTTTATATCTCACGTGATAAATGCTATTACTGTAATGTGAAAGGATTTCATAATACATAATCTATGTATTTATAATTATATTATTTACTAATATCTAAAAACTAATTTGATATCGACGTTTTATATACTATATACAGGTTGAGCTTTTGTTCCATAACAGCACCTAACAGAATTAATCGTAAAGGAAACTAATAATTTTAAAATTGAACTATACTTGTTTTATTGTAATAGCAATATATTTTAACTTGTGATATTTTACTTATAAAAGAAACGGCAAACGACTATTTGTTCATGGCGCATGTTTTTTTCTTGTTCTGTCATTTTAGCACCATGAAATTAATATAAAAATAATAATAACATTGAGAAATGAAACAGAAATCGATTAATATAGTCTGTATCGATAAATACAATTGTGTTAATGAAACTCTTGCGTTACATACAAGCTATATGGACTGATAATGTGACGCGGACTCTTAATTGCATAAAATAGAAAACACGAACGTGTGGACGGGATAGCGGTCCCTCGTAGAAACTTCAGAAATCTCGTACTTGCAAATATCTCGATCTATGATTCTATACTCGTGAAGAAAACCTACCTTATTTAAGAAATCAACTAAGTTAGTTGTGGGCAATTTCATTGTAAAAAAATCTCGTTATACGTGTTAAGTACATATCTATGCTCGCCATTACTATACGTTATAGAACTATTGCATGAATATTAATTATATTATCCACATAACACATGTACCACGTTTATGCATGATTATGTGATGCGAGTGTAGGTTCACCCGTGACTATCCATGCATGCGGCTAGTATACTACAGATTGTACTACAACATTTATCCAATACTAGTCCCACGCCCCGGCTTCGCGCGCATTTACTGACAAAGAAAATAATGCCAAATCTTTTTTCCACAGTACGACCATGTAAGGAAATGAAATTGCAATTAAACCAAGTTACGTAAACACATCTGAAAAAAATTCTACTATCTTCTTTCTCATTCAATCACTCTGTAAGATGTAAAGATTTTTTTATCCAATTTTGTCACTTTTCCGAATATTTTTTTTTTTCGAAAAGTTTTCTTTTCATACAAACTTTGTCCTAACAATTATAAACACGACAAAAAAAGTACAACTATTCTGAAAAGACGTGTTTACATACATTCATTCGTAATTGAATTTTATTTATTTATTTATACATAGATCTAAAAAAAAAGTAAAAACGTCTTAGTTCAAGCTTTGCGTGTTAAGCGTAAATTTTAATAAAGAATTGACGTTGTATAAAACACAAGAAATATGCCACATATTTCTTATACAGCCCCTTTACTTAATATAATTAAATATTAATATGAAAATATAGTATATGAAGGCCGTGACTGAATATTGAAAGTAATTTTATAAAGAAGGAAAAGTTTTAAATATTTAAGTTGAAGGGCTTGTTATGCTTATCTCTTTAATCTAACTTTTCTAAACTTATTTGCAGACTAAATATACGAACAGGATATTAGATCACTTGTGATATGATGGTTTGTGAACATTTTGCTGTGTTTTGTATTCGTTATAGAAAATTCATGAAGTTTTACTAATTTGTTTATTGAGTTTTGCTTGTTCTTGATGGGTGGCTCCATTGTTGTACGAGTTCCCAGAAAGTTACAAATTCATTTAAATGTTCACTTACATCGCCGCACTTGTTTGAATTTGCTAATGACTTACTTATTTCGTCCATTTGAAAGTTAAGGAAAGGAAATTAAATATATAACTTTTCTTACAGTAATCATCTAGAGATTTTTCGGGTTTAGTACATTAGTTTTTAAATTATTTTATAATCACATTCTTTTCTTCAGCTCTTTGCCTTATGTAATTTATAGCATAATGTAGAAGTTGGACGAAAAAAATGTGTAATAATCGTAAGCAGTATAACATGAACATTTTAAAAGTATTTTTAAAGTAGTCGTGGTGGTTTGAAATTGTATAAAAGATACAAGTTCATTTTAGGATTGTGAAAATACAAGAATATGCACGGTATAAGTCAAAGATAACAAATATGGCGGATGAGTGCATTAAAATTCATTTATATTCAGATTATAATACTATATATAAATTTTACTTTTTATAAATGTCATTAGATTTTATTGGTGACATCTGTGATACAGTTGAACACTAGTACAGATGTCAACGATAATTACTATTGTTACGATGATAATACATAGGTTATTCAATTAAATTCAGTGTCATAGATTAAGTAACTATCTTTGTCATTTGCTTTGTTTTAATAAATGTTATTATTATTATTGGTGAAATAGTGTTAACTCTACGCAGGAATATGTGTAAAAATGTGCTTTCAAATTCAATTAATGCGTTGAAATAGGGAAATATATTAATTTTGCTTTTGTCTACTTTTTTGTTTTAGTGGCAATATTTACACATGTACTATACGGTAAAGGCTCGTGTTTTTTATGCTTTGCAGGATATCTTAGCGTTTGACCACAATCTCATGTGATAATAAATAAGGATGTAGTCTAAGATGATAGACACGTCAAAAATGACCCGTGTTATTACAAAAAAGTTAAAAACGTATTAAATACTTGATTAAAAAAAGTTTTCTAATAAATTCACCGCGCTCGCCCGAGGCAAGTTCGCGTTATCCTTTTTCACAAGTCTCACATAACGTAACCAAAGCGAGACAAAAGAGCAAGACGGCGAACATTCAGCGACCGCGGTGCATTTAATATGAGACCTTTTTAAAGCCAGGGTTCAATACGTATTTAACTTTTTTGTAATAACACCGAAAGGGACTGATTCTCAACTACAGCTTCCGGAACATACCAATAGATGCTTGCCGACAAATTTTCAACTTGGTAGCTAGCTAGACGGACTTAGAGAAACTGGTAGGGACCACCATACAAATGTAAAACTCATTTATGTGTGGTGGATATAATGTACCATGTTATTTCATTCTATGTATTTATAATAGGTGTAAAGTTGTAAAGTACTCCAGGTTAATCAATTAAATTAAATGCAAATGTATCTTACAAATTGCCCACTTAATACTCATTAAAAAGTGTTGTAAACACACGGAACCTACATATCTCAAGCTCCCGTGAGAATAAGTATGTTGTTTGTGGCCGTACAGTACCGCAGTGGCAAATGGGTTTCCGTTCTATATCTTCGCCGCAACGATGTGCGAAGACTTGATGTGTGCTATTCTCATTTAACTACGCGACGGGAAATTTACTTAGTATTGGAAAAGTTTTATTTTTAAACTTTTATATATATTCTTATTTATAAATGCTATTTTAGTGTTAAATGACAAATTTAGGCGTAATAGATAACATATTATGAAGGTGCTTAGTTAGTTTATGGGTTGGACATTTAATGGTGTATTCTAACTAATATTAATGCGAAAGTGAGTTTGTTTGTTTGTTACGCTTTCACACCTTAACTACTTAACCAATCGTCAAGTAATTTTGCATACACGTTGTCACGGGTAAGAAAAGAACATAAGGTATATTTTATAAAAGAAGGTACTGTTCCCGAGGGTTAGCTAAAATCCATATTAACGCAAGCGAAGCCGCGAGCACTGCTAGTAGACTCTTTTTTTACGTCGTACTCTCTGTAGTATCATGCTCCCACAAGTTATTGTTGATTTTTTTAATGTTACAAGTTACAATGCATGCCTCCCATATGTATGTTGTAATCAGTAATGGATGTTAATTACTTAATGTCTTATTAACAGAGTGATCCTTTACTCAGCTCGTGAGACCCATCTTGTTTTCATTACATAGTATAAAACAAAGTACCCTACTGCGTCTGTCTCTTCTCTGTTCGCGATAAACTCAAAAACTACTGAACGGATTTTCATACGATTTTCACCAGTAGATAAAGTGATTCGTGAGGAAGGTTTTCGTATATAACTTGTTTAGTATATTTTTATAATCAGGGCGGGACAACGTCTGCCGAGCCACCCTAGTTATTCATAAGTAAATCTATACATATAATAAGAATGTACATCTGTATCTGTACTTTTTCGATTTTCCTGAAAAAAATTGTTGCAGTCGTCTAGGAATAAGCAGTAAAATACATTTTTAGAAATGTCTGTCTATCTGTCTGTTTGTATGAACACGCATAACTGTTAAAGTACTGGATTCACAATAAAACAACACCAAGGAAATCGTAAAGCATATCTTCGAGAATAACTTAGTCTTTGTTTCATTACAACCGGTCCACTCTATTAAAAGTTATTGTAATTTTAATGACGACGCGGCTTAAGTACGAGAGAAAAGTATATAAGTAAATGGACTTAATACATTCAGATGACTTTATTAATCGCAAATAAGCGGACGAAGTCGCGGGCACAGTTAGTGTTATATAAAATCATATCCATTAGTTTATTTGTTTAAAATTTGAGATCATATTACTACTGGCTGTTTCTCGCTCGCTTTAAAGGCTGATTGAAACAAATATTTTGCCTTATTTCACGATATAATACATTTCCTCGTTAAATTTAGCTAGAGATCGTGTAACTGTTTAAGTCTTATTGAAGAACAAATACACGTTAACAAAACTTAGCATTATATAACTATTATTACAACGTTACATTTATTGCATTTATAACATAAAACCATAATTACCCAAACGTAAAATCACTCTTAAGACAACCTATGGAAGTAAAGGAAAACTGGATGAAGTTGCGGAACAAAAGCAAAATAATATTTATGAAAATAATTTTATGTAATTTGAAGTACTTGATACTGATTTATACTCAAATTTACAATAATTCATATACATTATTTAATTGATTATCGATTTCTTTATGTTTCTGTTGATCAGTATTACCTATAACGTTCTATTCTATAAAAGTTTTTGTTTTTTTTACTGTATTGAATTCTACATTAGTATTCCTATTGGGTAATAAGCAGGAAACGATATACGATTTGTATGACGAAGGAGTTAAAATTAATCGAAGGATACTTACGGGTAGTCCATATTTATCTTTACCTGTGGGTTCCATTCTGAGAGTAGGAGTGGATATGGTTTATGTATTCAACATTTTATTTCACATGTGGACGTAACGTCATTAAACATTCAATGAAGCAGTAAATTTTAATGCTCACTTTTACTACCGCTTTACAATAAACGTGAAGATTTATTTTCCTTTCGTCTCTTGGCCCTGGACGTACTTATATCATTGTTGATCTTATTTACTTCAACTTAGTATACACTTAATTCGTAAAATAGCTGCTTGTGACTTAAATTTTCGAATAGATCTCATTAATTCAATAGCGGTAGAGCCACGCTGAAACTATTACTGGTTTCAGTATGAATGGGTCGGCTCGTCCGAGGTAGTAACACCCTCTCATAAAAAACCGAGGTGAAGTAACAGTGTTTGCATTGTTGTGTTTCGTTCGGCCAGTGAGAGCGTCGGAGGCCCACCTCCCCTACCTATCCTTTCCCTCTCCCTCCCCTAACCCTTCCCCCCAAAAGGTGGCAACGCACTCGCGACTCCTCTGGTGTTGTTAGTGTCCATGGACGGTGGTGATCACTTAACATCAGGTGACCCACTTGTTCGTTTGCAACCTATGACATAAAAAAAATTGAATCCTCCTAGACACGTCCTTTGTGTATATTTTGATTTTAAGTTTTACGGTTTGAAGTGAGTGATGCGTCAGTTATGCATGTTATTGGGATGATCGGAAGTCGAGGCTCATTAATATTATTTTAAAACTAGCGGGCAAGGCGGACGCTGTGCCGCCATGATAATAAAAAAAACCTTAAGAAATTATATACCTAAACCTTGCTCGTGCATCACTATATTTACTGGTGAAAACAGCATGAATATCCGTTCAGTTGTTTTAGAGTTTATCGCGAACAGAAAGACAAACAGACGTGTCAGAGGACTTTGTGTTATAATATGTAGTTTTTGGTTATAAGTTATAAATATAAGGTTTGAAGTGAGTGATGCGTTAGTTATTCATATTATTGGGACGGAAGTAGGGGTACACCAATATTATTTTAAAAGAATCTACCGTCTAACCAAATAGCAGACTATGGATCCTTTCTCCTCCTATCTCCATACAAAATAATACAAATTATATAGCTACTGTATAAAAGAATTTTGCATTAAAATACATTTGTTGAAACTAAACCGTTTTGTCCTAGTTCTAAAATCTATTATACTTGGAAACTCAATATGCTCTAATGAAGCTATTAATATATTATGTACATAATTCCAGCTGAAATTATGATAATGCATCTAACGCCTTTGCGCCTCAGATTATAAATTGAGTTTCAGAGCGAGTGTCCATTTAGCTGGTGGTTCGCTCGTTAACAGATACTAATAAATAATGAGATGCAGTGTTATTTTAAAATAAATTAAACACGAAATTTTCAAATTATGAAAATATTTTAAATTAGCTATATTTTTTGTACAGAAGAAAAAAGCATAACATCACACCGCTTGCCCCATTTTTCCACGGCAAAATAACACATCGCTGCACACATGGTGTTTATAAAAAATCATAGTTTCTTCAAAATTTAATGACTTGATATTAAATAAAGCTGCCTTGATATTTTTTAGTTAAGGAACAAAAGTCTAAGAAGTAAAACAAAAAAAAAATATCGTAATCTATCCATTTGTTTTTGAGTGATGCGCACGAGATGCGCAGAACTCATTTTATTTATATAGATATACGTATAATATCATTATTTACCAAAGAAAAAACATGACCTCCCAGAAAAATTATTATTTTCATGGCACTAATTTAGAAGGAGGGGGATAGTCCATACGTACAAATATCGTCTTTTAACTCACGACCGAAGTATTTTATTATGACCAATTACAAGATTCCGATCGATACTTCTCTTGTTTAAATCATTTGATTTCGATTTCGAATCATTGAATCGCTAAGTAAAATATTATAGTTAAATCACACAAAAATTTCGCCCTTTAATGTAATCGTCTTTGTACTAATTCTCGATCCTCGCATGTTGACCATCTGACGTAGGTACGCAATGACAAAAGAATGAAAATAAATAATCGAGATTTCAATCGAAAACATATGTTTAGTGCACTGCAGATGCATTTTATGATGGTCGGCGTTATGTAGCAATACGCGTGGAATAAGAAAAACAATATATATCGGAATTTAAAAAAAATCTCTCTGCTATAACTAACTAGCTGACCCGTGCAATTTCGTCTGATTCGAATTGGTTATGTAATTATTTACGACATCACATTAGAAACCTCAAAAATAACAGTATTTGTCCACTATATAATGGATGGTATTATACATATAAACCTTCCTCTTCAATAACTCTCTCTATTAAAAAGAAACCGCATCAAAATCCGTTGCGTAGTTTTAAAGATTTAAGCGTACATAGGGATATGGACAGAGAAAGCGACTTTGTTTTATACTATGTAGTGATAACTACTGAATGTGAAAAACAACTGTATTCCACCGATTACTGCGTGATGTGTTGTACGTTTTCACCACTGAAAAAACATAATTACATACTGTGGAATTCTTAAGCTGAAATCGACACTATTCAAATTCATAAAAATGTTCATACACACTTGTAAACACGCGCTCCGAATTACTTTATGTATTATTGAACATAAATTATGATTTAATTAATAAAAATAAAATTTTAGTGCTACATAATGTAGGTACGTAACAATGTAATAAGTGTAGGGATTCAAGAAGAAACGTTGTTATTATTGATTCCGTTTAGAGATGTTGAAACGTCGAACTGGCATCTGTCACGTTATCAGTAACAATGATAACCGTTATGACGTCACTCGAGGTAGTGGAATATATTATCTAATTAGTAGTCAATATTGTACAGAACATTGTACAATATTTCGTTTAGAATTAAATTCTTATATCTGTAGGTGGTAGCGCCACGCTGAAGCTATTACTGGTTTCAGCATGAATAAGTCGGCTCGCCCGGGGTACTACCATGTGTTGTTGCATTTCGTTCGGTCAGTCAGAAAGCCGGAGGCCCACCTCTCCTACCCCTCTTCCTCCCCCCCTCTCCCGAAAACACAGGCTAGCAACACACTTTCGAAGCCCCTGATGTTGCTAGTGGCTATAAACGGCGGTTATCACTTAACATTAGGTGACACAACTATTCGTTTGACTCCTGTGATATAAAAAAAAATCAATTCAATCCTTAATTTAAACATTAACTAAATAAATGGTCGCCAGATTATATTATTTTGAAATAAATTAATTGATGATTTTTTTAACCTCGATTATTTAAGAAAATAAGTTAACTCTTATCATTTTACGAACATACCTACACGTAACTTAATATATTATATCAGCATGATTAGTTCGCGTGAACCGAATAATTGGCTATTAATAGTGGGTCGAGACCCATTTTTAAATCTTAAAATCTTGCCTTCATTATATCAACGAATTGCGTCACGGTATTAGATTTATATGTATATAATAATTGTTTTGAAAGCAAGAATTGAACTTAAGGGGCATTCGAGTATTACGTAAGCAGACTCCGGGTCAGTGGAGGGAACTCAGTTCTCGGTTTCCATTCTTTACCTAACAAAGAGAGTGAGTGCGATATCATAAATCTTATTCGAGATAAAAAAAATCCCGAATAACAAAAAAATATTTAAAATAGGATTATCAATTTGGGTATTTACCAAAGGTTAATATCGTAATATATATGAGATATATATATATATATTAGATTATAGAATAAACGTCGGTTAGTTGTTTCATTTGACTAGAATATTTTGTTATATTAATCTTAAAAATAACTTGGTTTCTCAATTTAATGCCTAATGAAAGTTTATAAAAAATCGGTCATTTTTATTGAGGGATCAAAAAGTGGTTTTTAAATTTTCCTCGTTGTGCCTTTTATACAACTTATGAATGACGTAAACGCCCTCTTACTATTTATAACATAATTTTAAAAGACGACATTTCATCTGCATATTGTTAATCTCTAAAATAAGTATTTTGTCACCAAAGTTATACAAACCGATGCGTAATTTATTTAAATTGCTTGTGATTTATGGTTGAGTGTAAATCTCTCCACGTGATTGTTTGGTTGATAGTAATAAAACTTCATTTACCTAAAGATTGCTACGTAGGAATCGTCCCCAAAACGATTCCATTTGTCTGAGGTTCTTATTTACGGATTTGCGGCGTATTATTTGATGACTTTCACGAAGTGTTTCGATTGGATATTAACGGTGTGACAACTATTTAGTTTCAGGTAATAGTTTGGTTACATTATGTTGTTATTCTTATGGTTTAAGTACTAATAATGTCTTACATGTTCACGTTGAAATATTTGTGTGTCATTTTCAAAACACGTTTGGGACAAATTGGCCGTAGTCCAACGGTGGTTGATATCGAGTTTAAATACCGTCGTATCACGAATGTCGTCGACTTGAAAGCGATTACACATGATTTACATTTCCCTCTGTCAATGTAATGTCTGGTCTCGTTATAAATTACCTAGTTCAATAAATATAATAAGATAATGGTATTATAATGTTACTATAAATGAAATACATATTAATATATCATAGGAGGCAAACGAACAGGTGGGTCGCCTATGTTAAGTGATCACCACCGTCCATAGACACTAGCAACACCAGGGGAGTCGCAAGTGCGTTGCCAGCCTGTGTTTGGGGGAAGGGAGGTGGGTCTCCGCCGCTCTCACTGACTACAAAAGTCAACAATGCAAGCACTGTTACTTCACGTCGGTTTTCTATGAGAGGGTGGTACGAACCCAGACGAGCCGACTTTTTTTTTTTTCGAACTGACTACGCTATTGACCAAGCAAGGTCTTAATAGCTTCACCGGAGACGAGCCGACTCATTCATGCTGAAACCAGTAATAGCTTCAGCGTGACTCTACAACCTACAGATATACGCAAATTAAAATAACTAGAAACTAGAATGTATGTATGTGTAATGGTGGACGGATATATGGGTAGAGGAAGACCGAAAAGGGTAGGGATGGATAATGTGAAAAACGATATGTGTGTAAAAGGTGTGAATACTGAGATGACATTTGGCAGGGAAGAGTGGAGAAAGAAAACATGTTGTGGTGACCCTACTTAGGTGGGATAAGAGCAAGAAGATGATGATGATGATACGCAAATTAAAATAAATTATTTTGGAGCATACCTAAGGTTCTAATTAGTGGTATTCGAATCAATATTTCACATTATATGAAGTACTAGCTGACCCGTGCAACTTCGTCTGCATCGAATCGGTTATGTAATTATTTACGACATCACATTAGAAACCTCAAAAATAACAGTATTTCTCCATACATATAATGGATATTATCATACATATAAACCTTCCTCTTCAATCACTCTATCTATTAAAAAAAACCGCATCAAAATCCGTTGCGTAGTTTTAAAGATTTAAGCATACATAGGGATATAGGGACAGAGAAAGCGACTTTGTTTTATACTATGTAGTGATGAGTATCCTGTAAAGTATTTTGAAGTATTACTACTGGATACACTAATTGTACTCGTATATAATTTATAGCATTTTAACTATACGTTTTAAAACTTTATACCTAAAATCGACTTTTAATCAAAAATATAATAAAATTTTGTTAAGTATCTCATTTAGTTCTTTTTGTGATATTTTATTTATTGATATTAATATTCATAAAATATGCAGTTGATTATACTTGGTGTTGGTTTTTCTATATCTTCCTATAATATACGTGTAATTATTGAAAGCGACTCAGTGTTGTTTACAACAGATAACGAGGTCACATATTATTATCAATAATTATTGCTCTTTTTTGTTTCTAGAATTATGTTTCTCAATCCACGTCTACTTATTTGTTCACTCGTAATGCGAAGTTAAGAGAAACAAATGCGCAATATGTATCAATTATCATTTAATTCTATTTGAAAGGATATGAGCTACAGGTTTATGTACTATCTAAATTAGGACATTTAAAGAATTGCACGTTGTATTTAATATTCAACAAGTTATGTTATGAAACTTTTTTAATAAACAGTTTTTATAGACAATGTCGTTGTGTTGTTGCGTAAAGTTTATAATACTTGAGCATAAGAATGAATTAAGAAAATATTGTAGTTCGGTGAAGCTGTAAAGGCCGTAAAGCTAATAGCATAGTGAGTTCAAGAAAAAAAATTGTGTATTAGTTATTAATATTTCAAAATATGGCAAGATAAATATTTAAAAGAAAACACAAAGTTTTCGAATGCTACGAAGTTCTTGAATAACACGATAGGTTTAAACTTCTAATTCTTGAAGATAAACATACATATATATGTATAACGCATAGTTTTAAAAGCAATTTAAATATAGAGCAATGTATTTTGTAAACAAAAAATTGATACTGTTATATTCCGTAATGGGTACTATGTAAAGAGGAATGTCATATTTTTTAACCAGAACACGTGAAAGTTCTGTACTTCCTTGTTTATATGGACGAATTCATTTGGAATCTTTTAAAATATACAAGTCCATTAACATAAATAAAGCTAAATCTGTGTACGGGAACTATGGATCCATTATCCAGGGTTATTATAGCCTAGTCCTGATTAGCTCATATGTGTTGTCGTAACTTAACAACTGTTCGAGATGTCACGAAAATTTATTCCTTATAACTGATGTAAGATTTTTTTTTAATTTGTGTAAGTTTGTAGTTAAATTCTCTTACAAAGTTATAAGAAAAGCTTTTTCTAACATTTTCTTTATTTATAATGCCGTGGACCTGACGGGTGGGTCTCTTCAATTTCACCGGGCTTGGGGAAGAGCGCGGAAGGCATTCAGTAGTAATGACGACTAGCTCGAGGGTGACAAAGTGGTCGTACCTCCGCTTGGGCCGTTGCCTTATATGCAAATGCTGCTGATTTGAATCGCGCTAACTAAACATGCGAGTTAAATTCATACCTTCGTATGTCCCGCACGAACGCTTATACGTATTTGGGATCTGGCAATTTCCGATATTTGGCGATATTTGGAATCCCGACAGCGTGTGTGCATAATTTCATGATGGTCAGTCGAGTAGTGAAGGCGTGGAAACGTAATAAACGAATCTCAAATTCGCATTTATACTATTAGTAAGGATCACGTCGTATTGTAGTTATTAATAATATTAACCGTGTTTTTATGATAGATTGATTTAATTTATGTACAACTAGCTTCTGTCCGAGACTTCGTCTGCGTGGAATAATTACTTTGAGCTAACGGAAGCTCTTTAAAGAAAAAAAAAATCCGATTTTGAATTATTCTTCATTGTTTCTCCGCTCCTATTAGCGTGTTATATAGCCTGTATAGCCTTTCTCGATAAATGAGCTATCTCTAACACTGAAATATTTTTTCAAATCGGACCAGTAGTTCGTGAGATTAGCGCGTTCAACCAAACAAACAAGCAAACCCTCCCGCTTTAGAATATTAGTATAGATTGATATTTACTTTAAAAAAAGTCGAATGAAATGAGGAAAAATTGATTATTTTTGGGTCGGTGTAAGCTACGGCACTCGACAGTTTTATACCGGTGCGGCACACAGGTTGTTAGCGAGCTTTGATTGCACCACGTACGGCCGGCGCGGCGTGGCCGAGTACGCTTCAAATATGCATGGGTGAAAGGAAGCGTTTTCAATGTTTCCGCGCTTATGGAGGCTTGAATAAGCTTTGTATTTTACCTTTTTATTTTCACTTTTAACGAGTGCCTTATTTCCCTGTCCATACCAAGTATTTGATTATTCGTAATGAGGTCTTTAAGATAGGAAGTAATTATTCTTAACAAATGATTAATGTCGTGGGTAGTCTGTAATTATTTACATCGTTGTGATAAACTTGTTTGTGTTCATATTAATGTAATCTTAAACAATTAGAGTTCGTTAGACCTCACACAAGTATACAGTAAATGACGATTTTATAAAATAACCTTTGTATTTATTTGTACGTGATATAAAACTTCGTAAAATAGATAGGTTGTTTGATAACAATCGAATATAGCCTACAGTGCTCTGTGATAATGTAACTTTTCCTGTTAGTGAAGGAATTTTCAGAAACGGATCAATAGTTCTGAATATTATATCCTACAAAATAGTCATAAATGTTATCTATTTATGATATTAGTTATAGATAACATATAGGTATAACATATCTGTTAGAGATTAAATACCTAATCTAAGTGTAATATTTATGTTTGTCTATCTGTAGTAATACTCATCCTAAAACCATAGTAAAATTAGTTAACGTAAACATTACATTTATTACATACATCTCAAATTCGCACAAGTTTAGGTAAACATTTTGATACCATTTTAGATTTACTTTGTTATATCTCAAACAGCAGTTATGTATAAATTAATATATCTCATAACTTGAAATCTTAATTATTTATAAAAATTATAGATTTTCAAGCGCTCTTTATGTAAATTAACTGAATACGTGTAAAGTGTAGTTTTAAAAATCTATTCCCAAATTATTTTAAATAAAGTTATTAGCTCACATAAAATGACAACTATATACTAGAAAATGTGTATCAGCTACGCACAAATAATTATAATTAGTATATACGCTGTAATAGATATCTTCTAAATAAATTTAAAAGAATGATTGATGTGTAAATGTTGTTAATATAGAATACCGAATGAATTATCCGTTGGACATATAATCGATGTATCATTTATATATTTTGTTTATATAATATTAGGTCTATAATCTCCATATAAATAGGCTAAGACAAAACAGTTCACTTACTTTTCCTCCTCTATTTGTCAATCGATTTTCCTTCTGTCTTTATTTTGACTAGCTTTATTTATAACAATGAAACATTTTAGAAATAGTTAACACTGTCTCTACGTTTGATAAGTCTTTTCTTGTAAGTCTCTGTTCGTCATACTTACGCAATTACCTTTACACTCTACAGTATCTATAAAATATTCAATAAAGATTTTAGATACATATCCAAATCCATTTAGATACAGAATTATATATAACAACAGTATATTAACACGTGTAGACAATTTTTTTTTACATTTCATTATGGTCGAATTTAACCCACCCACTGGACGCCCAATAGTAAGATTAATTACTTGATATACCTATATGGCCCGATTCTCGAGGTCATTTATATGACAATCTCTCTTCTTCCTAAAACAATTCAAGAGTCCTTTTTCTTACAATTTTAATTATATCCTGACCGGCGTAGTCCCAAATACTAAACAGATGAAATTAGTCTCATTTTCTTAAAGGTTCCATTAAATATATCTTGAATTTAACCGATCTTGGATGAATGAAACAAGAAATGTAGTCGTGGTTTGCAATTTGTAGTTATTGCTTTGATTGACGGTATGATCTGATAATCGTATATGAAGGTAAACTTGTTAATAGTGTTGTTTTTATAAATTAAAAATACATTTTTAGATTCCTATCTGTTAATTTTATATATTAAAATTACGCAAATGACACACCTAAACCAAAACTATCGTACTAATTTTGAGCATGGGAACACCTGTTCGTATTTTATTAATGTCGATATTATCAATTAAGTGCGATTTTAACGCCTAAATTTGTATTAATTTGTATGGGCTTACTAGCTTTTGCTGACGGCTTCGCTCGCGTAAATATAGATTTTTTTTATCTCTCAAGAACAATACATGTTTTTGTGATGAAAAGTAGCTTATGTCCTTTCCTGTCTCCCTGACGTGTATGCAAAATTTCATGATCGCTTGTGTAGTTAAGGTGTGAGAGCAACAAACAAACTTAAATTCGCATTTATAAGATCAGTTAGGATTAAACTAACTTCGGAGAATGTACAGTGTACTACTCAGGAGCAGTGATGGATTTTAGGGACCTGAGCTTAACGCGGTAGAATTTTAAAGAGCGCTTATAATGAAAACTTGATCTGGCTTTATTATTTGTAAATGTATGAAGAAGTATCAGTAAAGTATTCTAATTATGTATTAAAGTATTAAGAGCGAAAAGGCTCGTATCACATCGGAAGGTGCCTAGGGCGGCGTACTCAAAACTAAGTCCGCCTCTGCTTGCGGAGCATAATTGTCTATCGAGTGGAAAGCGAACCTGAGATTATACGTATTAATCATTCTCTCATAGACAAGTTCGATATAAAGATACTTTCACTTAAATGTTATAATAATTATTTGTTTTAATAATATCTCTTACAGACTGGTTTGAAAGAAGGAAATATTAAGTATTTATAGATTTTATGAATCTTTATCCCTTGATACAAAAACATACTTAAATAGCTGGTAATAAAAAAATACCTGGTAACAAGTAATACTCATGATGTTGCATGGCACCTCACTTCGGGAGGTCATAGGTTTTTTTTTCTATTTTTACTTGTATGTTTCTATTGTATTTTTATATAACTATACTATTGGTTTTGTATAATTATAAAGTGTACAATTATATATTCGAGAGGATTTATGTTTCTTAATAGATGTTATTAAAGCAATTACAAACATATTTTTAGAGAAAGTGAGTGTTAAAAAGTCAAGTTATATAAATCGAATTAACAACTGCTGAAACACGTGTATATACCTGTACTTAATAATATATGAAACTGGAGTAAATTTTATTGATTACACGACGTACATGAATATCATTTGGATTGAACAAGAAGGTTTTCTGATAAAGTCCATATTTGCCATTAACGAACAATATGAGTTAGTGTTCGCGGTCGTCTCAATATGTGTAAATTACTACTATGCGTGTGGTTTTTTTCAGTCTCATAGTTTATTCATAGTCATTCCATTCATAATGTCACTTAATTCCATGACCACTTCGACACTTATCTATACTGATATTATAAATAGGTAAAGTTTGTGATGTTGCGAGATTGTGACGTTGTAGGGGGTAATCTCAGGAACTACTAAACCGATTTTGATATAAAGATATTTTACCAATAGAAAGCCACGTTATTTGTGAGTGTCATAGGTTATACCACCACGTTAAGGTCAATGGGAGTGGAGCAGCAATGAAGAATATAACAAAATCGGGCAAAATCTTGAGAGCTTCCGCTGCGTGTTAGTGTTAGTTAGCCCAAAGTAACTATTCCACGCGAACGAAGTCGCGGGCAGAGGCTAGTTGTTATATAAATGCGAAAATAATTCTGTTAACTTTTGATGATAACAACATTTGAAATGATGAGAATCAAAGTTAATATAATGATAACCTGAGACCTGCAAAAGGGACATAAGATAATTTTATAATGATACAGAATAATAATAAAAATAATGATCCTAATGAGACCCTGCGCCGTTTTAGGGCTTAAATAAGGCTAGTAATTACATATATTTTATACAAGAGCTAGTTAAAAATGCCGAATACTCTATTATCTGCTGATTTTTTTTTGAGTCGAGTATCTTTAACGGTGTACTTTAAATTGTTGCTTATCTACCGTATCTATCGTAACTATGACAACAATATCGATGATAAGTTATATCGTGATCACATGTTGTCCCCGAATTCTTGTTCTCCAAAACGTACCTATGAGATTATTGTTATTGCTATAATGTAATTGAAGGTTTTCTATAGATATACGAGTAGCTCGCCTACTAAACCCACTTAATACTGTAAAGAAAACGTGTGGATGTAAGAATAACGTAGCAATACCCATAACTGAGCGGTTTATTATGAATACGATCTGAGGTAAAAATATATCTATACCAATTCAGGTGAATAGGGCAACTTATCCCAATCGAGAGCGAGGCGCATGAAAAATATTTGGGTGCGTGCCAACGTTGCTAGGTTCGCAGCCGGCATCGCGACGCCCCCCTATTCAAGCAACGGTTTGATAATTCGTAATGCAATACCTGACCGTGACATGGCATTGCTAACTAAATGTATTTGCTTTAAATCTGTAACTTTATTTAAATTTGGTTGAAGAAGGCGTTAAATGAAAAATCAAAATACTCTTTATTCAATTTAGGCCCTGAGAAGGCACTTATGAACGTCAAAGCTACCACCGGTTCGGAAAACAACCCAGTCACCGAGAAGAACCGGCCAGAAACTCGATCTGGTTTATCTTTTTATAATAACTAACATATATTTTTTTTAATTATTACAACATCATAGACACATAAAGCTACATTCGTTTTTAGTGGTTGCACAGAGAGAGGCGTCACTTCCAGACGTCGCTATCGTTCACATACTGATCCACTCTGTAATAACCTTTATGTATTAAGACCCGCTTGACATAACACTTGAACCTACTATCCGGCAAATCGGTAATGTGTTTTGGGACTTTGTTATAAAATCTATTTAATTAGCGGAATTCCATCGTTAAATATTATTAGTGGACGCTACTTTGCACTTCCGCATGGAATAGATTGGTCGCTATCATGTCTTACCGTAACAAAAAACGTTTGATTTTATTTGTCCGAGTGTACCTAAAAATGTTACACCTGAAAACTAGTTATCGAGAGAGAGCGATATATAAGTAACTGAAACAATAAAAAGAATTGAAGACGCCTTCCTTGGTTGACGCTTGACACGGTATGTAACTGTAAATGTAAAAATATATAATTAATTAAGTCGCAGATTGTAATAACCACAATCGATTACACGTGTTTCGCTCCGTCACGGACCATCGTCAGGTCGATGTTGACTCTTCCGATGCGAGCGGGCGAGTTTAATTTATATGTTATATTCCCTATAAATTCATTTAAGTGTTTTGTTCACAGGTGAGTAACGGCAATGTCATCGATACAGGAACGCCCACGTTACTGGTATTTACCGAATTTTTACTTGGCATGATTGTTACTGTGATTAAAAATATTGCATGTTATCTATATATTTTATATTAACCAACTACCACATGACCTCATCTCAGGTCTGTCATTTTAACACATGTTATTATGGGCTTCATATTTGTTCGTCTTATAAAGATGTAATATAAGCAGCATATAATAATATACTATGTATCCATTTAGTGGTAACAAAAATTTGTATTAAATTATTGTATAATATAACAATATTAAAATATTGTATTAAAATTTGGTAACAGTTAACGTTTCTTATCCTAATAGATTACTGAACACTAAGTACCTTGTAATATATTAATATGTGGTAATGAATTTACAGTTTTTGCCAAACTTTTTGACCGCTCTGTATATAGTTGCGCAGAACACAAACTTAGGTATAAATACGTACTATATTACACTAGAGGTCCCGGCGGACGTTGTCCTGCCTTGAGAATAATAAAAAAATCTAAAATTCAACCGCAGCGGCACCTGCCTGGTCCAATTGTACCACGCACACTAAATTTCATCAAAATCGGTCCAACCGTTTCGGAGGAGTTCAGCGACATACTCACGTACAGAAGAAATTTATATATAAAGATTTATATCATCGTGATAATGCAAGGACAAATAAATTGCCAATTTTAGATTCGTTGTGTGGTATTAAACTCTTGATATTACACGCAAACCCGAACTTGCTATAGCGGCCAAAAAGTTTGACGAGGACTGTACTTCTATTTTTGTGGTTAATTTTTTTTTTAAGTTTCAAGGTTACAACTAACCCAATTAACACGCTTGTTATAACATTATAATATTTAACTCTATATTGCTTAATACCTTAAAGTGGGTTTATATTTCTCCTAATGCTGAATTATATAACATTCAGATTTCGTCACTTTTAACGACTAATACCTTGAACTAATTATACGCATTGATGGTAGTTAAATCGTTAATATAAGTACCTACCCTAACTTATTTCAATGACGAGTTTTACTTAAGCGTTTTTTACATGTTAAATATAGTTAAGGATCTTTTGCTTAACATATTACCCTTTCAGTAATACGGCTTCACATCAGCACAATATTAATATTCTAGTTGTTTTATCTAACTATAGTAACTATACTTTAACTGATGGTAAGCTCAGTGCAATCCAAAAATAATGCCGATAACAGAGAGAACAACAATTCATCATCGTTCACTATCTGCTGCTTGATATATTTTAGGCGATACCTGAATGTCACAAAACAAAATAGAGTCACTGTGTTTTAACTGATGGTAAGCACAGTGCAATCCAAAAAGTATGCCGATAACAGAGAGAACAACAATTCATCATCTTTCACTATCTGCTGCTTGATATATTTTAGGCGATACCTAAATGTCACAAAACAAAATAGAGTCACTGTGTTTTAACTGATGGTAAGCACAGTGCAATCCAAAAAGTATGCCGATAACAGAGAGAACAACAATTCATCATCTTTCACTATCTGCTGCTTGATATATTTTAGGCGATACCTAAATGTCACAAAACAAAATAGAGTCACTGTGTTTTAACTGATGGTAAGCACAGTGCAATCCAAAAAGTATGCCGATAACAGAGAGAACAACAATTCATCATCGTTCACTATCTGCTACTGATATGTTTTAGGCGATATCTAAATGTCACAAAAACAAAAGAGAGTCACTGTGTCGGCTTTATCACCATGCGCATAGTGGTTGCCACCTAGTTAGGTAGAGACTCCTAGTAGACCGCTCGATGAGCACCGTTTAATCCTTGAACGCGACAGCACGCCCCTAGAGCGGTTGTTAAATCTGTGTACATACTGGACGGAACCCAGTCGGAATTAATAATAACAATACCTTGAATGCATACAAATTACCTGGCAATAACTAAAACTTAGTGGTATATACCCGCTCAGATAAGTTAGTCTTATGTAAGACAAAGGTGTCGACTTTTAGTCGAGAGCATAATCTAAACTCTGCAATCAGGGATTAATGGATACTTTCTACACTATCACACCACTGTAATTTGTGCCGCCCGGTCACAGGTGTATATATCATGTATATATCATGTCACAGGTGTATATCATGCCCTTGAGTCAACTAGGTCATAAACGCCACAGTATGGGCTCATCTACTATATTTACCACCTACTAGATTATATGTCATGTACAATGGCAGATTCGTACAGATTAAAAAAGTATTTTAAAGAGTACTATATGTATTATATACGTTTCATAGTGATTAAAATGCTTAATATTGAATATATCATCATATAGATATACAGAATGATAGTAAATGTTAACAAATTTGATTGAGATTCATACCGGCAATTTTCTAGTCATACCTGCAAGTTTTTCGAACAATAAAAAATAAACACAAATGTAACCTTAATTACGTATTACCTTTTTGGTTGATTTTCAACACATTCCATAAAATTGACACGTCCGGATCTATAACAGCTTCAGCTTTATCAGTAAATCAATATCAATAAATGTCATAAAACAAAGTCGCTTTTTCCGTGTCTTCGGTCTTGGTTTTTTTTTAACTACGCATCGGATTTTGATACGGTTTTCGCTATCATTTGAGAAATATCTTCCGAAAGGTTTACATACATAAATATTATATTTATACTATATAGAAGAAACTCAATGTTTTTTATTCAAGTCGTCAAAATATTTTACTGGCGATTGCATTGCTAAGCCTACGAAATTGCTAGCTACGAAAAACTACATGACATATTCTTATGGGTAAAAATATAGGTATAATAGTGTAAAATTAGTGTTTAAAATATTAAGACACCATTTCATAAAAATACTTATACATATACCTATAATGCTTTGTTTAAAAAACTACTTAATTAATTCTAGTATTTCCCTGTGTAGTGTTGGATTCAGTTTAATCACATTTCTGATCTTTTGTAGGATTTTTTGTGCATTTCTACGTCTTTAACTTGAGAGTTCTCAAAGTTGCGTATAATGTTAGACAACTTTTTATTCCCTTGTTTCTAAGTTCTAAATAGTTTAAAAGTTTAGCTAGACATAAAATGTATTATTATAGAATTACTTTTATTTGTAATGAAATAAATACAATTAATTGAGATATTGGTATAATGAGTGACATAGAGATAATCATAACTCATAAATCATAACATAACTCATTTATTTACTTATTTATACTAATATTATAAAGAGGTAATGTTTGTGAGTTTGTGACGTTGCAGAGGGTAATATCTGGAACCACTAAACCGATTTTGAAAATTCTTTTACCAATACTGAAAATTACGTTATTTGTGAAATTGAAATTTTATAATAGTGTGCACTTTCGACATGTTTTTAATAAGAAGTTCTTATCACAACTACTTTTTGACATTCAGGAAATAAATCGTAGCACTCGGTACTAACTGAATCTCATTCATAATTTCATCAAAAGTAAAAAAAAATGTTTACCGCCCAGCGAAGTGGGCACGGGTCAGCTAGTTTACAATAAATTAACAACAAAATAGGCAAAGTTAGTAAGAAAGTTATTCCACAATCGCCTTTAATTCGTCATTGTCGACCAAAGTCTTCGGACGACCGCGAGGTTCATTTTTCAGGTCGAAATTCCCAGACCGGAAGCGAGCAAACCAATAACAGGTGGTGCGTTGGTTTGTAGTGCTAGCTCCGTAAACGTCGTTGATGTCGCATGCCGCTTGTGCCGCGTTGCTGCCACGACGTTACTCATATTCCATAATTACTCGAATTTTTAACGTATCCATGATGACAAGAAAAATTGAAATGCGATGAAAATGTAACACTAATCAATAAACAAATGATTACTTTTGGAAAAAGAATTCCATGTTTTAAAATGAATTGAAATTAGAATTCTTAGCCAAACAAAAATTATTTTGATTTGAAATGGCCAGTACTGCAGAACGGCAATTTCATAGGTAAAGGACCTATTATATAAAGGGACAAAAATGGATGTAAATCGTTTAGACACTTACGACGCCATGATGACAATATTAGTGTACTAATGTTACTAATACCTAATCAATACGTACTCAACCTAAATATTTATAAAGCATGTGAGTTATTAATTAATTCAATTTAATCAAATCAGTGAGTTAACGTATAAACAGTAATTACGACTGCTACAGCTCTTACAATCAAGACATATCTGAATATAGGTTAATTATATTTCGTAATAGCTGTACCCGCGACTCCGTCCGCGTAGAACCTGATATACAAAACGGTGACTAATAAAGTCATCCCAACGTATTAAGTGTAATTATTGTCTACTTTTCCAACGTAGGTACTTAAATCGCGTCCTGATTAAAATTACAATACTCGTAACTTTTCATAGATCGAACCGATTTTAATGTATTAAGAACTAAATTAATGTTACTCGTAGATATGCTTTAATGATTTTCTTGAAAAGGTTTTATCAGGAACGCAGTACTTTAGCAGTGATGCGTGTTGAAACAAACAGACAGATTCTAAAAATTATTAAAATGTATTTTATTACTTATACCTAGACACCTGGAATAATATTTACGAAAATCTAAAAAGTACAGATATGTTATAGTTACATTCTTATTATTATATGTATAGATAATATTTTAGTCTAACATATGTAGGGAAAGCATCAACCGTCCTCATTCATTATCAAACTTTGAGTGCCTCAAATCAGAACACGTAATTCATTACTTTTTTCTATCCACAAAACAAAGAGAAATTATGTACAAAATTTACTTATTTCTCAAAATTTGACAATGTTTAAGTTTAAGTTGTTAGCAGCGATTTAAATTCAAACGAAATATAAAGAGCATTTTAAAGAAACAGTTTAAGCGAGATTATTCGTAAAAGCCTGTAAACATAATCACACACATACAATGACTATTAAATGCTTTAGTTACGATAGTAAATCTGTTATTGGATCTAAAGTTTATTATCATAATATATAGCTTGTAAGAGGACTGTGAACTCTATACTGAGTAAATAAGTTAAAAAAAAACATCTTAACGAGTTATGAATATAATTGCGATTCTTTTTATTAACTGAAATTTTAACATTTTCGAAATGGTTCGAGATGTAAAACATATTTAAAACGTTACGTAGCTGAGGCTTATTATCTGAACTTTATTTTCATCGACGTCCATCTAATAAATATTGTAATTTGCATCCATTGAGCATGACATTGATGTGGACCACAATCTGGGACATGATGGGTTGGAATGCTTTGATCTTGTGCGAAGTTGTAAAATTAATTACACGCACTCTTCTGATACTCACGAATTTCTTTAGACGTTAGCTAGTAAATTTCTAAGTTGTTAAACAATTTAAATTGCGTAATATTTTGTAAGGTTTGATTTTGGTTAATCCTCGAAAAATTTACAGGTTTGATAGAAAACTATTAGTGTCTGTGATATATTAACGATACCCAATAACATATGTTAATTTATTCAAGGCTAAACGCTCGTATTGAATGAAAATTTTTTCGTTTATTATTACTATAGTTGACTATGAATTAGAAAAAAAATACAATGTAAACATTGTACAATGTATTATGGTGGTAGAGCCACGCTGAAACTATTACTGGTTTCGGTACGAATGGGTCGGCTCGTCCGGGGTAGTACCACCCTCTCATTGAAAACCGACGTGGTAACAGTGCTTGCATTGTTGCGTTTTGTTCGGTCGGTGAGAGCGCCGGGAGAGGGTGGGTTATGTCCGACTCGCACAGACTGAAACCCCACGGTGTACCGTCCCACCGTAGTGTTGGGGCGGCAAGGGATCGATCGATCTATGCTTCTCCCCTTGGAGAGCCGCCCCAAAGGTCCGCCCGGCGGAAGGCGACCGCCGGGCTCTTACCTATAGAGAGTTAACCGAGTACACACCCTTGTCCGCCGAACCTGTGCAATGAGCAGATGGGACCCCCGAAACCATGCTCGGCAGCGACAAATTCCTCAGTACATTCCCCACCGCCGCAGCCAGAATGCGGCGCTGCCCCTCCCACGCAGCACACTCGGACAGAGGAGCCCCACTCCCGCAGGACCGGGCCGACGGCATCAACTGTATAACGCCCATAGCGGGCGTCCGTCAGATCCTGCATCCACCTCTCGACCGCCACTTCCCGGATCTCCCGCCTCTTAATTTCAACTTCCCTGAGAGCCGGAGGCTCTCCACTACGCTTTCTCACCGCCGTGTACTGATACACAGCGGCGAGCGTGAAAGTCGCCGCCGAGGACACCGTGCGGTACGCCCGGACCGCCCTCAGTGCCACCGTGCGCAGCGCCTTACGCAGCGCGCGCACGTTGTCGGCACCGAGGGCGTCGGTCCACACTTGTGGGGCCATCACCACATAGAATCGGCGACACCCAGCACTCGCCCCCCTATGTTGGGGAGCAGACGGCCGAGTGCCGCCGCCGCCGCCCCAACAATTCGCGGTCCGAGCCCCGCAAAATAGGGCTCGAACCGCCAGCGCCCGTCATATCACCCATCCTAGTACTGACCGCGCCCGACGTTGCTTAACTTCGGTGATCGGACGAGAATCGGTGTTTTCGAAACCCTGCCCGACTCGGTGTTTATTCCCAACTCTTTTCGTCATACAAAAAGATTGCTGATCAGAATTTTAAAGCATTCCCATAAAGAGTTTCACTTCAAAAAATCTTGTTAACAAAAAAGTAGGTTTGTAGATTTTAAACTATAGGACCCAGTGATGCAGGCCTTTTGGTTATAGCGCTGATATGATGATGATTAATATTACATTATATTAATATTACGTTATATGTACCACAAAACGTATGTGTTACTACGAATAAATGAGGATTTTATTTTCAGTATACGGGGAATAATATATTTACGTAGAGTTTAAGAATTATATATGTCATCGTTTGATTTCATTGCTCTTGTAGTGAAACTAGTTCTTGATCAAGTATGGTGAAAAATGTAAAATTAATAAATCTTTTGTATATAAAAGTTAACATTAATACTTCTATATTTATTGGTTTACATATTAGTAGTTCCCATCGAGTGTTACGTTTTCTTCTTCACTATTTAAGATTAAATATATATATATAATTAGCCTTATTTCATTACGCGTTATATAAAGAAAAATACAGCTTGAAATTGTTATAGCAGTTCCTACAATTATCGCGTTTATACATACACTTCAGTTTATAATCTATACATATAATAAAGTCGTCAACGATCCGCACCTGTACATATTTAAAAAATCTTTTTATAAAGGTTGTACTTATGTTACGAAGGCCAAAAAAATTGTTTTTTACATTTTTGTCTGTTAGTGCGTTTGTGCACGCTAATCTCAGAAACGGCTTAACCGATTCGAATGTCGTTTTTACTGATGTATTGTGGCAAGCTTGCCGTAATATTTTTAGTTTATTACATTTCAGTCAGTTCACAAACAAAAAAATTAAGATGATTGAATTCTAGAAATGCGTCTAATTTGCTGAAACGTATATTAACCGTAGCTTGTTAAACCATGATTGAAGCTTATATGAACACAAAGTTTGAAAATTGATGAGTTTTTGGCGGGATCTTAGTCTGTCATGTAGTGGATTTTATTTTTTATTCATAATCTTGTGTTACTTGACTCTATATTGTGTAAAATTGGTGGTGTTTTATGTAATATAGTTTGTTTATTGTGCATAAGTGAAGTGAATGGAAATTAATACCACGGGCCATGAATTCTGAGATGCCACAAAAATTCCATGGAAAGTTCTAACAAGTTGACCACCATCTTGTTAGTTCATTGAAATTATATCAAGAAACTTGTAATATCGATACTCACTTGACAATGGCAGTGATGGTCTACTAGAAGACTGGTTGCCAAAATGGAATGGAAGAACTTGAAATAATATTAACTACTTGACAATGGCAGTAATAATCTAAAAGATTGATTGCCAAAAATAAAGTTAAAAAAAAAAGTTTGAAAATAATACATGGTTTCGGAGATACTGGTATAAATTCTACCAATTTAACTTGAACTCTCATCAACATGGTCGTCCATATTATATAGGGATTAACTTACTGGTAACTCGCACGTTGGTCGCGCCCAGCTGGCCTATAAGCATTACTGTATCTTATTCGCGTAACAGACGCGAATAAAATGACGTACAAAACTGAAGTCCACGCGAAGTCGCGAGCACCAGTATTACAAATAAAAGAGTAAAATAAGTTGGGTGAAATGACTAAATTTTTTAAAATAATATTTTAAATATGTTTCTTTTATTGTAAACATTTTTATTTATTTTAATTATTGTTTATTTTGTTCTTATTTTTTACTTATATATTTCGTAGTGTATTATATCAAGGTTAATTTTCGTTTCTTTTATTAAATAGCTAGCTAGTATTTGTATGAGACTCAATAATAACTTTAAGTATAGACTACAATGATGTAAATAAACAATAAATACATTGCATATACACTAATCTCTCGGAATATAATTTTGGTTTTATAGTTCTGACTAAACAACAAATAATAATGCTGCATCTTGTAGAAAGATTCATACTCGCAACTTCTAGTAATCTATAGGAGTGGCGTATAGTATTTTTTTTTCTCGAACTGTCTATAGTATCGTCCTGGCAAGGTCTTTACAGCTACATCGGACTACTAAGGCGCCGTACAGTAATACACTTATAATAAAACTCCAACAATTGTAACACACCTGATAAATAAAAAAAAATTAACATTAATGTGACGTATAAATGTCACACGACGCGACTAAAGAAGGAGTCGTCTCTATGCAGTAAATATTCATTTGTTGTATACTTTATTATTGTCTGAAAACCAATCATGAGTTTGTGCTTAATATTCTTACGTTCTTAAAGGAATAATAAGAATATAAAATACCTCGACGTTATTATTTTGTTATTTATAATATTGTGAAATATTTTATTTCTCTGGTGAGAATTTATCTCATGCAATATCACCTTTAAAAATTGTTCAGCATCGAAGTACTATTAAGACCTCGCCTGGACCAGTGCCAGGGTGGAAGTATTATTAGTAAGACGACAACGACTGAGTTAATCAAGCTCAAATGAGATCAATATTTACCATAGAATAGATACTGCTAGTATGCGGACATAGAACGAACTTGGAAGATCATTCATCATATTTATGGATTGAATTCGAAATAATAAATTTATATTTATATATAACTAATAGCAATAATATTATGCAAATTTAAAGGTATTTCTCGGTACTTGTCTATATACAGTAAACTAGTGACAGAAGACAGTAGATGGTGATATATCCAAGATAGATAAACTCTTAAGCCGTTCTATAATGTAATTTAAAGCGGTAAAATTATTAGCTATAAATTAAGGTAAATTAAATGAATTTTTCTTTGTCTCCGTTTTCTTATACCGTTCGTTTGATAAAATTAAAGTTCGATGAGATAGTTTGCCCCTACGGAGTTCTGAATTAATACTAACCATTTTACCAATAGACAGCGTGCGAAAGAAATCATTTTCACATTTATTCGTTTTCAAAATAATTAAAACAAATTCGGGCGTAATAAGCGGCTTCATTAAATATTTCTACAGTTAAAATGAGAATATTCTTCATACGAAAATGTAATAAAATATGTTTTCGATTTTTATCATGTTCACAATAATACTTTTTTAAATTTTAACCATATATAGAATGTTTAGATACGTACATGCATTTTAGATTTTATTGGATTTTCGAGGAATTAATTCTTATTTTGAAGACGGTACTGACTTAGAAAATAAAGTTTTATATCTTTGAAGCGAAAAATAAGTAAACATTTTATACAGCGAATGAATGCTTCTTTTATGCTTTATAAAATGAAGTAAGTTTATACTGGAGTAACTTTGCTTTATAAATATCAGTTTATGATGTGACTTCTGCGATAGGAACATATATTTATTAAATAATATTGCTTAAAAGAGACGATACGGGCTCTTTGAAATATGTAACAAGTAATATTTTCTCGATACGTGTGGTTAACAATATAAAATCTAAGCAGTAAAGCACACGCATAGAAACACATATCTTTCTACTACGAATTTTTACCATTGTACCTGTACCTATAAATCAACAAACCTCTTCATAATGATGTGTAGTACATTGATTAAAAAAGTGTCCATAGTTCAATTCCATTTCAGACAATAATAATTATTACCTAGCAAGTTCCGTTCCGTTAAGGAGGCGATTGACTTGTACCGTCCAAACGCAGTTATGAGGAAAAAATTATAACAGAACGTTCCTACTTTCTAAATTATTTGAAACTAGCTACTTATCCCAGCTTCGTAGGGATGTACTAATGAAGAAATGAGACCAAATCTTCTCTTTACGATACATCCATGTATTGAAATAAAATGACAATGATGATAAATTAACGTTAAACTGTCAAATCTGTCAATATATCTGAAAATTTACCTGCTATATTATATCTCGCTCACTTACGTTTTGTATGGCGATTGTTAAACATATTTTTTCGCCTTTTCCATACGGTTTTTCAATCATAATAGCAAAATAGGGTAAAATCGTTCTGGAGTAATGCACATACATTCCGCAACTGATTTTTATTTATTTGAAACTAGCTTCTACCCGCGACTTCGTCCGCGTGGAATAGTTACTTTGGGGTAACGCTAACACGCAGCGGAAGCTCTCAAAAGGAAAAAATACGACTTTGAAACACCCGTCGTTGATGCTCCGCTCCTGCTGGTCTTAGCGTGATAATATATAGCCTTCCTCTATAAATGAGTTATATAACACTGAAATAATTTTTCAAATCACACCAGTAGTTCCTGAAATTAGCGCGTTCAACCAAATTAGTTAAAGATTACTACTGCTCTCTCGTAATTAACTCGAGCCGTAATTAAAATTACAATAACTTATGATAAAGTGAACCGACTTTAATGAAACAAAGACTAAGTTACTTCCGAAGGTATGCTTTATGATCTTTATTGGGGGTTTATTGTGAACCCACTACTTTAGTACTAATACGTGTTCATACAAACAAACAGACAGACAGATAGACAGACGTTTCTCAAAATTATATAAATGTATTTTATTACTTATTTATTCCTAGACACCTGCAACTATTTTTTGTCACGAAAATTGAAAAAGTACAGACACGTTAGAATTACATTCTTATTATTTTTATATATAAATTTCTTCTGTACGTGTGTATGTCACTTTAGCTTAGGAGGAGTTCAACTCCTCCTAAACTGCTGGACTGATTTTGATGAGTGTTCGAGTGGACCGAGAATGGTTTAGATTCATAATTGGAACCGGTAGGTGGCGCTGCGGTTGAATTTTAGATATTTTTTATTTATGATCAAGACAGGACAACGTCCGCCAGGCGCAATAGTATGTATATAGAGTATAGATAAACTTGAAACATCATTTTTAAATCTCATAATACGCGTGCGTCAGCTTTAGTTTTGATTGTATCTATTAAACAATATATTTTTAAATTTACGTCCATGTTAACAGTTAACAGCTAGTAATAACTGATTGCGGAGCGCGTAAATGTTCCAATCGACGACCTAGTTTACTGGTCAGTTTTCACAGAGACCAACCATATCAGATCTTCAATCGACCCTCTTACTTTACAAATCGACTTTTCGTGTACGCGTGGTCGATGTGTATGAAATTGAACATTACACAAGGGACACACATGAGTGAGCCTTTTAGACCAGCTGAGTATCAGAGTTCGTTCTAGAATATTCTACATAAAAACAAATCGTTACAGGTCAGTCGCCTTTACAAGGTTAAATACAAACACTTGTGAAATGGCGTGAATCTTGTTTTATCTTTTTTATTCAGTCATTGTTTATTTCTTACAATTATAGTTATTATAGTGTGATATGTAAATTCCTAAAGTACAAAGATAAAGAAATTGATTATAAATATTATTTATGAAATTGATTATTTATTTATGTTTTTGAGCTCAGTAATATATTTGCCGAGTTTAACCTTTTACGGGCATATTTTATCTTTGGTTAATTTTGAGCTTTATGAAGAACATAAATTAGCAACATATATAGCAAACTGTACTTTCTTTTAATAATATGCTATTGGGAACGATGACTTTACAAAATTTCATATACATCAGAACTTTGTAGGTGGTAGTAGTGGTAGTAGTCGCCCGGGGTACTACCACCCCACCCACAGAAAACCGATGAAGTAATATTGCTTCCATTGTTTCGTTTGGTCAGTGAGAGCGCCGGAGGCACCCCTTCCATTCCCATCCCCCTCTCCTCCCCCCTCTCACTCCCCCATCCCCCCCAACACAGACTGGCAATACACTTGCGACTCCTCTGGTGTTGCAACTGTCTATGGAGGGCGGTGATCACTTAACATCAGGTGGCCCCCCTGTCCGTTTGCCTCCTACGATATAAAAAAATATGCGAAAATAAATACGCGTATAAATAGTTACTTTCCTAAGCTAAATATACTTCATTTCATTTCACATTTTTTTATACATAATAAGAATTTTACTCTATGTCAATCAATCAGTAAAATGCACAGTTCATCCTTGTTTTAAACTAGCTGATACCCTCGACTTCGTATCGTTTATTATATTGTACAAAATATATTTTATGTTCAGAGGAACAATATAAGCACCACACCGCTTGTCCCATTTCTCTACGACAAGAACGCACACATTTGCTGAAAGCGTAGTGTTTATAAAAATCGTGGTTTCTTAAAAGTAAATAACCTTATATTAAATTAATTTATTATGATCATTCCTTCCTTAGGTAAGGACGAATATTCTAAGAAGTAAAACTAGAAGAAATTGATCGAAATATGTCCAGTAATTTTTGAGTGATGTGTGGATAACTCCAGATCTCTATATAAGTTATATTGAGAATAAATGAAAATATTTTCATATTCTATATAGCGTTCAGATACTCTCTCTAATCAATAAAATAGCATAACTTTACCAATCTCAAAGGCTAATGGCATGGAAATGTGTAGTTCTTCTCTTATTAGCATAGTTCATAATAATGACTAATCACTTGCTTACATGATATACTAGTTTCAATGTAGTAGCGTGGCGGGACCGCTTGCGTGAGATCTTTACATGCCACAAGAGAAATGTTCACTTGTCCATACACAGCAATTAAGTACTCTGTGTGCATAATAAAGTACGATTAGGTATTAGATATCTTAATTCTTTAGCAATTCTAGGTATATGATGGATGCTATATTTGTATACACTACCCGTGTTATTACAAAAAAGTTAAATACGTATTAAATACTTGGTTTCAAAAAGTTTCATAATAAATGCACCGTGCTCGCCCGACGCAAGTTCGCGTTATCCTTTTTCGCAAGGCTAACCTAACGTAACCAAAGCGAGACAAAAGAGCAAGATTCCGAACATTAAGCGACCGCGGTGCATTTAATGTGATACCTTTTTAAATTTTTATTTTTATTTTTTCGCACTGACTACACTATTGACCAAGCAAGGTCTTAACAGCTTCACCGGACTACTAAGGCGAGCGCTTAAGGCACTCAGCCGATTTTATTTTGACAACTAGCTCAAAGGTGCGCGGCACACCTCGGCTTTGGCTGTTGTCTGATACATGGAATTCGCGACCTATGTGAGCTAACCTAAGCTAAGCTAACTATTCATACATATATGAATGTTGAACCATATATGTGTACCAAGCATACATAACTCAATAACTCTTATATATATTTCGTTTGATAAGGGAAAAAGATAAAACTCTTCCACTTGCATGTGTAAGCGTGTATGCGTGCACGTGTGTGGAAGTGATATGTGTAATGTTGTCGCAGTGATGTAAGATTTTGTGTCACTGTATCGCGCGAGCAGCGTACTCAAGGGCTCCACGCCGAGGGAACGGACCTAGGCTTGAGCAGCTGCCGAGGGGGGCCTAGACTGGTGTGCGGGAGCGAAATTTATCCCTAGACCACGGCGGCGTGATCTATGGGCCTTTTTAAAGCCAGGTGTAATAACACCGTTTACGTTTACTGTTTGGCTACAATATCACCTGATATTAGGTAACTACTAGCAACTGCTCGCAACTGTGCAACTGTGCGATTATATTTGCGCGGAACCTACGTTACTTTTTGTATCGTCAGCTATCTGCGTCTGAAAGTCCCGTCAGAGTATGCCCAATCGTTTCGGAGATAATCGGAATAAACAGACAGACAGATAAAAAAAATAATTATAATTGGTGTTAGTCTATAGGTACTGTATATGATTTCATGGTATGATTACATGGATATCCTTGTAGTAAAAAGCTGTTACTTTGACATTACAAGTAGTCACCTCAATTTTATTTATTCGTATAGATATGACTAAGATAACATGACAAGATTAGAGGGGGCTGGCTCGCGAATACAGCTGCGGTTTTTCGAAGATAGACTAACAGCATTCAAATACATGCCTTACCATAACAATACAACCACTTTTTATAACTATGTCATGAAGTAAATTTGATCAAACTTGTGATTTATTTCACGTATAACAATGATACATATTATTATTAGAGTTCAAGCAATTTTTAAATTCCTTTTAAGTCTATTAAAACTTTTATAGTAACATAATTATGAAAAATATATACGTAAAGTTACTTATATAAGAACATAATCAGAATGATTTAAACGCTCATTAATATATGGGACAGAACGTGATATATTAGTTTGAAATTGCTTAATTAACGGGATTGGCGGTCCATTAAATAGGGTAGAGAGCTCGGGTGCAGTTTCAAAGAGATGGGGCTCGGCGAACCGAATAGCAACACGCCGCGCCGCCGCTCGGCGCTGATGCAACGTCGGCGTGCTTTTTATAATTTTCACATGCTTCAATAGCCATATTGACTGCTTCACAGTTTTTACATACATCGTACCCTGTTAATTTTTTTATTGTTTATCATACATCTTAAGCTTTATAAGTAAATTTGGTTTTTGTCGTAGTAAAAAGTTTTAATTCCATACATACATAGCTACTAAAACAAACAACATTCAAAATCAATAACCTTTTCAATGTATTTACGTTAAAATATTGGTCATTTCGCTTAATTTTAACAGCTGTACCTGTCAACGTTGCGTCACTCTAATGATACTTCCTTATAAATATTGTAAATTTATTAACACAATAATCACACCTTAACATTGACTTTAACTCTGTATACAAGCAATAATGTTAATATATTATAGAAGAAATATTATTAAAATTATAATTTCATTTACTTTTACATAATTATGGAAAACAGAACGGAAGCTCTTATTATTAACCATTATTAATTCACTTAACATTTCCGTATTATGGAAAAAGAAAAGCTTAAATAACGTTCTTCAAACACTTAATATTTTTTAAACATGGCAATAAAAAAGATTCATAAATGAACTTATTTACGCTTATAGAATAATTTCATAAAATTATAACTTTAGAAAAACTTGTTAAATATTAACTTATACAAAGTGATACCTTCGGGCATTATGATCAAGTAAATAGTAGCGAGACAAGTTGAAAACTTATATATTTCGTTTTTGATTAGTATATACGAGGGACGAAACGATGTTTTCTATTACTTTACTGTATTCATACTACAATACGTGACCCTTTCTCTCACATTGAATAGCTTTCAACTCAGTAATCTGGTAAGCGAAGGGTACCTTGCGTAGAAATGAATTCTCAATTCTTAAGACATATCCCATAGCAACTACAAAATTTAGACCTGGCGGTAACCGAAGCTACAATTACCTGATTTTTAAGTCAGTATATATAACTTGCATATTAAAGTCATGAGAAACTAAACTCTTCATTGTTTTTTATACTATCGCTGCTTCTATTTTTTTTTCTTAAATTTTTTCCGTCAAAGACATGATATACATACATGACATGACATGATATATATATATATATATATATATATATATATATCATTACATAGTATAAAACAAAGTCCCCTACCGCGTCTGTCTGTCTGTTCGCGATAAACTCAAAAACTACTGAACAGATTTTCAAGCAGTTTTCACCAGTGGATAAAGTGATTCATACTAGTTATATTTTATAACGTTTATTAATTGAATAATTAATCAAGACTAATAAATTTACACTTGCATAACTGGAGAAGTGTACTTGTAAGAATCGCTAAAATCGTGCAGAATACAACAATCTAAATATAAAACAGAAATATGGTAGTCATATCTGTCGAGAAGAGTATTCAGGTCGGCAAAGGAAACATTTATATTAAATAAGCAAGCGTCGTTTGTACGCATCATACCGACAATGATTATGAATTGGGTACTTTTCCGCGTAAATTGTACGTCGGTTACTGTAATTTGATCTACGAATAAATATAAGAAATGAGGGAGTCGGATAAATGTCTGATGTGCCACAAACATATTTTCGTACTCACGATATCTTGTGTTTATGTTATCTGTAAAATTTGTAATTAATTTGTATCATAGTGTTTAATTATTATCGTACTGAGTAAATTTGTTTTTTTTGTTTATATCCTCGGTTTAATATTACAACCGATGCAGTACATATAGGTATATATATATACTTATATTTTTGAAAGGGAAGGTAACCAAAAAGAGTAGTAAATTTGTTTTATCGCCACGCGATATGATTGGTACTTTATACAAAGAAAAAAAAATTAAAAATATGTATTATAATTAGTAGATTTTTTGTTCGTGTTAATAACAAAATTTAGCGTATCCTTCGGAAACAGTACTTTTTCTGGATAAAAGGTATCGTATGTACTTTTCTATATCCTTGACAACTTGTACAATTCATGATAATCGGTTTGAGTAGTTAGACGTGAAAAAGTGACAAACAAACTCACATTCTCATTTATAATATTAGTTAAAGAGTTGGATACGATAAGTTTATAATTTCAGTTCATTCAGAGTTTCAGAATTATTTCCATGAAACAATAAGGAAAAATTATATTCGTATACTTCTTGTACTTGTTTAGTAATCTACAAATATCAAATCTTCCCTCTGATTTGTTTATGAATTTATCCTTATGTGATCATCACGTATTGTGAGCGAGTAGTTTGGCGAATTGAGGAGGTAAAACAAACGGGAATGCAAAAACCTAGAAAGTAACAATTTAAAAAAGTTTAGATTTCTGTACCCGTCGGTCCTTCATAGACAGTCATTAGCATCAGTGACATAAATGTTTATTATCAGCATTATTTATTATAAAATAAACCCCGGCTATAGTTTACTGACGATACGAATATTCAATGCCGCCAACTGCTGATTTGCATACACAAGTAATCACCGAAGGTATACACAGCTTACTAAACGCAAATTAATTTATTTGTGTGGTGTCACTACCGACTATTTATTTATATTTTATACTTTTCTGGGAATTACGTATGCCCCCAGTCTGGTCTGATGTTAAGTGGCAATGTAGCTGAAGATGTAGCACGCTGAGATAAGAGAGGAACTGTCTCTCAATAGCGGTTACCGGAACACCTTAGTTATTGAACGATTATAGTAACGTAGTTTCAAAAAATTTGCATAATAAACACGCTATGACTATATAGAAAATGTGGCTAAACTTGCGTGGGTAACAACTAAATCATTAATAAAATACCATATACCTGTGAATGTTTATAACATTATCATAGTTCATAGGTCTATAGTTATAGTACACTTTTGTACACTTTTATGTTAATCATTTTAACGTATTCGAAAAGATAATTTGCTATTTCTTAACTTATACTTTGAACAAAAGTAACAAGTATCATTGATAAAATATTCTCCATTAGCACAAAAACGTTTCAAATTTTGTCTCCTAATTGAGCTAGTTGACATACACAAAGTTCTGGTTGGCCGAGATTAGAAAAATAAACCGTAGATATTCGCCTATTCTCTCTGTTATAAACTAACTAGCGAATGTATGAAAGATTCCTAATCGACCTTATTGTACTGTAAATAAAAGAGAATGAGTATATCGTGTCCAAGCGCACGTGGAAAAATATATCCTTTCTTGTAAATTGATTTGTTCTTAAATAGTAAATAAGGTTTTCGACCCAGTCAGATTGCGGTCACCACACACTCGTGTTGAAATGTGTGGTGATTGTTGGCTGTTTTTATTTCTTGCTCTCGTACTAGCGTGAGGTACAAGAGTGTCTATAAACTTGAATACTTTCTATCAGTTTTAATTCACTAGATAAATAAAGAAATACAACGACGTAAATTATAATTTTATGGAGCAATAAACAGTGGTAATTTCACACTACACCTTCAATATAGTGTTGAGATATTTTCTTTTGAAACTCGAGAGATTTCATACTAAAAGTTAATTCGCATAGTGAAATCCTTCTAATATATCTTACTATCTTATACAAAGTTGTTTTTTGATTCGAAATGACTACACTGTTAGCCTGGCCTAGGCCTTTAGAGCTTCACCGGACTACTTTTTTAAATATTTAAAACTCTTTATTTGTTCATGTTAGTAAATGTTTTTTTCTCATATATAGAATTGAGTTTTTTATTAACAAAGTCCCTTATATCCATTGATGGTAAACATAACTAGCCTATTATACATATAGATACTACAATGGAGAGATATTGGCTTATAATTGCCTTCGTACGTCTTAAATACTTACACGTCATAATCACGCGAAACGCGCACGTTGCGTTGAGACAGTTTGGAGGAGATCTATTCTGGTTAATTTACGAATGAGCAGTAGACATTTTTTCGATTGTATATTTTATTTCTAACATATTGTTATTATTATTAACTTCTCGTTGTACTATTTCATCATTATTGTTTTTTTTTTATTCTAGCACGACAAGCTGACGGCACAGTACCTGATGGTAAGCGCATGTATAATTAAATCAATCATCCATCGCCAGTCCTGACCGGTCCTCCCGAAGGCTGAAAATATACTAGCTGAATCCCGGAACCCGGCAAACTAAAATGGGAGTCATCGTGACCGGTTTATAGTGATAGGATAATATGATTACATTTATAAACAGTAATTTTATTAAAAAACAATATAGTATATTGCTGATCAAATTTAAGAACGAATATAAAAGATGTTAATATTAATCGTCAGCGCTTATATAGAACCATGCATATGCATATAACCTCGGAATAGTGGGTGCGGGAGTGAGGAGTCCCGACGGCGCGGCGCGGCGCAACGGTTGAGGTTGAGCGCTTCACTAAGCATTGTAAATACTCTCGTCAGCTACGTACCGTCGCCCCAAACTTTTGAATATTAATACATCATCACATTTGAAAAATAAATTTCGTAAAGACTGAAACATGACGATGAAACATAAATTACTGAGTCATTGATTTAAATTAAAATAATTTGCTCGGCGGTATTGTAAACGTGGTAACGGCTGGATAGGCGTTTCAAGTTTAATTTACTGTCAGGGGTTTTTACAATAACTAAGGGATACCTAGTCTTGCCTTAAATACTGAATTAAAAAGAAAAAAAATATATATTGCGAATAACATTTATTACTTTTACAGTGTGTTAGTTTAATACACAAATATAAAACAATTTAAAATATAAAAAGCTTAATCAAAGTGGTCTCTATTGGCTGCAATACTGTCCTTTAAACGTTGAGGCCAGTTATCAAGAGAAGCACGCACTCTTTCCATGAGAAAATTCTTCACTGCCAATCGTACGGATTGTTTTAGGGACTCCAAATTATCATGGCGTTTAGAGCAAGTCTTACTCTCTAAAACTGACCATATATCATAATCCAGCGGATTAAGATTGGGACTAGACGACGGCCAGTCTTCAGCTCTGATGAGGTCCGAAACGTTCGTTTTCAACCAGGACTGCGTGAACCGAGATTTATGACCCGGCGCCCGGACCATTCTTTTATTTAACAGTTATTGAAGGTGTTGTTAAGGAAGGGGCTACCTTCTCCAAAATGGTATCTTGATACACTTCACTGTAAACATGTGCGTAAGACTTGCGTTGTACTGGACTCCAAGAATAAATATAATTGAAATTCATATATCTGTATCTACGTCTATTATATGAATTATATTGTCTTTTTGGTCATTTTGGCGGCCATTTTATTTTATTTCATCATATATTAAAAACTGCTTAGATAGATATAACGTTGTATATTTTGATTTATATTTATGCAAGATTTCAAGAAGTCAGTTCATTCATTGTCTATCTTTAAGTAATTTTTTCGTCAGTTCCTTGTACAGTATAAGTGAGCACTGAGGGGATATGGTGGGTTAACGTTCCAAATATGTTGCTGATGATAAACCTCATTTGCCACATTGTTAGTATTTATAAGTCTAATGTATACGTTACATTTTACTGTAAGGGACGTACGTGTCGTACTTACAATTGTTTTTAAAGAGTATTTCTATAATTGAGGCATATAGAATCAAAGACAGCTAAGTGCCACAAGTTCTAAAAATGAACTGAGTATGGAGCCATCTAGTCTTATTGGTTGCAAATCACCATTTAATTCCTACAAAAAATAAAATACAGCCTATTAATTTTCGTTTTTGAATATAAGTAAAACTCCAACTCTGAGAATAGATAAACATTTTTTTCGTTTCCTGCAAATTTGGTCTCTATGCACTTAGCTGTTTTTGATTTTATATGCCTCAAATAGTTAATAGTAATGTTGCTTAGATAAGGGCAGATTGACGAGGCAGCCGTCACAAATAAACTAACTAGCCAATTTTTAATAAGGCGCTTTCGAAGTACTTATGACGTATCTACAGCTATGTAGTTATAATATCATTGGCTGAACATATTTACCAATCTCTGGCTTAAATAAAATAAAATAAAAATGCGCAGTGAAAACAGGTACCACCCGAAACAACCGTGTCCGGTGAGTACCTGCACCAGTCGGAACGTCAGGGAGCCCCACTCCCTGGACATCCACTCCCGCAGGACCGGGCGGACGGCGTCCACGGTAAACCGTCCAAACCGCTCGTCTGCCAGGTCCTGCTGCCACCTTTCGACGGCGTCTCCTCTAACTCGTGAACTCATACACGGCGGCGAGAACTCCTGCCTCCAGCTCCCAGGGCAGGGAGCCGGCGAGTTCAAAGGCCGCCGCCGAGGACACCGTCCGGTACGCCCGGATCGCCTTCAGTGCCACCGTGCGCTGCACACTTCGCAGCGCACGCACGTTGGCGGCACCGAGGGCGTCGGCCCAGACTGGAGCCCCGTAGGCGGCCATCGCTCGCACGACTCCCATATAGAGTCTGCGGCACCCGGCACCCGGTCCCCCTACGTTGGGGAGTAGCCGGCCGAGTGCCAGGCTGTAAGTCCTAAGTCATCTTTTAAAATACCCGACATGGTTCTAGGTGCTATCTTCATCTCCCGAGATAAGATCTTTTGCTTTCGGACAGGATTTCTTCGAATTCTTTCCCTTACTGTTTTGACCACCTTTTTTGTTCGAACACTACGTGGACGGCCAGATCTTTTTCAGTCACAAACAGAGGGTCTCATTGTACCTATTAATGGCCCGGTACACAAACATTTTACTAATACCAAGCGTATGGAGAGTTCTGAATATTGAATTTACCTCCATACCTACTTTCTGTAATACAATCACAGCGATTCGGTTCTCTTTATCACCCCACTCCATTTTAATATCGCAAAATATTGTACAATATATTGGCACCAAAATGAGAAAACTGAATAATCATATAAAAATGACAGATTCCAAGTTCAAATGTAATAATTTTGTTTATTTTTAATTGTAACAGTATTTATAGCCAGACTAAGTGTAATAAAGTTACTGAAAACGTAGATGGAGAAATTAACAGGAGTGAAAACAAGAAGACAAACACATATTTAAATTGATATTAAACTAGCTGACCCGTGCCCACTTCGTTCGGCGATAAACATTTATAAAAAAACTACTTTTTGTGACATAAATATGAAAGTGAGACATAAGCTGTCGGTGACTTTTTTGTAGGCCATATCGAGCCCTACAAGCTCTCTCTTTCTCTGGAACTCAATCATATAACTCTCGTCGGTAAGGCAGCGTTCGTAAGAAACGTTTTCGTTCGACCGTTTTTTCTCAAACTTACTTTGCAAATCCGACTTCCACAAAAAAGTCTTTTAATTTTTCGAGTTTATATATAGCCTATGACACTCACATATAAAGTGGCTTTCTGTTGGTGAAAGTAATTTCTAAATCGGTTTAGTTTATCCAGATATTACCTCCTGCAACGTCACAAAATCACAAACTTTACCTCTTTATAATATTAGTATAGATGACACGAATATAATTCACGAAGGCCAATCAAGGCACGACACGACCTGGTTTCGGCAATTGGAAGAAAAACGCATGAGACGTCACGAGCAGGCCTCCTACCCTCGTCCACCTAGGCGATTCGTTCCCGGATCGGTCTTGTCAGCCATTTACGAAAGTGCCGCCAAAATGCTACTTAAATCATCTGTTACAGATGAAAAGGCATATGATAGATGACATATCAACGAAGTTGGTAATGTTCTTCACAGCCGTTTTATTCTTGGTGAAATGGTAGTCTCCATGGAATATAAGTAGGGACTCTTGAAATTTCCTCATAATATTTCAGCATCCGTTTCCTACATTCATCTATTCATACAATGGACCTCCCATAGTAGACTTAATCTGGTCGATTAGTCGCTTAGGAACCAATCTTCACGTTCTTTCCGAATCCAGGCGTCCCAAATGTATTATGGTGATAGACTAAAATCTACAACAGAATCTAACTCTCAAGTGAGGTTTCCAGAACCCATCGAAGAAATATAGATATTCAATTTAAAAGTTAGCGAGCACAGCACTATTTAATGTTAAAAACCTATGGTTCCATTACGAGATCCTTCTTTAATTATTGCCCATTCAGATCAGTTAGTGTTATATTATGCTACATTAGTATCACATGTTGGGGTAATTTGATATTGTTTTAGTGATTTAATTTATTTCGACAACATTTCACTTAACTATATGAATGTAGATATAAACTAATAGAAACACATACGATCTAGAATGCTAATATGAGTATATTAGCAGGAAAGTGGCAGAGAAACAACAAATTATTATAAATTACGATTTACATTCTGTATCTGAACTGATAATGAGAGATTGTTTAACAAAGCCGAAACATTAAACTCCAAACATCTCTGTTGAGAACAGATAATTCGAGTAATTAATGCTACGGTGTAAGTTTATCGTATCTAACAGCTTTATGTTTGTGTTTACAAGACTCAGCATCTGTTCGTTGGCGTGGGAGAGGTTAAAATGGGGTGTAGGGTGCGCACGGCCAATGTTCGAGTCTGACGGGAGGGTGGGAAAGTATTCCTGTATTCATCATTTTTCTGTTGACCTTAACTGGATGGAATGTGTGATTTTATGAGTCACGACCGGACGGGCATTAAATCTGAAGTTTTATTCCATTTACATACGTAAATAGATGTAAAATAATGACAGGCGGCCAAAGCTAAATGTATTGAAAATAATTCATTCAATTTTGTGTAGGCACGTTGTATATTAAAACAGATGCCACACGATATAAACAAAGTGCTGTATTAATGTGCGTATAAGTTTATTGAACTCGCAGTTTTTTAAATCACCAACTTAATATTTACTATTTGAGGTCATCACTTACAGTTTTCTAGTTCATTTACACGCTTCGAGTAGTACTTTCATCACTATCTTCGTATTATATGTATAGATATACATATCTACTATAGAACGATCATCATGCTAAAAAGAAATTGTATAATTTATAGTAAATGTTTAAGATGAGCGTTTTATATTCATTCTTGTAGCGCATTATTAAATCACGTAGGCATATAGATTTACGATATAGATTTACATTTACGTTTCTTGCAGTATTGCTATGTGCTATGCGCAGTATTTACACACTATTTTTTTTTTAACTTAAAATTAAGATATGTACATAAAGGCACATTCCAATAATGCTTTGTTTAACTTACACGCCGCTCCGGTACTGCACACCATGAGAATCTCACCATGGGTATCTATACCCGTGCTCTGGTTTGTTTAGCGTCCAGATTTATTCTTGGAATATCTGTATAAAAAGAACTTATTCTGTGAAACCCCAGATGTCAAAAAAAATAACTTTTATGGAATTGAATCTGAATTTTGTACTGAGATACAAACTTCCAGCTACACAAATAAAAATAATTGTAGTGTCTCCGCTTGATTGTTTCCGAATTATTACTTAGTAAATAGTTTCCATGTAAACGTTAATTATATTCATAACAAAAGTCAATGTTATAATAAAATTGTATTCGCCTATGTGAACTACTGATGCTGTTTGTCTTGAAGCATTATCTATATATTTTAATATGTTAAACGGTTTGAAAGTAGTTAGGTTAATAATTGTACCATCATTTATTCGATTCATTCGTTCAGTAAAAGCATAATTATCATAAAAGATATTACCCTAGGTACCCTTGAAAATCATTCAATGAACTTGAATAAGATTTTTTTCCTTTGTTGTGTTGATTTTCCTTTACATTTTATTGCTTAACGTCACAGTTCCTGGCTGCACGTTTCAAGATCGGATTGTGTACATGTATATCGTACCTACTTACTCGTATTCATTAAGTAGTGGCTTTCTCTGTTCTGCTTATATGCCGATATGGAAACGACCACTGTATAGAGATTCATATACAGCGAGTTCTGTGAAATTATAACCTATGCGAAACGCACCTTAAATGGATTTTTACTTTAATACGATTCTTAACACAGATAACGTAGTATACAGATAATATACAATCTCAGCTGCTATCCCTAAATACATTAAATTTTGAATGGGACGAGAGTAAAGAAATATTTTTTGAAAGTTTATCCCCAGGGGAGTTAATATTACGATGTTTTCTGAAACGAATATGAAATATACCAACAGACGTAATACATAAACATATGTTTTTATTATTAAAGAAAATTCAAAATATTACCATTTCATATCATATTGCTTTAATAAAAATTGTTCTCATATGACGCATCTGCCAGGACAAGTGTACGCTACCCGAAGTTTAGTCGCGTTCAATTACATTTAATCGGTCTTGATATAATTACGTAATTGAGAGCAGGACTGACGTATTATTCCAGTCATATTTTAACTTATCCAGTTGCGAGTAGGTATTACTTTTTTTTTATAACAACAGTATTAACATTCAACACTTGATATTATACGGTTTACTTTACATTATAGGGACTCAATTGATGAGAATAGTCGCATTTTAAAACCGTGGATGAGCTCCATTGCACATTAATTTCAAGTTAATATAGAATAAAGTATGGAAGAAATCTCCATAAATATGAACATTATTATTAGGTATAATCGTGAAAACTATGATAGGAATAGATATATTATGTTGCCATCCGGAAATGGTTTCCCCTAAGGACCTGTTATCTCATGTTGCAATAAAAAAAATGTATGAAAAAGTTACGATTGCACTCCCTTGCATTTCGATTTTAGTTTGAATTTACGATATGATATTTTATTTTATATATATAGGCTGTAGTCATTTATATAAGTATTTAGTAATGTCTATAAATGGCTTTCAGAAATTGTTTGTGTCTTCAGTATAAAATTATTCATTGTTGTACAAGACAGCTATAAGTATTTTTCACCAAAAATAATGGTACTTTACATTGCATGTATATTTTATTTCTCTAAGATAAGCGAATACAAAGTATATATCATCACAAACAAGCGGAAAGCATCTTTCCACACACATAATATTAATAAAAAGTTATAGTTTCTTCAGAAACCTGTGATATTATGTTTGTAATATTATGAATGATCTAATAATGTATATATAGAAAAAGTATATATATGTTTACAATGAGTAAACGAGATTAAGCAGTGAGGCGATGGTGTGCAGACGAACAGCAGACCCGACTCTATAAAAAGTCAGTTTGTTTACGAGACGGCTGAGCCGCACCGGATGCGACGGGAGGGCGGCGCGCGGCGGCCAGCCACATGTATAATGGTTATTGTAATTTTCCTCGAGTTATTAACCGCATATTATAATACACGAAAAGTACTTTCACAAATATGTTCTTTGTACCGACAATTTGTTAAACTCAGTTCTTTTTAGTACTCACTAATGTAGGTTTATCTTTTTGAAGTTATACCTCTTTTTAGCGCATTGTGGGGGGAAATCATTACGATTGAAGTTACTTGAAACGAAAGTTACGCGCGCCAATGTAATTAATACACCATTAGGTTATTTGACAAACAGTTTCTTTTAAATATAAGTATTATTATGACCTTACATATGACATCAGCGTTTTATATAGAAACAAAAAACCAAAATAAATAATGAAATTCTATATTTCATTAATCAACGTATGTATCATTATTATCAATGCACTTTTACCATTTTTATTGTTCCCATTACTGAAACAATCGTAGGAACGAAAAACAATAAAACCTGTGAAGGCGGTTTGGACCACACTATTCTCACTTCTCAGAATCGGATTTGTATGGAAAAGGCTCGTCTATTTTTGGTTATCAATCCACTCCCTAGATGGCACTGTTATATAATTTTTTTGGCAAGTTTGATAACAAAAGATGGTGGATGACAATTAATTTTGACATTTCAAACTGACAATTTTCAACTATTTGTTTTCATTCTCTTTGTTTACGTATTTGTTACGAGAGCGTGCTTCCTTAAATTTTCTTGTCTCCCACAAACAATTTTATCTATGTCCGGATCTACTTATAACATTGACTCCTGCATATACATACTTGGATTTAGATATGCCTTACGGTGAATATATTCATTACAAATAAAAATTATGAATAACTTGTATACGATTTACGCAGTACCGCTGTATGCATACATACATAGCTATAAATTTACATTTATAACCAACAATGTTAGTTCGAAAGTCATATTATAGAGGCGTTGATTGGAAAGAACGAGCGCGACCTCTATTTATATAACGTACTCTGTGGTTTGGACTGTCTTATCGGATTTGATTTTTTTGCTTGCAAGATAATATCTAAATTAAAAAAAAAAGGTAATCTGCTTGAGCAAGGTCCGGGGAGTATGGTAGGCTTCGGAGATATTCCAACCGCAGTTCCTCTAATTTAGCGACCATATATAGTTAAAGTATGGGATCTAGCGTTCTGAAGCAGCAGTGGGCTCGAGTGGTTCGTCAGTCTCGGTTGTTTAACAGTTGACTTTTCCATAATGGATTACAATCTTTGACAATACAAATCTGCCGTAGCCGTCAAGCTAGATCTTAGCAAGCACTCATCATTATCTTTTTTGAGTCAGTTTTAGCTTGGGATAGGATTTGGCCAGTTCTCTTGAGTTTATAACCATTGTGATGAGATTTTTCGTCCCAATTAACGATACGATTCAAAGTTTCGTTTTTATTGTGATGGTTGAGATTACTCAACATTAGTACATTAGTAACGCAGCACTCAGTGCGTGTTTGTTAGTGTGCTTCAGTGAATTCATACGGTACCCATTTCTCGAGCTTTTTCACTTTTGTAATTTATTTCAAGTATTTTTTTTTAATAACTTATACCGAAACCTGCCGTTAACTCTGACGTGATTGCGATCGATTCGCTTCCACGATCTTCTTTAATTATTCATTGTCAACAAGAGTTTCCGGCCGAACACGGGATTTGTTCCGTAGTCATTATGGTGGTAGAGCCACGCTGAAACTATTACTGGTTTCAGCATGAATGGGTCGGCTCCTCCGGAGTAGTACCACCCTCTCATAGAAAACCGACGAGAAGTAATAGTGCTTGCATTGTTGCGTTTCGTTCGGTCAGTGAGAGCGCCGGTGGCTCCCCTCTCCTCTCTCCTCTCCCTCCCCTGACCCTTCCCCCCAAAAGGATGGTAACACACTTGCGACACCTCTGGTGTTGTTAGTGGTCCATCACTTAACATCAGGTGACTCACCTGTGCGTTCGCCACCTATGACATAAAAAAAAAAAATGTCCAGAGAGATAACGTTGGGCCACAAACGTACCGTGCTTACTTACCTTTACAGTAGCTTAAACATCATTATTACTTCGAGCTGTTTCTGAAACGCGAAATGTTATTAATAGGAGATTATCTACTTCAAAAAATTATGTTTCTATTGATGGCGTTGCCCCACTGTAAACAAATGTTTATTACAAATTATTTGTTAATTATAAATGTATTCCATTTCCAATAACAAGTAATAATTTTATTTTGTCTGTTCATTTTTATGGTCTGTTATATATATTTCGTCTCGTAAAGCGTAGTTATATCTTCATTTCACATACAAAATCTTCTAAACGTTGCAACGTGGTCGTTATACTACCACATTCCTATAACTTAATGTAATAGGTAAATATCTACTTGAATCATATTTTATCAAAAACATAATATATTGTACGTATAATATCGATATATAAAGATTAATAAATGTCAGTGGTAAATTCCTATAATAATATTTTGAACTCGTTTTGTATTAACCTCTTGAGTGTACTGTGTGCAAGACCGAACTTAAAGTTATATTCACAGCGGCCAAAAAATTTGACGTAGACTATAAAATAACAATCAAATGGAGCTAAAACAAATAATCACTAAATCCGAAACATAAATACGCAAGCTTTACTTTGGAATAAAATTTGGAATTCCTAACCAAACGCGAGATATTTGAGATCAAAGAGACCAGTTCGACAAAACGCCAAATGCATATGTAAAGACCTAATAGTTTATTTAAATTGTATACTTTATTTATTCAAACTTTTATTCGTGGTATTTAATTTCCTCGTACGAACTTTTGACTTGGTCAGAAACGGTTCACAAGAGATTATTTTTTTAACAAGCTTTACTTTGGAATAATTTTGAATTTGGAATTCCTAGCCAAACACGAGATATTTGAGATCAAAGTGAACAGTTCGACAAAATGCCAATTGCATGTGTAAAGACCTAATTAATAGTTTATATAAATTGTTTATTTTATTTATTCAAACTTTTATTCGTGGTATTTAATTTCGTCGTACGAACTTTTGACTTGGTTAGAAACGGTTCAGAAGAGATTATTTTTTTATATATAGGCCAAAGAAGTATAACTTCTCACGTATGAGTACACACACTCTTTTTTACTAATAATTTTAACTACATATCATAATTTTTACCGAAAAACGTGTGTATCGTCTCTATTCTTTTTTTTATAGGAACTTGGTATCAAGCATTGTCTGTATTTTTGACTACATAGAGTTTAGTTACATCGAATTCATTTAAATATGTTATAGACGTTATAACTCGTGAGCAGAATATTTATATGGTTTGTTAGTTAAATATTGTTAACGTGTTGCTTCTGGCGCTGTTAAGGAATGAGTCACGGCTATTGTGTCTTGGTGGAGCCATAAATAGCTACACGATCTCGAGGGTAAAGAAGCTCGACACGGTCATGACGTACTAGATGTGCCCTCGACTCTATATAGTATAACGCGTTAATGTTCGACAGTAAGAACTCCAAGCTGTTATGGTTCAATAGAGACGGGATCGCATATGGACTTACTATACGTATACGCTGGTATAATCTTGCCTACAAGCAAACGTGGCTTCCTAATAGTTTTAATAATGCCGTATTTAACCATTATATCGTAGCCACCTGCCAGATATTAAGGTTGTTAATGTTTAATACATTTGAAGTTATAGCTTTCCGTAGTAAAACGTTTTTATAGCGTATATTTATATGAGGGTTATGTGTGTGGAGTATGTGTCGTAAATAAATAAATTAATATAAGAATCGTGGTAAAGTAATGAAAGGTGTTCCGTTTGCGTTATAAGCGCAGTCAAACCTGATTCGTCATATTGAAATAAGAAACGGGTCCTAGTCCTTGTCTTTAGCTTACTTTAATTGATTAAATGAGCTTACTTTAATTCTGAAATACCCTATGACGGTATAAAAAATGAACAAAATACTGCCTATGATTATGAATATGCATTCACAGAACTCTTATCTTTATGTTTCGCATCATGCTTATTTGCGATTTTAAATGACCAAACCGTTTTATGTTAAATCCAGATATATAAATAGACATACCGTTTTTTTAACGTCATGTTAGTGATCATGATTAGTGACACTTATAATGGTAATTTATGAGATATATCGAATAAAAAGAAATGTAGAGACAAACCTATAAATGTATTAATCTATACTAATATGTAAAGCTGAAGAGTTTGTTTGTTTGGTTGAACGCGCTAATCTCAGGAACTACTGGTCCGATTTGAAAACAGTAAGCTATATATTATCACGCTAAGAGCAAGAGGAGTGGAGCACCAATGAACAATGTTTCAAAATCGGGCATTTTTTTCGTTTTGATTGCTTTCGCTGCGTGTTAGCGTTAGTATTATATACGTTTTGTTTTGTTTCCAATTTTTTATTTGCAATCTATTACGTATTATAAAAATAAAGTGTATGTATGTCAAAATAAATATTAACTTTTTGGTGAATGGGATATAGCAATAACAAAAAAAAATGTTTTTATATTCGGTCGATATTTTTATATTTTGTCTGTTTGTTTGTTTGTTTGTTCCGGGTAATCTCCAAAACGGCTGAACCTATTTTAACGGGAATTATACTGGTAAATAGCGGTTGACATAATCTATTTTATTTGTCCGCAGCTTCGTCCGCATTGCAATTTCCAAAATGGTTGGACCGATTTTCACGGGATTTTTTTTTTTCGAACTGACTACGCTATTGACCAAGCAAGGTCTTAACAGCTTCACCGGACTACAAATTTTTTTTTCACGAGTTATTCACTGGATTACTATCTACCAGTGAATAGATAGCAGACCTCATAAAAAGTAATGTACATTTTCTATTCGCCTTCGGCCGTAGTGGAATATCCTAAATGCTTGAACTGATTTTCACGAGACTTTCACTGTAAGCTAACTAACTAATGAGCTAGTTTATTTTAAACGTAGCCCGGTGAAGCTGTTAAGACCTTGCTGGGTCAATAGCGTAGTCAGTTCGAAAAAAAAAAATTAAGCAAGCGGGATCGGCAGACGTTGTCCCGCTCTGATAATAAAAAGAAAACATTGACCAATTATAACTAAACGTTCTCCATGAACCGTTCTACGTACTGGTGAAAACGGCATGAATTTCCGATCTGTGCTTTTTGACTTTATCGCGAACAGATAAACAGACAGACCAGAGGACTTTGTTTTACACTATGTAGTGTTGAACCTGTGCATTCGTTCGTGTGAAATTGATCAAAAATAATTTATTTACTCTAAACAAGCGCGTGAGACGTGCGCTGTACTGGACTCCAAGAATAAATGTATATAATTTGAATTATATTATCATTTTGGTCAATTTGGCGGCCATTTTGTTTTATTTACCGCGTTTGCATCTACATATCTCAGTGATTATAACAACGTATAAGAATAACACAATTATATCGATAATATATGTTATATCTATATAATAAACAATTTAACGCATATTGTTTAATAATGTATAGTTTAAAGTTCAAGTTAAGGTTTGTTGCTGATGATAAATATCATCCCATTTGATATACTATTCGTATTCACCTACCTAATGTACACGTTACATGTTACAGTAGATGGCGTGCGTGTCGTAGTTCCAAGTTTTTTTGACAAAGTATTTCTGTAATGACCTACTTACAATGATACATTTCTTTAATACATTTAAAAAAAATGAATGCGGAGCCGCGGGTGACAACTAGTATAGAATAAAAGATGTTCTTTCAGATAGTAATTATAAATAACCAAAGTTAACGTTTACCAAAGTGTCAAAGCGTCATCTATATATCTTTTAAGGATAGCCCACTATACTCATTATATGTTCTAAAAGGAGACCTACAATTCGAAAGAAATTTAGACGGACACAGTATTAATCAACTAAAAGTTGTTTCTTACGAGTACATTAAGCATTTCATGCACATGAATATATATATATAGTTCTTCTGTCCGTGTGTATGTGACTGAACTTCTCCTAGACGGTTGAACAGATTTTGATGAATTATTTTGTGTGTTCCATTGGATTCGACAACGGTTTAGATTCACAATTGAAACCGGTAGGTTGCCCTAGAGTCGGATAGTAGGTTTTTTTTATTATCACGGTGTGACAACGTCCGCCGGGCCCGCCAGTATTCGATAAGTCATCAATCAACAGCGAGCCGCTTCTCAGTACAACATTAATACCCAAAGTTAGATTTTAAATAAGGAATTTGAATTAAAGCAATGGTTGTGTGAATGGTAAAAAAAAAGCGTTGAACAAGGCGATTTTTTTATATTTCTAATTTCTTTATATCTACTTCGATGACCCAGGACGTCATATATTGATTGAAATATTCACTAAAACATAAACTACTACTTGCATTACTTAAAATATACCAGCTAGTATTCTATAAACATATTTTATATTGTAGAAAATATCTTCAACAGGTCGAAAGAAACCAATAATTCAGTTAGGTATGAGCGTTAAAAATTATTTGTTAGTAATTTAATGGTATGATCTGATGATCGAAATATTGACGTGAGAACAACGAAATACATAGTTGCTAACAAAATATGTAGTATTTATTCTGTAATAGTACGAGGAGAGTATAGCGCAACCACTCACCGAGCATCCAATTGTATTCAATAACCACTTCCTAATTTGTTCGTTTCCGTTGTTATACGACCATTTAAAGTTAACTATTGCGTAATATTTTATTTACAATTCAATTATGGTGTAAATCTGTTGTGTTTCAAATACTTGAATTGTTATATTGTACAAGGAGTATAACAATTGCAATGAATTTTATTTTTTAAGTTTGTAGATGTCAATTCAAAAATAACTAAGATACGGGAATCCGGTTAAATAAATAAATAATCCAATTCTTACTAATATTATAAATGAGAATGTGAGTTTATATGTTACACTTTCAGTTTACTTTCATTTCATTTATTTAACAACCGATAGTGACCAATCTATCAAACATGAATTAAATCTACGTATGAACAATCTATACGTGCATTGACCTTATATATTGGTGCTACATAGTAGGTATTTTCAATTTAAGTATTACACAAAGATAGAAAAAAAAGCTACATTTTTCTAGTATTCAAACTAAATCTCTTACAAATTTATATCAACACAACACATATAATTTAAAGGAAGCAGTGATGAGAAAAGTAGAACGTAATATTTTGACGGTGATAATACAAACTCTCCTTGTTATATATATATAACGTCAAAACGTTTCAGTATTGTGGCTACAACGACCCGAGATTGAGAGTGGTTTATGTTGTTTGATTTCATTTGCAATTTAATTATACTCTTCCATGAATTTCGGATGTGATATAAAATAAAAGGGAACGTGCTTATTACAGCCACCGATGGAATGCAAACAAATTTGTTTTCTATTATTCATTCGATTAATCTGTTGTTGTCTTCGAAATATTTTTATCGTTCTCTATTTTCATAACTATATTAAAAGTGTACGTCATTTGTTTACTAGGCCTCGTTATCTATTTGTTTCTAGACGTGTTATGCCATATGAAATTCTTGTGACGATTATTGGTAACGACGTGCTGGAAACACGAGTTGCGTTTTGGCACAGGTTCTTTGTGTCAATATTTCATATAGACGCTCGGAGACGTCAGATATAAGTGGGCTTATTTATTACGACAGAATTAGTACAGTAGTTGCCTGAAATCTGTCCTTGAGATGTACACGTAATAGTTATATGAATATAATATTATATTTTATTCAAAATCAATAAAAAAAAAACTTTAATCAATGTAGGCCTTGAGAAAGCACCTATGAACCTCTAAGCTACCACCGGTTCGGAAAACAACCCAGTCATCAAGAAGAACCGGCAAGAAACTCGATCTGGTTTACGGTATCACGGCAGAATGACTGCACTGTGCCTGATGGTAAGCACAGTACAATCCAAAAACAATGGCGACCACCGAGTGACACACTATCCATCGCCGGTCGCCGCTGTCATGCCGGCCTGCGAAAAGCTGGATATGCAGACTGATCCCGAAACGCGACCCGCAGAAGCGAATCACTATGACGGGCTTTTTCGCCATATACATGGTGGTTGCGACCCAGTCAGGCTATAAAAAACCCTACCACCCCTCTTTCGCCATTGCCTCGTTCGTTATTCAGCAGGGTGCACCACGTGCAGGTGAGGTTGGCTTGAGTGTCTCAAGTCTTAGATGTTATTCGACACCCCTTAGACCCCCCCAATCTCGTCATGTTCTATATATTTTTACAAAACATATTCGTTTATAACATTCGTTTTCAATGGATGAACAGATAGGGGAGTTAGTTCCAGACTTGAATTCTATCGTTCACATATTTAGAACATTTATTATAAAATTATTATATAGATTTGTCACATATTGCTATGGTGTGTAATGTTTAAAATCATTGATGTTTCAGCATATGGTGGGGACGGGCATGGCGACTCCGTTCCCTGCGGCGGCCGCGGCGGCAGCTGCAGCCGCACAGTTTGCTGCTAACGGGGACGCGCTAGCAGCTGCAAAGGCGGAGGCAGTGGGAACCGCGGTTTCCTCACAATCAAATCTTGTAAAAAGCGAGGGTCCACCGGCGGCTGTTACACTTCCACCAGCTAATTTCTCACCGCAACCACAAACACAGTCACATGTTCAGAATCCCTTAGATAATCAAAATCAAAACAACACAGTAAGTGTCTAATGGTATTGAATACTGCGAGGTAATAATTTGAAATTTAATTTAGTATAAATGATCAATTAAGCGAATATATAACACAGGTACTATCACCTACGTGAATAGGTATCTAGTATTATTATTTTTTGTTAAATCTACTTTACTACGTCACCTTCAGTATTGTATACCTCAGGTTGTCTAGTGTTATCGAGTTATCATATACACATAAGTGCACCGTACTCTTTGCACAATATCGCCAAACGTAATAGTACAAATTATCGCCAAAAACAGTACAAAATTGTTTACTCTACGATATTAATTGCAATTTGAAACAAAGAAAACAAGTTATTGAAAAAAAAAAACGTTTTTACGATCTTAGACCTTGAATGTCTTGATTGGTCTAAACGAGATTCTGTGAGACTGGTAGTATGTCAAAACAAAGATCTATATAAGTTTATGGCTTATTATTTTTCCTATTCTGCGATTTATTCCCTTTTGCACTTAAATTACAAGCTGGGATTATTATATATTATTTCTATATTGCAAAATTGAAAATTTCTATATAAATTAAAAACTAGATACTTGATATTTTACTATTATGTGTATTTGAAATAGAAATTAGTTGTCAAAGTTAAGAAGTTTCCACCGCTTTGAACCATTTAATTGTAAGGGTTATTGTACGGGCAACTTTGCCCCCAATTACTTATTCATTGTCGGAATGAAGAAAATTAGCAATTATTAAAATATCAATATCAGGCAGAATATTAAAAAACGACTACCATTTTCTTAATCCTACAAGAGAATAATATTTGGCCGTCGCACAGACTATATGCTCATATACGTTATCCGATCAATATTGAGATTGTCACTACGTGACTTAGAGCCTGGATTACATCACCTAGCGTATATAGTGTGGTTAAGTGTGGCCGCTACAGTTAACTAGCCTACGTGAAATATAAATTTATGATTTACAGCAAAACGAGGGAGAGTCAAATGAAGAAAACACACCTGTAAGTGTAGCGGCAGTAGTTGCTCAGCAGGCGGCGGTAGCAGTCGCTCAACAAGCAGCGGCTGCACATGCAGCTGCTGCGGCTGTGAGTGCTGCCGTCGCCAATGCAACTACAGCCGGTACTCCGGAGAAAAGCCTTGTACCAGTTTCTCAAGCTTCACAACCAAAACGTCTACACGTTTCCAATATACCCTTCAGATTTAGAGATCCCGATCTAAGAAATATGTTTGGGGTAAGTAGATATTTTTTAATTAATTAAAGCACGGCATGCCAGTCTTAATTAACAACCGAAAGAACCGGCGGACGAAACTTTAATTTTTAAACTTTTGTATTTCAGCAATATGGCACAATACTTGATGTAGAAATAATCTTCAATGAACGTGGGTCGAAGGTAAGCAGTATTTTAAAATTACTGTAATATTACTATTTATTATTACCTACAAACTAATTCTTAAACTTTTAAGAATTAATGTGTAGTTATTTTTGAAATGAAGAAAAGGATAGGATATCTGGTATTAAATTAAAGCAATCACAATTTGGAAAATATTAATGATTCTAATGAATATAAACTATTTGCATTACATTGTTTTCTTGTAATGAGTAATAAAACGTTTAATTGAGACTTTTCAGGAAGAACTTTTAATAGTAACTTCTTATATTTTAAAAGCCTGATTGATTTTGGGCAATTTATTGAAATGTTGTGTCGCGATAATTTTAACTTAAACTTTCCGTGTCCTTTACCAAAGCAATTAACCCCTAGATCACCCATTGTTATTTCACATTTACAATATTAAAATTCACTACATTGATAGTTTTGTCTATCTAGGAATAAAATTAATGAACGCTATGTGATGTTAGATTGTAACATCAGGGTATTCTACCAACAAACAGTTTAGTATACGCGAAAGTAACTTTACCGCCAGCAGTAAGGGGCAAATGCAAGTCTTTTAAAATGGGCGAAACCGCAGAAAATATTTTGGACTAGTAACAATAAATGCGCCTATGAGAAAAGTAAATCTGATTCATAGAGCATCTTAGTGTACGTCCAGAGTGGACGCTATAACCGAGCGTCGAGCGTAACGTCGCGTCCGGCGTTCGTTTCAAACGTATGCATTAGGACACTCACGTTGTCCTGAGTGGCGCGCGAGCGTCGCTCTTGGACGCTGGACGCCTCGCCGAACGCAGATGCATTCAGGCCGTTGAATTCAGATATTGAATTCTGCGTCAAGTTTGCCATAAAAACCATTTCACGATTATTACATTCTACTTGGCGATATCTTTGTACACCTATGTTTAGGAAAAGCTAGCCATAGCTAGGCTAGCTTATAACTTACGTAGTCCTCATTTTTTCGAACTGACTACGCTATTGACCTATCAAGGTCTTAACAGCTTTGCCTTAGTAGTCTGGTGAAGCTGTTAAGAACTTGATAGGTCCATAGCGTAGTCAGTTCGAAATAAAAAAAACGTAGTCCTATATTTATTTTTTTCTTATTTAAAAAGCTAAAATAACTGCATGCTGTTGTGGTTCTAAATCATACGAAAATTGCACACAGAGATTAAATAACACTTTGAATATATGATTATATTTAATGGTAATGGTATTTAATCAATTCAACGATAGCTTCGTTAACATTTGCAGACTTTCTGCATTTCAGACTCCGTATCGCTGCATCTGTATTTCTCATAGTGGTGACAATAACTAACAGATTATTTACCTGAGAATCGTATAATGCACCCTATCGCTGCAGGAAAGTAGGCAACAGCGTTTGTTTTAGAAAGGTATAAGAATTCTGTAGGTTATTGTATTCGATCGTAGAGTGTAAATAAACTTTTGACGTTCTCTGTGAAGATATTCGATTATTTTGTAATACCGTAATAATGTTTATATTTACAACTGGCTGTGCCCGCGACTCCGTCCGCGTGGAATCTAATGTAAAAAAGCAGTGCCTAATAAAATCTTCTGAATGTATTAAGTCCATTTATTGATTTACTTTACCCTCGTACTTAGGTCGCGTCGTCATTAAAATTACAATAACTTTTGATAGAGTGGACCGATTTTAATGAAACAAAGACTAAGTTACTCCCGATGATATACTTTATGATTTTCTTGGTGAGGTTTTATCGTGAACTTAGTGCTTTAGCGGTGATGCCTGTTCATATAAATAGAAAGACCTCTCTAAAAATGATTGAAATGCAACAATTTTTTGTTTTCTTTTACTTTTATCTATAGTTTTTGTATTTTTTTTGTCTATTTATATTGCCACCCGGTAGTTATGAAAATAAAATGTCTCCTTAGGTTTGCCTGGAAGAGATCGCTCTAAGCGATAAGGCCGCCTAACTGTACACATATTGTAAACTGATTACTAATTTTGTATATTTTCAACGTGTGTGCAATAAAGAGTATTATTATTATTTTTTTTTTTTTTTCACGAAAATCAAAAATGCACAGATACGTTAGATTTAAATTCTTATTAATGTAGAGATTATTGAAACAAAGTATTATATTTGTGTCGTTACATTTAAAAATGAATCAAATACAATGTTAATCTTTCATGTAAGATCTTTGGTTTCTGCAATATTTTCAGATTTGATACACCGTGAACCAACTATTAAAATTTTTGCAGTTAAGATATTTAGTTTTTCTTTTTTAAAATTTTAAAATCTTTAAATGTTATGAACGACAAAAATTGGACTTGGATCATTTTGCAATGTAACGGTTCATTTATTCTCTACTATAAATTCTTTCATGCCACTTTTCTGTTTGTGGTATATATTTACTTCTTTCTTTTTAATTTGAAGTTCTAGGATACAAGAACGTTAACTCGTCATTTATTCTCTTATCTTTGCTTTAGTTCTCGTGTCGATATAAAATGATCGATACAAAGAATAATTTTCGTTTCGGATAAATTTATTTTCCTCCGTATTAATTAATATAATCCGTATTAACATTAAAATACAGTAGATGATAAATAAATCTAGGTTTGATATTTTATCTCTATTGCCTCACTTATCCATATTAAACGCTACCAACAATGTTATTAATTTACGTCAAGAATACACTACCTATTCATAAGCAACGAGACATAGTGGTTACGACAAGATAATTAGTGATCAACTTACGATAAAATAACATTCCCTGATAAAACAGTAACAAAATCACTTTAAAGCACCGAGGAAACCATAGTTCACTTTTCTAGCCCTTACGATGTATGTACTTCCTGAAACGAATCATAATTAATATATTTAGTACTACTGATTGCTTTGATTTAAAAAATGAATTCGGAGGACAAATAGTTATATTTCACTTCAACAATAATAATATTTAATTATAATAAAAATAATGTTCTCCAGATTTATATTATATACGTTACGATCTAAAACTTCCTAGCTATTGTCAAGTCCCCTAAAACTTATTTAATGTATTCGTTGTATCGATAATGTACCTGGTACGTTATTCTATCTCTTAAAATAATAAAAATGAAACAGTAGCTACGAGGTTATTTTTAAAAGTAATTGCTGCCCAAACTAAAGCAACTACGAGATCCATTACAATATATTATTTTTATTTGTAATAATACATTATAAGAATGTTCTCTTTCATTTATGCAAATTGTTTGTTATTCTGGCTTAACAAAGTCTAAAGGCAAATGGGCTTAGTTGAAAATAATAATAATCGTGTTTTAAATAAGTTTCTCTTATAGCATAATAATGTTGGTTTTAATGTTTGGTGCAGTATCTCTAATAGCATTGTACATTATCATTAAATAATAATATAATGTCTATTTATTCTTATTCTGAAACAGTCTGAACTTTGTTTTACCTTTGACATACTTTTTAACAACGATAATTAATATCGTCGAATCTTTTGAAATATTGAGCTGTATAATGAAACAACGTTATAACGTAAGTCAATGGTAGAAACGATATAAGCAATATTAATAAACATATTTTAATGATACTCAAAAAACAACTTACTGTAAATGATAATTGCCATATAAATTTCAGAGAATAAGATACTATCGGAATAATGTTATAATAATTGATTGGATTGAACGCTTTTTCGTGTTTATTGCTTTCCTTGTGTCAGTTTGGTGACCGACCCTAAAGTAGTCCATGCTCGCTCTTGTCAAGAAAGTATTTTACTCTTTTCAATTAATAGCTCCGAGTTATTTTTCTTCAATGCCTCACATGGAGATATGCAGTATTAGAGAATGATGCATCGTCACTATAACAGCTGATTTCCTAAGTCATATTTTCAGGACAGCTCTATTATTCATCACTAATAAGATTATTATAATCGTCCAAACTGCTCCTACCTCGTATAAACTTGTGACCGAACATTGCGGTACGTGATTTGGATAATTTTATTATCGTATCGCTCCTTCGTTTGTCATTAGTGGACTTGAAATTTACATACATCTTTCGAAACAATTGACAACTAAAAAGTACAGTAATGCACTTTGAATAACAATCTATTTCAAACTTGGTTTATATTCTTTTATTTCGCTTCTTGTCACATGAATCTTTAAAATGTTATCGTTTATAAACCCGACATTCATTATTTCATATCCGTCTTATAACTAAATCAATATAATCAGTATTACTGTATTTTATATATATCCCGTAATAATTATATTTCTTTTTATAGATATGTGTAGTTTGGATGATGGCTCTGAAGTCCTTATGATCGATCGGAGATTACCTTTTTTATGTCCACTACGTTATGTTAATAAACAGTACATCATACGCTTCCTAACAAGGGAATATAATTGTCATTAGTGTTGGGCATGTACATTCCGCTGATCCCTAAATAAATATACGATTATAAGTTTAACTTATATTCCACAAGATAATTAGGGTGCATCATTAAGTTTCGCTTTATTTTTATATCATTAGTGTCTTCTCTTCTGTCGGATAGATTTGAATGTCTATCAACAATATCGAGAGCTTATTGCACTGCGCGCTGTATAACGTACAGCCTGATCAGGACCCGTGCCTTTTTCTACGTAAATTTTATTTTTTCTTTCTCTCTCTCTCTCTCTCTCTGACTTTCTCTCTCTCTCTTTCTGTCGCCCAATTTATAGATTACATTATAAATATTTGCACTCAGAATGGTAATAATAGAGCTGTCATTGCTTTTATAAGTGTAAGCGTTTCGTACAATCAGCAACCTGTTTGCCAATTTCACAACTCGTTCTTCCACTGTATTGTGTGTTGTGTTAGCTGCTTTTTGTATCTATGGGTTATCACCACGTATTGAAAGTAGTTAATTTTGTTTAAGCACGATGTATTTAAAATAAAATATAATAAAATGTTTATTATGTATTCTTGAATGAGTTTACAATAAAATATGAATGTTTTATATAATGAAAAATAAACTGTGTTATTAATCAAACCATTAAAACTATAATGTGTATATCATCTTCGTAATGCTTTGAAGTTACTATAATCGGCACTGTAAACTAAATGCACAAAAAAAGAGTACTAGATAGCCAATAGTATACAAGTGAATTTAGGTATATTAATAGTATTAGAGTATGGAATAACCATGTAATTATTTATTGTAAAGTTTCGTGACTATGTTATGAAATTGTAAAGTGGTGTATCATCTTTGTTATATAATTTTAGATGATTTTAGTTAATGATGCATGATCGGTGATTATTCAATATAGATCAAACTGCAGCTAATGTCTCACACAATTATTTGTCACACGTAAATGAAGTAGCATCTTCGAAGTTAGTGTCGAAGAGTCCCCGAGATTCATTGAAACACTTACCGCATTGGTACAACTTCTTTTACTGATAGTACAGAGTACAACACTAGGTCGTCGTTACATTAATTAATTACTGTGATCTAAACGCTTATTATGTGTACCCATTCAGCTAGATTACGCTCAAAGTATCAACGTACTCAATGAAATCAATTAAATTACATCTTATGTTTTTTTTTTAATATTTCACTAGAATATTTAAATAAATTAAATACAGAATATGCAATGCGTAAATGTTAATTTTCGTTGCACGTTGTTTTTTGAGCGACGCTGTTTTTAATGCATGTTTTGTCTGTCTTGCATGCAGGGATTCGGTTTTGTAACATTCGCAAATAGTGGTGATGCGGAGCGAGCACGAGAGCGTCTTCACGGCACCGTGGTTGAGGGCAGAAAGATAGAGGTGTGCATGAATCAATGAATACCATCCGTAGCACTATGTAACTTATAACATCCCGCTCCTACGCCCACCGCCCACCGCAACCTGCGCTCGTCTGCTCTGTAGTTACTGTCATGCTAGCGTGCCGCGCTGTGCCGGCGCCATCTAGCGCCGGTGTCGCGTATTAGCACTAAGTATGCTGACGTCTAATCCACAAACAAACCTTATTTATTTTATCCCTTTACTCTCTAGACGGTCATTTAATATGCCGATCGATTGAGAGAGTGTCTCACAGAGAAATGTAGAACGAACCGTACCGTCACAATGCTGATGAGGTAAGATTGCAAAAACAAATATCAGTTCCATTCTCTCTATACATTCTATAATTAATATTTAAACATTTAAAATTCATAAATAATGAGTTTCATGAGTATTTCCTTATTAAAAATCTCTCTTACATTTATGTGAATTCCAAAGCTTCATACATGTAATCAAAATGTTCAATGTCTGGAATTATTAATCTGTAGAAATCAATCAACTTCTCAATCTTTTGCAACTATTAAAAAGACTTCCAAATCCAAATTAAAAAGACTTTGGTTACTACAGATACTTGATATGCCATCAACTGTATTTTTTATGTTCATAATTAATTTATAAACAATGTAACAAGTTATTACATGATGTTTCTAGTCCTGTAAAAAACCAATATCACTTAAAATGGGTTCGAATCCCATACGCGTAAACTCTTAAAATATTCCTCCTCATTAAATAAAAGACAGTAAATATTAAAAAAAAAAACAACCAGCGCAGAACGTTTCAAATGTCTACTGACATACGTTTTACTTCCTAATCAGGTTAATAATGCAACAGCCAGAGTGCAGACAAAGAAGCCCCCCACAGTACCCAACGGTAAGTGTAGATGTGTTTTGTTCAAAACAAAAACTTAATACCGTACTTCCTTGAACATAAAATTATTTTTCAAATTAAAGTAGCCTATATACCCTACGATATGGTAATTAATTGTTGTACATAATGTACCTTTGAGAAATTTATGTTATCCTAACTCATGAGCCCACATCACATAAATATTATATTACATTCTCATGACTGCTTTTGTATAATGTAACGCATCTTAGATTTTCTGTTTCAAATCCATCCAGTAATTCTGGCTAAAAACGGATCAGTTCCCACTTTGGGTGAGACAGCTGCAATTATAAAAATCGGTGTTGTCTATAAATGTACTTACTACTTGTTGGCTAGCACCTTTGTCTGAATGCAGGTAGATGAATGCTACTTAGAGAATGAATTCGTTGTCGGCAACCCGAGACAGTCTTTGCTTGATCGTAGCTTCTTTCCCAAATGTAACATGATCCTTTCAATTAGATTGCATCTCACTTATATCTGCTACATCGCGTGAAATCTTCATTATGAGTGATTTATACTTACTAATATAATAACTGAATCACTGAATATGATTTTTTTTTCTAATGACGTCGACTCAATAACGTTTTCAAAATGGTGATGGAAGGTAACCCCTAATTGCTTTTAATAACGATAAGAATTACCAGATAGTTCTGAGTCTTTTCGGTACAGCATTTCCAAGGCTCTCTTACACCAGTAAGCCTTGCTTCGTAAATAACCACGCCTCTAATTGAATGTAACTGAACATTAGATAACTGTATGACATTAGGATTACAATTGTTGATAAATACACGATTTCTTGGTATATTTTAATATTTGCTGTATGAATGCAACTCATTTATGCACTGTTCGTATTTTAAATTTTTGTAGTGGAGAATGTTTTTTTAGGTTTGTCTTCTTTGTCTTAGATTTAGATATGCCTTTGTTCTTTATACCATTTCCTATTTTAAGAAATATATATTTTGTTTCAGTGTGCGTCCAGTGGCCGGAAGGTGAGGGCATCCAATGTTTGTACAATCGTATTCTTATAATATACTACAAATTGAAGTATAATGAAATATTTTAAGTTTATGATTATTCTGTGGTAACACTTATTTAAGCATGATCTGCATTGTAACTAGTCTGATGGAATTGTTTGGTTGGATATCAAATTAAAACCCAATAACAGCCATGCCTCAGCAGAGCGTAAAGACAAATGTTAGTTATGCGTCAAACTTACCCCGACAGACGCTGCACGATGGTGTTCCTTCCGTGATAATTCTGACGCTTCTTTACTATAAATAATGTCATAACGCGTAAGGGCACCCCGGACGATACTTTGTATTTCTGAACAAGTCTGGTAAGGCATCGTAATCAAAGAACGTATTCTAGTCGTTCCTATAACTCAGCAACGTAGGTATTAGTAATCGTGGATAAGCACTGGGATCATTAGTTCGAGTTGAACAATGTGAAAAGAGGGAAACGAAGCGAGGATCCGGACGCGTTTATTGGACGGTAAGTAGATGTGAAGAGGAAGTGCGTGCGCGTCGGTGACGTTGCGTGTATGCGCAGGGTTGCGGGTGTCCGGCGTGACATGGCCGTGGCTGAGCACGAGTCCGGCGGCCGCGGCCGCTCCGCCGCTGGTGCTGGCGCCGCGCGCCGCTCAGCGACGCAGGTAACGAGTCCCCCGCATGTTAGCGTTGTCACTGTGTGTTGCATGTGTAGCGCCTGGCGCGGCGGCGTTGCGAGGCGCGGCCGTGCTGCGAGCCCGCTCCCCGCGTCCGCACCACACCCACCCGCCGCACACCCTCCCGCACGCTGTCCTGCCCCGCGCTGCCGCCTACGCGACGCCCTTGCACGCATACGCACCGTGAGTACTCACACGCACCCGCACTCACCCCCGCACTCACCCGCACCCACCCACCGCCACCGCCCTTCGCACTCACTCACCATTACCTACCTCCTTACGAGTCACATCCGCGCTACCATTTCCCTCTCACGTCCTTACTTTAACCCCTGGACAGTCGTAAAGCCATAAAAGCAAGACTGTAGCTAGAGCCGAATGTGAGGTAGGGCAGCATTGTTTACACGTAGGGCGGAAATAAAAAATTGCCCTCGAATGTCACAAACTGTGGTATGTTTGGAAATTTTAGATACCTATCGTTACAATTTTTTATCTCAAACTATGAACGAACAATTTAATTATAATAGCTTATCTTAGTTTTTGGAGCTTTTAAGGTAGGGCATTGTGATTTCAAAGTATGGCGTTGCCCCACAATGTCCCCCCTATCTACGGCCGTGCATAAGAGTTTACGCTCCATACAAACGAATGTAGAACCTTACCATGCACTCGTCAACAGACTGTTGGCAGCATAAGTTTAAAAAAAAACCATATATATTACAAAATTTCAATAATTTTGTAATGTAGAAATCAGCCAAGTTTTTAATACTTCATTGTCTGGAAATCTTCTAAATTAGAATAGAATTAAAATTATAGAAAAAGCATTTGAACAGTCTGCATTATTAAAATTTATTTATTTGTGCACCACATAATCTGTCATTCCTAATGGTCACGTATAAACAACATATAATTATTTATGTGCAAATGTTATATCTGCCTGTATCTGTAATATCTGCCTTTCGTCGATATGTAATAATTAATGCATTATTATCTCCCAGAAACCGAAACTTTTCCTATTGGTATTTCCCGCAATAAAGCATTCCTAAGCCCTCACCAACCATCGGTATGATAATATTTTTATTTTACTTGTATTTAACACAAAATTATTAATAATTGTTGTATAGTTTTTTACTTACATGTAACAGTAGTGTAACTAACACACGCAATATAGAATGTACTAGATATGCGCACAATTAGTAAACCTACAGTATCTTTAATGTATATAGCTTACAGTATAGTAGTGTAATTTTTATCTATATCAGTAAATTGAAAAACTTTATATTCTATTATATGTGTAAATAAATATTCTGTGTATATAGATCGTTCCTGCATATTAAGATGATTTATTGACTTAGTAACTGTATTTTACGTTCAGAAATTTAAGCAAAACTTTTTAGTATACAATTTTTTTTAATATATATCTCGTAATATCAAAGAAATCATAATATTTCCATTTCCTTGTCGAGAATATTTTTATTTGTAGTTTGACGGTAACAAATATAATATCTATTCAGAAATACAAACGTGTCAGTATAATAATTTCATTTCAATTCACAGCGTATATTACGACCCGTTCTTAGCCGCGGCTGCTACGGCCGATTCTAACTACAGACTTCAGGTAAATACATGAACAGATTTACCTAAATATGTTGTTTAAAAATGCAGATATCATTCTGAAAGAGAATTTATAATACTTACTCTTATTCGTGAGTAATTTGACTATAATAAAATTATTAAGGGAGTTCAGAGTCTGATGTTTTTGCCATAGATGAGGTAGTTGTTTGTAGTTATTATGATATACTAAATAAAATAGTTTTTGAATAAGTGAGTTTATAAATATATATTTGATCGATCCCAAAGCTAATCTCAAGTCAGCATTATATTTTCTCCGTAAAGCTTCTCTTTCCCAAGTAAAAACTATTGGATGATATTATTTTAGAATGGATGTGTATATTAGGGTGGCCAAAAACAACGTATTTTTTTTTGTCTTTTTTCAAAATATCTAAATTTATAATGGTTTAAGAGTCCACTCCAAACGGCAGGTCAATAAAAAAAATTTTAAGGGTCACTCCAAATTTTTATTACAAAATCGTCAAAAATCGTTTCCTTTTTTTAAAATTATTTTTCTCATTATTTCATTTTTTTCCACAAGAAAAATTATAACGATCCTGAAAATCTTCAGTCGAAATTTTAATATTTAAAGGTAGCTCCAAATTTTTCAAAGTTTCTAAGACAAGTATTTGAAGTATTCTGAATATGAATATCAACAAACTTGATATTTAAAAATTTGGAGCGACCTTTAAATATAATTATTTCGACTTGAGATTTTCAGGATCGTTATCATTTTTCTTGTAGAAAAAAATGAAATAATTCCAAAAAAAAACTATTCTTGTCGATTTTGAAAAATTTAAAAATTTGGCGTGATCCTTAAAAAAATTTTTTTTTTGACCTGCCGTTTAGAGGGGACTCTTAAAACATTATAAATTTACATATATTGATACTAGACTCGAAAAAAAATTTTTTTTGGCCACCCTAGTGTATATGCATATACGAGTGTCCTGTGTGCTTGGAGAGAGTATGTTCTCTAAGGACGACCTGTGACAGTGTGTATGTTGTTACAGGCGGCGAAGCCCGCAACAGAGGTAAACCACCCCGCTCGTGTAGAGAGCTCTATTACCAATTATACGTGACTATAATTATGTATCTCTATCGCTTTCTGGTTCATGTACTAGTGCGTTATTATACTTAAATACAGTATAGAATGTGGAGAGAGACGAGCTGGAGTTTGGTTTGCACTTTATTTGCGTTGTTATTGGTTGATAATCCACCGTAACGCAGGATGCACACTGTGTTTGTGGTAACAGAATTGAGGTCGCGCGGTTTGCTTACTGTTTTGACTTTATTCTTGTACTTTGGTTTTTGTTGTGGGCGATTTGTTTCAGGCCCGCGCTCGTTCTGTGATTTTATCAATGCTAATATGAATCATACTCCGAGTAGTACATCATCGAGTCCACAATATTTAATTGCAACCTTTTTTATAAATACTAACTAACAACGGGCAGCGTTTACGTAGATTAATCTCTCTCTATATTATTTAGTTCGTTATTTGTTTTTTTTTCACCTTGCATGTTAATTGTTCACATAACACATTTCTCGGCAACGAAGGTTGATGCGATCGAACGTTAGATGCGGAAAAATCGACATATACGTTGAGAAAGCGCAACAGGAGCTCTGCATGTCCAACGTTTTTTTTTTGTGTAAATATTTATTCCGATCACGGTAATACTTTAAGCATACTTGAAAATCTGTAGATATTCGTGCGTTCATATATTTATATGGGTATGTAAACGTATTCATTGAAGCTTTATGAGTCCGAGCCATCTTGTTAAACAACATATGTCTGTGGTACAACACAAAAGCCCAAATGAATCTCGGTCAGCACATCAGACACATGGGCACCTCACGCGTCAGGTTTCCTGAGCAACCAGTGGCAATTACTTTGGTTTTATAGACCAAAATGACTGCAGCTCGTTTTGACAGGACATGTTTCTGTGGTTCCACGTGGTTCCATATGGTGAAGCTTTCTTTTCTGAGCTTGAAGATGAAAATTATAAAATAATCATTTGTTCTTACTTAAAAGTAACATGTAACCTAGATCTCACTCCATCAGATGTGATGAGTTGAGATCTTACGATATCAGTACTGCCGATGATGGCAGACAGGAACGAAGCAGATGTTAAGATTTTAACCCACTGCACTCGGAAGTTTTTTTTTCATTCGCATTACCTGCCGTTCGAAACCGCGATCGTCTGCTGTTATCGAGAGCATAACACAATACGCGATCCGCGACTGTCATTTGTCACCAAACTTTTAGAATGGTTACGCTACGGAGCCCTTGAGTGCAAATGGTTAAATTTAAAAAATATTTTAGGATTAAGTTCGTTCATCATTGGTACACACGTCTACTACTTACAGTCAGTGAAAATGTGTTTACTACGTACGCGATTCAAAATTTTGATTGAACTCGAGTAATTATTATTGTAGGCAGCAGCAGCCGCAGCGGCCGCAGCGTCTCCCTTGCTGAAATCCCCATTAGCGACGGCACAACAAGCCGCGGCGGCGGCTGCGGCGGCTAACTACGGTGCGGCCGCGCGTGCCGCCGCCGCCGTCAGCGCCGCACCAGCCCCGCCCACCCTCACTCCACTCACCGCCACGTAACTATACTTATACTATTACTTACCTATTAGAACTGAACGTAGTAGTCCGGTGAAGCTGTTAAGACCTAGCTAGGTCAATAGTGTAGTCAGTTCGAAAAACAAAAATAGTACTAAGTTCCTTAACGCCGCTTAGGGGTAGTGCGATTTATTAGAAATCGTCACGTAACGAATATACCGTATGTGTGTATCGAGCCTACTACGAGCAAATGAGCACTAGTGGGCATAATTATACCATAATAAGAGTAAAAACATATTGTCTTCTCATGTTAATTTATACATATTATTATATATATTTTTGTTTTGTAAATGACAGAAACTTTATTGAGTACTTTACATGTACAGACATAAGGAGCGTGAAGTATTTTTTTTATATCATAGGGGGCAAACGAACAAGCGGATTACCTGATTATAAGTGATCACCGCCGTCCATAGACACTAGCAACACCAGGGGAGTCGCAAGTCCGTTGCCGGCCTGTGTTTGGGGGTGAGGGGAGGGGAGATGGATGTCCGGTGCTCTCACTGACCGAACGAAACGCAACAGTGCAAGCGCTGTTACTTTACGTCGGTTTTCTCCGAGAGGGTGGTACTACACCGCGCGAACCGACCCATTCATGCTGAAAACAGTAATAGGTTCAGCGTGGCTCTACCACCTACCCCGTCTCTGTTTATCATATAACCTCAACACACGGTTGTACAGACACGTGTAAATTTCTTGAAAACGTATTTGTGTTTTTGTGTTAATAGATAGATCATACGTGGATATTTTATTATTGCAATTAAGTTTTTGAAAAAACGTAACTAAGTAGTTCCTGGCGGGGATGCCCCGACAGCACAATTTTTTTTTAACATTATTATGTTTAGGTAACCCATCTTCCACATTATTACTGCCATAATATTACAAGTGTCTTGCGATCAATATTCTAACAATATGGTGGGCCCCTTATTAGAACTTTCCAAGGAGTTTTTGTGGTATCTCAGTGTTCATGCTCCGTGGTATTATTCTCCATTCACTTATACACAATAACCGAACTATATTACGTAAAAAGCCATATAGAGTCAAATAACACAAGATTATGAATAAAATATAAAAACGTTTATTTTTACGTAACGAGACATTTATATTTTATTTGCAATAGTGTCACATATTTAATAGTTCAATGAGATATTATTTTTAAATTCCAGGTACGGGCGTGAATATGGGGATCCATATTTAGGACACGGAATAGGGCCCGTAACAGGCTATGGGGTAAGAAAATATGCATACGACGTATTACATCTATGTACATTTCTAATTAAAAACGAAAAAAATCTCATTACAATAGTATTGCCTTTTTTTTCTATACATTGTCAGAATTGGCCTCTTAAATAATACATATAAAAAAGTTTTCTAGTTATAATATATATAACTAGTTAAAAATTATATTATACCACTTAATTTTTTTTTACCTTCCCACAGACTGCAGTTTATAGAAGCGGATACAATAGATTCGCGCCATATTAAAAGCCGGTCAGTCGAACAAATGTAAACAATTGTACTCGAATATGGAACTACCCACACCACCCTAACATGACAATGAACTCTCTCTTTGTAAACGTAAAAATGTTATTCTTAATGTTAAGAAGCTGTAATAGTGCTAGCTGATTACTATCATAAGCTTGAATAGCCAAACTAACAATATATGAGTTGAGAGTCGACGTGGATCCGGTCGGTGAACTTATGAAATACCAAAGTCATTAAAATTTCTAACACAACTAGTATAAGTAATGTCTTGTAAACTATCTGTATACGTAATGCTATACAAGTGCGAGCAGCTATAACAATGATTTCGTTCCATATTAGCGATCATGTACAATAAATAATAGTAAAATGAATACATATATATAGCCGGACATCTGTATATTAGAATCGAGTATCGTCTCTAGTGTAGATGTACTATTCTATATATGACAATAGAAGTGTTATATTTCATGTAACGATACATTTTAGTGAGCTTTGCACTTGCATATCATAATGAAAGTAATGTTGTAAATAAAATTAAAAAAAAAATTGAAAACATTTTCTAAATACTTGAATTACAATTTTTACTTTTACGGAATAGTTTAATTCTAATTAATTGTACAGGAAAAATGGAGAGTTTGTTCACATCAGCGATAGTTTTTATTGAAATTTCTTTTTTTTAATGTATTGATTCCGACTGATATGTTAAGCTGAACAAATATTTTCACAAACTTACGTTTATTTATTTATTTATGGTGCTGAAGTACGGTAAACCTACGGGTATACCGTACAGATATAAATCGTAAATGTTTTTTACCGTTATATAGTCGCAAACTCTATTCAATATGGTTAATTTTCTAAATGTTACAACGTATATAATAGTATAACGATATATATCGACATGAAGTTATGAAGAATATTCAATTATTTAAGCAAAAATAGTTTTTTTTTTCCCGGACGACTTTTCATTATAAGTTCCCGTGTACAATACTCAATACGTTGTTGAGTTATACTATACACATCTAAGGTTTTGTAAGTTTTATAATATCCCGTGAAATAAACATCACTATTTTGGATTACTATTGAGAAATAGTAACTGTCATTTACTTATTATATAAATGAGATAGTATAGTTTATCTTATGTAATATTGGAGCACGGTGCAAATGTAAACACGGTGCCATTGATTTGTTTGGTTGTTATTTTACTACTTTACATATTCTCCATTAGTTACCTGAACGCTATTAATAAACGAATTATTACAGAGATTGTACGGTCGTCGAACTGACTACGAATATGTACAATTTTGGTCTTTCGTTTATAGAATGTTGAACTTTAATCCCGATGAATGTAATTGTAAATAAATATTAGTAATCTCGGAGCGTTTCGTATTGTAAATTCAACTCTAATCGTATTAGTCTCGAAGGATCAAACTCGCATACTGATTAGTTGATAAAATTAAATATACGCTTCGTACTACTGTTCGCTTCTCGAATAAAAATATAATTAGATACGAGAGTTAAATATTTACATGCAGGCATTATTGATTATAACTGTTAGAATGTAATCGGTTGCTAGTTAAGATAAAAAATTTACTGAACGTAGAAGTAACGCTTTATCTGTAGTATTTTAAGGAAAGAAGGGAACTCCATAGAGTCCTCACATATCATTGAGATTTTCTCCTTGTAATTTATGTTTCAATAGTACTCCTTCCGTAGGATCTCTTATTTCTACAGTAATATTTGTACGGTTTTATCCGATATGGAAATACTTTCATATTGTTAAAATTACATGCATACGGGTCCAACCGTTCTAGACGTCGTAAATTTTAGATCTAACATTTGCATTATTAGGATTATAAAGTATTGTAACATCTACGAATTCGCTCAAGAATTATACCAAAGCACAAAAACCCATCGATTCTTAATGTATTCACAAAATTTGTATTCCAATAACACCTCTATAGATTTAATAGTCTTTCAGTCGGAAAAACTTACGTAATCTATGAGACACATATTATTTATACATTTATATATGGATATCTCAATCAATTTTTTATTAAAATAGTTGTTGTTTGTTGATAAAAAATTAATTCGCTGACATATCTATCTAATCGCCATCTAGACTAGTATTTATGTTACAGACATTCATACACAACTCAATGATGTTAAATATAGATCTGAAATGATTAATTTTAATATTAGTGTACCATAGTTGTTCTTTTGATGTTTCCTAGGTCAAAGAAACAGTAAACACTGGGTTGAACGCAGAGTTCATTGTTGTTAAATCTGATTCATAGTTACTTGACAACTGTTGATTCAATTTAGATAATAACATTATTTCTTAATCGGTTTATAAATTTACTAGGTTATTATGGAAATATGAAACGATTTTAACGCGCACCTGTTATTTATACTACAGTGATTTTAATGGTAATACCCGTGCACCTGCTGTTTCTACTAAAGCGATTTGGATAGTAACACCCGTGCGCCTGCTGTTTCTACTAAAGCTATTTTGATAGTAACACCCGTGCACCTGCTGTTTCTACTAAAGCGACTTTATTAGTAACAGTCGTGCACCTGCTGTTTCTACTAAAGCGATTTGATTTTAATAGTTACACCAGCGCACCTGTAGTTTCTCCTAACGAGATGATAATAGTAACACTCGTGCACCTGCTATTTCTACTAAAGCGACTTTATTGGTAACACTCGTGCACCTGCTGTTTCTACTAAAGCGACTTTATTAGTAACACTAGTGCACCTGCTGTTTCTACTAAAGCGATTTTAATAGTTACACCAGCGCACCTGTAGTTTCTCCTAACGAGATGATAATAGTAACACTCGTGCACCTGCTATTTCTACTAAAGCGACTTTATTGGTAACACTCGTGCACCTGCTGTTTCTACTAAAGCGACTTTATTAGTAACACTAGCGCACCTGCTGTTTCTACTAAAGCGATTTTAATAGTTACACCAGCGCACCTGTAGTTTCTACTAACGAGATGATAATAGTAACACCCGTGCACCTGCTGTTTCAATTGAAGCGACTCTAATAATAACACCGGTGCATCTGTTGTTTCTACTAAAGCAATTTCAATAGTAACTCCCATGCACCTATTGTTTTTAACTCTCCCGAAAATACCTAAGCTAACATATCAAGTTCAAATATTATACTTGTAACTTAAAGTTATCTTTGTATGTTGACAAGTAGTGTGTCGTGTCGTCCACGATGATAGCTTTAATAATTGTTAAAAAGTTAAGGGGATATGTACGCCCAACAGTCTGATGTACTCGCGCAACTCAGTAGCAATTCCATGACATTCAGGTTTTGTCTTGCAGAAGTTTCTAGTCTTTACGCGCACAATCTTTTAAATATGTAATAAAAAAAATACCTTGGGAAAGGTGCTCGTTCGTAAAAGTTTCATGTGATATTTACGAAATTAGGTTTTGTAATTTACTGCCTGCGTATATTTTGATTTTGATTCAATGTAGGTACTATTATATCTGTCTAGGTTCTATTGATTTAAGCTGTTCGTGTCATATTTTTTTTATATCGCTGATTTACGTATAGTTACACTCACCTTTTAGTGCCACTGGCTATAATGTAAGTAATGTTTTTTTTTTTCGATTATGTTTATGTAGTTTCGTTGCAGCTTCGAACAAACTTTTTGTGCTTTATCGCTAAATAATACTCATGTGTGAATGCGTTATTTTAAGGTATAGTTTTATATTCGGAGCCATATCTAAATACATTGCTGTGAAAATGGATACGATTGTAAATCTCGTGGGTTCCATGGTTACTCATAAATGCCGAGTATGTTGAATCTCTCAATGCGTGATTTCCTTGTGTTATGATATTTTAATGTGTTTGGAATTGGCCCCGTAATGATTGTAATGCAAATTATTATAATGTGAGTACAGAAATAAGTACACGTTGTTTTCTATTCAAAGAGGAACAATTTGTTTTGATTTAATATTGTATTTGAAAGTGAGTAAATTGGTACACGTGTATATGATAATATCGATTTTTTTAGTTCATATTAAGTGGCACATGTTTTGTAATAAAAACTACTTTTAATAAAGTAGCTTATATAATATGTATACAAATTATAGGTTTTTTTTTAACCATCTTTATTATATTAGAACATCGATGTTGATTACATATTTCATTTTGTTAGATAATTTTAATAAAATCATATTCAATAAGTTAAGGCTTCATAAAACGAAACCATAATTTAAAATCAAACTGTTGTTACATGGAGAAAAATCAGAATTTAAACGACATATCTGACAAAATGGTTAGTGTACTACAATAAGATTTTGAAGATGAAAAACATCAAGAACAATGTATTTGTAATCATTAAATTAGGAATAAAGTATGTATTTTGTAACAAAATTTGATTCTGAGTTTTTAATTAGTACTCGTGATTTTGTATGCTGTGCACAAATTATAAGGCTTTTCGAACTATGTAATATTAGATGTTACCGATAAAATTGTTGTTATGTGCATAATAAGTCATATCAGTAATTAGTGCTATTAGCGATGTTTGTTCTTTGCTAATGGCACTCGGGCAACAGAGAAATTGTTGCGAGCACCGTTGCGTCGTCGGCCATACTCCGGTACTCTCGGGAATGCTATAAAAGCTTATAGTTTAACGAGTTAGCGACGGGAACCATCGATTTTAGCAAGACTCATATTCAGATCATAATCCATTCCTATTTTGTACCCAGATCGAAATAACCTTACGAGATAATGTTTTTACCAGTGCGCTTATAAGTCGATCTTTACTAAAAGCAACATTGTAACCCGTTTCGTGATATTTTTTATCTTAAATCTTAAAAGCTTATAATCATCGAATGAAGAACAAGCCACAAAATATTCCGTATCCGGTCTTATTTTTACATAAAACCTCATTACAAACGCTCTTAGGTATTTTTTCTAAATACATATTTTTGCAATAAAACAAATAAAACCTCTTTTATTGGTGATGATTCATTATTAGCGTATGTCTGTCTTCGACCTCTAATTTAGAGGTTTTAGTTCGATTATAATCTCATCTCATATTAAACGATGACGTCACAGTACAAATATAAGTGACAGTACGGAAACTACTTACAAGCGCTCGAAAACGGCACACTCACACAAACATGCGTACAGAAGAGAGGTTTTAAAAGGTACTCTATGGATAGCACCGCGACAACCGCTTAGGGGTCTCGTCGATACGCATGTTTGTGTGAGTGTTCTGGTACGAGCGTTTATAGGTAGTTTCCATACTGTCTCTTACATTTATACTGTGACAACGTGGTCTAGTGAGGGTTAACACGCTAAACCTAAAGGAGGGACACTGGGCTCTTAAGAGCAATTGCCGGAACACACTTATATATGCTTGGCGACAGATTTTTTACTTGAGGGTTTAAGCTAGCTAGGAGGGCTAAGAAAATTACATACCACCATACTATATAGTTTTCCTTCACCGAAATGTTTGGCTCATTTCCAAAGATTCCAACCTTCGTCGATCGACGTGGTGTCCGAATAAAATAACCATTGAGACATCATCGCCTCAAAATTTTTAAGACGATACTTCATGACGACAGTTATTTTCGGATGAGTGTTTTATAAACATCGGAATCCGATTTACGATCGCCAATAAATTAATAGTTACATGAAAGTTTAACTTACGAAATAAATGGAATTGTCGTTACATACTAATGTTGTACACCATGCCAGATCCATATTTATTAATGGTGGTGATCTAAACGATTTACTACGTCATTTTCCCCATAAGAGTTAAGCAATAAGCATAATTATTAAGAAATCTGAAAACTTTATTTCGTAATGTACCCGAGTTCGATGTAATGAGTATTATTTGATATTTTTTTAATTTGATAAGTACACGTTTTACAATTGAATACTAAGCATGTATTGTAGGCACTAGAAATTAAATCTTACTATAATAATCGTATCTTCTTAAATCGAATGACGATAAACCAGGTAAGACCATAGTGGTTTGTTTTTCAATATAAATCTTTTCTTATGCTTTATTGTGTGGTTTACTTAGGAAATATTATAAAACGATTTACAAGTGCACCGCTTGTTTTAGACGATTCAATCCTTATACGCACTGGTAAACGCAACTACCGCGTACTTGTCGGGTTACGTGAAGATTGGTAATGTAAAAATATGAGCCTTGCTGACATCATATAGTGAATATTTCGCTAGGTTTCGTGAGGTACATGAGTAATGTAAATTGAAACGGTCAGAAGGTAATCCCATTGTAAATAATGCGCGGCGGTCACACTCAATACCGCGTTCGCGTGCTATTAACTCTGTTTCATGTTATTAAATTAGCCAGAATAAGTATATCACTCGTTCGTGAAATGCACCCGTCGACACTTCAAACGATGAATCGTTGAATACAAATACGATTAGTTTGGCTTAACGATGTGTGTGCGCGCGTACAAAAGTGACTTGCATTAAATTCATAGATGTGCTCAGTCACTCATTATACATACCGCACTACATCGTTGTTTAAAAGCAGGTTTTTGAATTTAATGTAATTTTCACTTTGATAGATGTTAATGTTTGGGACCGTACACTGCTGGGTTACGCAAATTAATATTTATATAGGTGAATATTGATTAATTAGACTGTCTAATAAAGGGCACTAGCATATTAATTTTATCTGGTGAACGAGTTGTAGAGTATAGAGGTGAGAAAGCGCGTACACACTACGACCAGTCAGTATTTAAATACTGACAACAATACCGTGCTCAATTCCCGTATCTGTACTTTGTAAGTGTAATGTTAATATTAAATATTTTCAATGATTAATATGTAAAAAAACAATAAATTTGTTAATAAATTAATTAACGTCTTCCGTTTGGCACGTTTTATAAATTATTAATTGCACATTGTACTGTTGCACGGAACCTTATGAGACGTGTACAGTTTCTATTGAAGAAGTTAAAAGGGCCGAGCCGAGTGCACAGCGAGCTCCCGCGTACGATTTGTGATAAAGTCTGATTGATGCTGATTAGAGTTTTTCTTTGTCCAGTTGCAATTTTTTAAATGAATTGCAATGCTGATTTTTTTTTTGTATATAGAATATTTTTTCGAATGGAAATTTAAATGAAGTGAATCGTTTAAAAGCATTATGTACTCTTTTATGTTATAAATAAAATTATAGTATTGTATTACGTTGTTTTATATTATTCAATATCTTATTTAAATATAACCTTTAATAAATACCGAAATAAAACATCCGATTGTCTTGTTGCAAATGTAAATTTTAAAACTATTACTAAGTTACAAGCTTAAACTGATATACTTCATTAATTATTGCTTTCTTCAAAGGTATATACTGATTGGTTGACAGTGATAATATTGTTATTTAGGTACCGATAAGATTACAAGGATTTTGATAATGAACTGTAGGCGATCATACCTTAGTGTGAAATAATTAAAACAATCGGAATCGAGATATAATCTAGTAGAACGCGATAAGGGCTGCCATTGTCGCATTTGCGCAGTCTGGGTCAGCGGCGCGAGCGCACATTATCACTGTACCACTCTATTGAGAACAATACCGTTACAGAAGAATGATATGTATTAAATATTGAATTTTAAAACAAACATGGTGCTGTGTCCTCCCTTCAAGTGGTCGTCAAAAGGTGGTTACTCTGTGGCTTTAGCTACACCAGTGAGGGATAATGCCCGGCGAGAAACTATAATGGTAAGTAAAATAAATAAATTACCTTTAGGTATATAATTATGGTTTTACAATAAACATTTAATTCTTGTAAATGAATAGAAGGAATAGGTATTGCAGATAGTTATGCAGAAGTATTTCAATGAAGTAGGCGATATGAATAACTGTCTATACGCTTTGCTTATCCTATGTTATGGCTATGCTTTTAAACAATTTACGATCGACGCTTGTTGTCAATTTTATACGTGATACGTGACGAGGCAGCTACACACCGCTTTTATCGAGTAAAAATACATGCAAATTTTAAAACTAACCAAGCTCTAAACAAGTGTTTATGCGTCCAAGTAATATTTAGAGAGATTTAATTTTAACATACAATAAGTATTTGTGTTATTTTTCAATACACATTTGTTTATATCATATGTTAAATATAACATGTCAATATTCAAAGAAGTTTAGTAAAGATCTGCATATTTAATCAACGTACTTATTGTGTGTATAATCAACGATTTTTAAATGAAGCCATAATTATGTAATAAGGTTCAAGTTTGGGATTTAAAACTTTTTTTAAATGTTACTAGCAATAATTACAGTGAACCATCACAGCGTACCACGTATGCATTTTATTTATTCCATATAGGTCCTTCACAGCTGACAATGTGTATTAAATAAAGAAAAAATAAAATACAATGTATTCAATACGCCAATTACAAAGTACACAAATTATAACAATTTTTATTATGAGAGAGTGAACAAAATTACTTTAACGAAAATCTAGGTACAAATATAGGTGTGTGGGGTTTGAGTGTGCGTGTGTGTGGAGGTGTTGTTTTGTTTTATAAGTGAGAGTGTATGGTATGGGTAGGTATGTTTGTGAAAGGAGAGTATTAGTGTTAAGTTTTTTATTTAATTCTTTTATTTTGGTTTACAATAAAATATTTGTAAATCTCAATATTCTATATACACAGAAAGTATGATTTTTTTAATATTTTTTTTCTCGAACTGACTACGCTTTTTGCCTAGCAAGGTCTTAACAGCTTCACCGGACTACATTTTGAATATTAAAATAGTCTATGAATTATTAAAATATTCCTGCTTTGGGTTGGTTCTGTTTTACTGCTAAAAAGACTACAGTTCTTCAGTGTGGTTTCAAAAGTTGTTTTAATCTATATCTATACTAATATATAAAGCTGAAGAGTTTGTTTGTTTGGTTGAACGCTATGATCTATAGAACTACCAGTCCGATTTGAGAAAATCTTTCGGTTTTAGATAGCTCATTTATCGAGGCAGGCTTTATATAATCACGCTAAGACCAATAGAAGCAGAGCACCAATGAATAATGTTTCAAAATCGGGCACTTTTTTTGCTTTTGAGAGATTCCTTATTATTATATACGTTGCTATGGTAACGTGGTAAGTAGTAGTAATAATATTCGTCCAATAGAACAGGCGAAGGAATTAATCCATACTGCCAATTCTGAAGTTATGTGGTAAGTATCAAAGCTAACATTTTCAAAGTTTATTTTGTTTTCCTATTCAAAAAATGTATACTACTTTTATTTCCAATTTTTTATTTGTTCTCTATTACGTATTATGAAAATAAAGTTTGTTTATGTACAATTAAAATAACAACTTTTTAATGAATGGATATGGCTACAAATGACCAAAAAAAATTTTTTTTATACTTCGTCTATATTATTATATTTTGTCTGTTTATTTGTTTTTACTGCCAGATAACTGAAATTATAGCGGTTGACATATTCTATTTTAGTTGTCCGCGGCTTCGTCCGCATTACTTTGGGCCGATTTTCACGGGGTATTCACTGGTAGATAACAGACCTCATGAAAAGTAATTTAGGATTTTTATTCGCCTTCGGCCGCAGCGGAATATCCGTAATGCTTGAACTGATTTTCACGTGACTTTGACAGGAAGATAACTCACCTTATAAGAAGTAACTTAGACTATTTTATTTTGTTTCTCAAGACTTCGTCCGCAATATCCTACTATCTCCTAATTGATTAGACCGACTTTCACGGGGCTTTTACAGGCAGATAACTAGCGGGCTCGGAAGACGTTATACCGCCCGGATAATAAAATGAAAACCTTGACAAATTATACCTAAACCTTCCCCATAAATTAACATTCTGTCTACTGGTGAAAACAGCATGAAAATGGTAGTTTTTGACTTTATCGCGAACAGATAAACTGACAAAGGACTTCGTGAGACGTGTGCCTTACTGACTCCAAGAATAAATATACGTAATTGAAAGTCATATATTTGTATGTAATATGAATTATATCATCTTTTTGGTCAATTTGGCGACCATATTGTTTTATTTACCACGTTTGCTTCTACATAACTCAGTTATTATAGCAACGTATAAGAATAACTTAAGTATATCGACAATACATCTATTATATCTATCTATAAAATAAAAGATTTAAGATATATTGTTCGATAATGTATAGCTTATAATTTTCATTACTCTCTTATATAGTGTTAGTGAGCACTGAGTTTGGTATATAGTAGGTTGGAGTTCCAGGTATGTTGCTGATGATAAATCTCATCCCATTCGATATACTGTTAGTATTCATATATCTAATGTACACGTTACATGTTACAGTAAATGGCGTTCGTATCGTAGTTACAAATGTTTTTGGAAAAGCGTTTCTGTAATGTACACACCCACTCACAATTTTACATTTCTTTAATAAATTTTTAAAAAGCGCGTGTGAACCCGCGGCACAACACGCGCTTTTTAAAAATTTATTAAAGAAATGTAAAATTGTGAGTGGGTGTGTACATTACAGAAACGCTTTTCCAAAAACATTTGTGCCGCGGGTTGCAGCTAGTATTATTATATACATCGTACTAAACACATATGTCCTATACAATATTATCCGCTTGGAAATATACCACAATTGACACTACCACAACCTCGTAGCTCCTCCGAGGGAAAGCTCTGGCTTAATCGTTATACTAGGCTAAAATATGTATATAGGTATATAGTTGTACCTAATAATTAATCTTTCATTCTGTACCAAGGATAAATAGAAATAAAATTATTTTGAGATATATGGAAATGATGTGAACTCTTGAAAGATCGATGTCATACAAATGTAGTCTAAAATATGTAGCGATAGATTTTAGATTGGTATATGACACGAATATAGACTCTATTAACAAATAAATCTAAATATTAGCCGTTTGTATCTGTACATTCCCTAAAGATAAATTACAGATATGAATACAATACATCATGTTTACTAAGAAACTGTTCTTACATGATTGTCGGCAACAGCTAACGACTGGTAGGTAAATAAGTTACTGATTGCTGAAATAATAAGCGGCTTTATCTAAAATACAAAATTAAAGGTCCAAAAATATCACTGATTCGACAACGATAAAATAACTGTGATAAGTGTAAATCCATACAAAGCAATGTTCACGTTGAATTTATCTTGTTAATCTATTCAACAGTAATGTGCGAACATTGCCCATCACCTTCCAATCACAGCTATTCTTATCTAAACAGGAAGTAGTACTTTTGATTTATTTTTTTATAATAGCACGGCAAAATGACTACACCATGCCTGACGGTAAGCACAGTACAGTCCAAAAACAATGGCCACCACCGAGTCACATACTAACCATCGCTGGTCGCCACTGTCATGCCGGCCTGCAAAAAGCTGGATATGATATATGCAGGCTGATCCCGAAACGCGACCCGCAGAAGCGAATCACTATGACGGGCTTTTTCGCCGTATACATGGTGGTTGCGACCCAGTCAGGCTGTAAAACTCTACCACCCCGCTTTCGCCATTGCCTCGTTCTTTATTCAGCAGGGTGCACCACGTGCAGGTGAGGTTGGCTTGGGTGTCTCAAGTCTTATGATGTTATTCGACACCCCTTACGCCCCAAATGCTGAGATTTCTGTATATTTATTTAATAATAACTGTACCCGTGACTTCCTCTGCGTGGAAGCTTATCTAAAAAAGAGTGATTAATAAAATCATCTAACTCTATTAAGTTCAATTACTTGTCCAATTATCTCTCATACTTACGCTCGTCGTCATTAAAACTACAATAACTTTTGATAGAGTGCACCGATTTTAATGATACAAACACTTAGTTACTCCCGAGGATATCCTTTACGATTTTCTTGTGCAGGGTTTATTGTGAACCCAGTACTTTAGCAGTTATGCGTGTTCATACAGACAGACAGATATTTCTAAAAATGATTGAAATGTATTCTATTACTTATTCCTAGACACCTGCAACAATTTTTTTCACGAAAATCGAAAAAGTACTGACACGTTATATTTACGTTCTTATTATATGTAATAGATATAGATGTACCTATAGGTTAAAACACATTACCAATTTGCCGGATAGTGACTTGAAGAACCATGTCAAGCGGGTTTTAACGGCCAAAGGCTTATTTATTATAGGGTGGATAAATTTTTGAACGAATGTGACGCCTGGAAATGAGGCCCCTCTCTGTGCATCCATTAAAAACGAATGTGACTATTTATGTCTTGTGAAAATATATGGCATGAATATATAAACTAGATCGAATTTCTTGCCGGTTCTACTCGATGACTGGACTGTTTTCCGATCCCGTGGTAGCTTTAACGCCCAAAAGCACCTCAGAGCCTAAATTGAATAAAATATTTTTTTATTTTGATAATATGTTTTTTTTACAGAAATTACCCGATAATCCCGAGGAGATTCAATCAATAAAGGTCAATGGAGGATTTCCAACAGTTAACGGAGAACCACCGACTATGAGAATACAGAGTATTAATGTACCAGTTGACGCGGACAAAAAAACTAGTTATATGAGTATCCAGAGTAGAAAGTCGAGTTTTAGTAGAAATTCGGACAGTGAGTTTGATGAACGTAAGAGCAGTGCCGGCCGGAAAACAATATCTGAGATCGTACGCGTTGACCCTGACAAGCGAACTCGTAGGAAACGAGGTATTATAGCGCCCCATGCACCACTCGATACGGCGCGGTCGTTTGTCGACTTGCAATATGACAAATATGAGAAAGACGAAAAGTTCGTATAAACTTGAATTAACACATTTACCTAATTACGTAATACTTGTCTGGCAAAATCTTTATGCGAAATTACAATTTCATTTGTTAGGCTGGGAAATCCCTGGTTTTTTAAATACTTTATAGGATTTAGCGTTTGACCACATTCTCACCTGATGTTATACAACGACGTATTCTAACATGGTAAATATAATAAACCTAGAGGGCAGGCACGTATAGAGAGAGGGTGGAGTTGGGATTTCACCCCCCCCCCCCCCCCCCCCCATTGCATAAAATAAACGGGATCATAACCACTGTGAAGTACGAGTTCACACGGTTGTTCCAATATTTGTGTGTGTGTCCCCTCGAATCAAAAGTTTGGATAAGTGCCAGCTAAAGGGAGACTGGCTTTCAAGTGCGGCTTCCGGAATACACCTATAGGTGATTGGTGACATAGTTTCGACTTAAGGGTGGTAGCCAGCCAAGCAGGCTTAGTAAAAGCACTGCCACCAAGCTATGGTTTCAGAACGATCCTCTTCCTTCCCCAAAAGATTCGGCTCATCGATCAACGCGGTGATCTAATGCACTAATTACTAAGCCATTATTGCTATCGCATATTGCAGTAATCGTAAGTAAAAATATTAGCTGATTGGATATTTTATAGTATTGTACTTACGTTAATAAACTTCGGAAAACTGCCAAACAATGAAAATGATAATATGGGGTACTTCATAGGCCACTTGTCCGACTAGACCACACACATAACACGTGAAGATAAACATTAAGATAGTCCAGCTATTTACTGATGTTTGCTGTGATAAACTATTCAATCACATTAGGGGCTTCACCTCAGAATGAGATATAATAAGCCGTAAACTCGTATAAACCTTTATTTTGCCAATATGAACGCTGTCTCTTGAAGCCTCATGAAATCTCGTGTCCACGTCTTAAGATATCCAAGGTTAAAGTTCACAAAAATAGGTTTTTGCAAATATCTCGGTTCCTATGAGTTTAATACTATTTACCTGTAAATTTACTTATGTAATTTTTTTCCTACATAAAATGTAATTAGTATATGTAGGAACGTCATTCATTAATTACAACATAATAAAAATATTTCACTCAACAAGTTTTTATTCACACGAATAGGTATGTGTTGTTATTAAATAAATATATATTTGATTGACGAAGGTGTTATTTTACGGAAATCCATCATTAAAGTAAATGTTAACGTCCATTATAATATTTAACTATATACATTTGATTATTGTAAAATATTATTACATATAAACTCCTAAGTAATAAAAATGCAAATTATTTATAACTTGCGGGCGCGGCAGACGTCGTCCCGCCCTGATAATAAAAAAAAACCTTGACAAATTAGGTATATACTAAAACCTTCTTCATGAATAGCTTTATCTAATGGTGAAAATCCGTTCAGTATTTTTTGAGTTTATCGCCAACAGATACAGAGAGATGCGGTAGTGGACTTTGTTTTATAATATGTACCTAATGATTATATATCTTGTTTGAAAATATATAGACTTTATACGGTATATTATTTATCGGGACTAACGGTTATCTTTGCGTTATGCTATGAATGCGTAAGCGTCGCGCGCTTTCTGCCCTGTTTCAAAAAGTATTATATGTAAAAAAAAATCTTTAAGACAAACGACGGAGCGAATTCCCTACAATATTCAACATACATGTAAATAGCGTTAAACTTCGAGAGAACTTTTACAACGGCAAAATAAAGGTTTATACGAGTTTACAGCTATTATCTCTCATTCCGAGGTAGACCATCTTTTCTGGCTTATATGTCTGGACTATAGAGGCTGACATGAGAAAGACTTACCATTAAGTACAAAGTGGTAATTGTGCTATGCTTAAATCCAATAGACATTTAAAGCTTAATTTTTTTAATACATTTTTTCAATAATTGACAGAGCATCTGAGCAAATACGGAAACTTACCATTAAGTACAAAGTGGTAATTGTGCTATGCTTAAATCCAATAGACATTTAAAGCTTAATTTTTTTAATACATTTTTTTAATAATTGACAGAGCATCTGAGCAAATACGGAAAGCCGTAATGTTTAATGATTTTTTAATCAATCTAATGGATGAAGAACGACTAAATGCGGTTGTTGAAGCGATGAATACACAAGAGTTTCCAGCAGGGAGTCTTATCATCCGTGAAGGAGAAAGCGGTAGTCATCTCTTTGTATCCGCTCACGGACAATTCGAGGTACTAAAAGGAGGTCAGGTGGTGAAGACTTTCGGACCTGGTGAGGCATTTGGTGAATTGGCTATCCTGTACAAAGCAAAGCGGTTCGCTTCTATTAGATGTGAGTATCGTTTACAAATAATCTTCAATTAGGTATATGATTTAATATGATTTTAATACATGAATAGTTTTAAAGCAGTACGCATACATAGTACACACTATCCTCATGAGTAGCAGCGTATTATGATTGGCCTCGAGACTGCAGTCCTTTTGAGTTTGGTAGTATGTAACTATAGGTGTATGTAACTGTACTACTATTGAGTGAACTGCATACATGTTGGCTTCTTTATACTAAATACATACCTATAGAAAAAAGATAATTTATAAAACGATAAATTTCTATATTTAATAACTATTTTGTTTTCTTTTTAAACGGAATCTTATCTTGTTTTGTTATATATTAGTTTACTAGAAAATATACATGTTTTTCTTTTAAGTATGTTATTATTTCCGCTATCATTTCCTTTTAATCGATTGAGCACATGTTTTATCTGTTCAGTTTTGTTATTTCATAGGAACTTAATCAAAATGGTTCAATTCGGCGTGATATGTTTTACTAATAGCCTGTTTAGCGTATTATTAATGCGAATCTAATCCACTCTCTATAGGTATAACTGAAGCAAAGGTATGGACTCTCGAACGACGCGTGTTCCAAAAAATTATGGTGCGGAGCGGCCGGCAAGAACAGGAGGATAACATACGCTTCCTTGCCTCTGTACCACTTTTACAAGGAATCCACCCGATAGAACTTACTAAAATATCCGACTTTTTGAAGAGGGTATGTTGGCATGTGGTTTTAAACATATTGTAAAATAGATAACAGAGATAAATGGATAAATATAGAATTAAAAATTATAATCCTTTAATACGTATAGCTCATAATTAGGTCAGGGTATTTTCATTTATGATAAAGGAATGAGATTTGTCAGATACGATGAAGCTATTTGTTTTAATGTCGTTAACATAATATGTTACTTACTAGTGTTGCCCAAGATTGATGTTAATTTAACAGTCTTGGCCTTGTTCTTTCATTTTCACAAGACCAAGACCAAAACTGACATTTGTAAGATTTGAACAAGAATTGGCCATTACTGAGTATTTGATTTCAATACTGATATTGATAGACGTTCTTTATTATCACAATGCTATGGTCTCACGATACTTACGATATTTTACTACACCGAATGCTCCAGTTCATTCACCAGTATTTGAACCGATGTCGATCGACACGGTATCCGAAACCATGAACCATCATCAAGCCGTCATCGCTTTAAAAATTACATTACCGCTAGTCATTGTGCTATTCAGTCGCTTGCTCAACAAAGTTGAATCTTTGTTAAAACAATTAGAATATATACCTACCTAACGGAGCCAAAGTGGATGAAAGATTCTAGGTTTTCAAGCAGATCGTGATAAAACGATTTAGCATTATAGTAAAAGCAATTGGATTCTTTGTACTAATTTATTTTTAGGCACTCAAAGTATACCTAGGCTGGCTAATAGATAATTACAAAACTTGTGAGGCTCTCGCTGAAAACGAAAATAAAGACTGAGAGCGCAATATCAAGATCTAGTTAAATTTCGTCTTGGTTTTGCATTTGGACAACACTATTACTTACATTTACTATTATTACCTTTTCTACTTTTTACATTTTCGTTTATTAGATAATATTTTATTTCAGTATTGTTTGACACCTCACGCGATATTTACCATCATATTCAGTAAATTTCAGTTAATGTTCCTTCCATATATAATCTCCTACTAAATAATCACAATCAGATTAAACTGTTTACCTTGTATCTGCTAGTGAAGTTATTGCGGTAATATTCGCAAAATTGTGTATTTATCTATACCTGTAATAAGAAGGTAAATCTAACGTGTCTGTACTCTTTAGATTTTTGTGAAAAAAATTGTCAAACATTTCAATCATTTTTAGAAATGTCTGTCTGTTTCTTTGTTTGACCACGCATCACTGCTAAACTATTACCTCACCAAGAAAATAATAAAGTATATCCTTAAGTAAGATTTAGTAATTTTAATGATGACGCGACTTACGTACGCGAGAAAAGTAGATAAGTAAATGGACTAAATATATTCAGATGATTTTATTAATCACTGTTTTTCTACATTAGGTTCGACGCGGACGGAGTCGCAGGCACAGCTAGTAATATTTATAATCTTGTGTATAGGAATTCTTCTCAGCGGGTACAGCGGTAGTGAGACAGGGTGATCGCGGGGATAAATTTTACATAATACGCGGTGGTGAAGTGGTAGTGACGAAACGCGAAGGTGACGATGGAGAACGACGTGTCGGTGTGTTACGCCGCGGTGACTATTTCGGGGAACAGGCTCTTTTGCATGAAGACCGGCGTCTGGCAACGGTCACTGCACTGCCTCCTGGAGTTGAATGTTTGACGCTGGAACGTGGGTAAGAACTAGTGGTTAATCTTTACTGATAACTAGCTGGCTCGGCGGACGTTTTCCCGCTCTGATAATAAAAAAAAGCTTTATAAATTATATGCGTATAACCTTCCTCACGAATCACTTTATCTACTGGTGAAAACCCCTTGAAAATCCGTTCAGTAGTTTTTGAGTTTATCGCGAACAGACAGACATACACGGTAGGGGACTTTGTTTTATACTATGTTATAATGATTCTGTTTGAAAATATTATTATTTTTAAATGAAAGTGTGAAATTACTATGAAAACTTCTTAGTATATTTCCCTCGCTTAAATAGAGTTACTAGAACACATGATATGTATATCATGTATAAAAAATAAATGACAGTACCAATAGTTCGTAAATATATCTTTATTATAACTTGTTAATAATACCTACTTGAGGCGTTGAAACTAATTAAACTTCTCAATTCCTAATAACGCTTTAACTACTTAAAATAATATTTACGAGTGTCTCTAAAATGATTCCAGGGAATTATATATTCATGCCATCATAAATTATTTCATTTCAGTCCGTTCACAGAATTACTTGGAAACTTAGAACAATTAAGAGAAATTCGACATTCCGTACCAAGGCCTTCTCAACAAAAGAAAACTTCTCACGTGAAAAGTGGTAATTTTATTTTATATTAACCCGGTGTGCAAATATTTTTATCATTTTACGATATGTGATTGTAGCTAACGTAACTATTGAGGTCACTTTACCAAACGTGGTCGGAAGAAAGCTTTATATAAGGCAGAATACCTTGCTCGTTCTTTACAGATTTTACTCTATATACAATAGGAAAGGTAGGTTTATGTTTTTGTAGAACTCGTATTGGTTTTGTGTTATTTATTTTGATTTTACCTATGCCTAAGTCACTGCTTATTTTTTTATTAATTAGTTTACCTTATCATTTTGTCCGTTTAATCTATTTAATTGTTGGTAGCAATATTTCTCAGAAGTGCCAATTAGAGCCGGATTAATAGCATAATATAAGTACGAATTGTTTAGTGTTATCTATAGATTTGCTCACATTGTTGGTACCGGCCCCGAGCAAGTTAAATACACATTTGCATCTAGCCTCTTGAAAAGATCGATGGGGTCGATTTTTTTTTTATGTCATAGGAGGCAAACGAACGGGTGGGTCACCTGATGTTAAGAGATCACCGCCGTCCATAGACACTTGCAACACCAGGGGAGTCGCAAGTGCGTTACCAGCCTGTTTGGGGGCGAAGGGGGCTTTTCCCCTTAGTGTAGAGGAAGGAGGGAAGATGGGACGGAGGTGGGCCTCTGGCGCTCTCACTGACGGAACGAAACGCAATAATGTAAGCACTGTTACTTCACGTTGGTTTTCTATAAGAGGGTGGTACTACCCATTCATGTTGAAAGCAGTAATAGCTTCAGCGTGGCTCTACCACCTACAAATCTAAACATACAGTACCGGGTTTTGATTTCGCACGTCTTAAAGAAGGCCGAAATAGCCGGCTAAGCTAGGTTTCGTATAGTATTATCTTTATTTATCGCAGTCATAGCAATGTGGCATAAAGAGAACACTTTACAAATTTGAAGAGCCAAATCAAATATGGGTATGATATTTTGGTATCAACAACTTATAGAAATGTACTATATCCCCTTTTTACCGTATTTATATGAAAAATGAATATTAGGATATGTGAAATTGATAAACTCAAACACCGTGTGACCATCCTCCAACAATGTTGGCACCCCGAACTTTTTTTCAATCATTCGATAGCATAGCTATATTTAATTATTATATTTCAAGTTTAGGACGGTCGATGTCATCATCATCATGGACAGGTCTTCTCGACCCACTGCAGGGCATAAGCCTCCTCTCTTTTACGCCATTCCTCTCTATTCTGTGCCAGTCTTGTCAAGATTTTTCCGCCAAGATATATGATGTCGTCGACCCATCTTGCCATTGGTCTTCCCACATTTCGCCTGCCCTCTCTCAGCCACCACTCGGTCAAGAAACTACTCCACCTGCCATCACCACATCTGGCCAAGGTCGATGTCCCTTGCTAATATAATATACATCCATGTATACATAAAGTAATCAAATGCTTCTCCTGTTTTACAATAGCCACATATATTGTAGATAATAATCATAGAGGAAGCCATTTTGCTTACATATTAATATTAGAGCTAGGTATTAATCTGGTTTGGGTGTTTGAGCCATAAAAAATCAAAATGCAACCGCGATACAAACAATAACGTCATAAAAAAACATCCTAAAATAGTTAATAGTGAAATAAAATAAAACAATAAATAAATATATATAAAAAAAGAAAAACACCCAATAGTTGCTCACAGATACGATTTCTGACGTATACAACAAAAACACGATAGCAAAAAAGGTGCCGCCCACGAGTCTGCAGAATAGGAGAAAAAAAAACAAAACCTGTTTTGGGTAAATATACAAATATATATATATACAATATGACTTGACGCCGCTTTCAGGACGGTTATTGTATGAGTTATTCTCGAAGAATTTAAGACTACATCAAGGATTTTTCCTTCAGAGTAAATTATATGGAAAAATCCTTGTCACAGAATTCCGACACACAAAATTGAACAATGGCGCGTTGCATCAACAATATCTGCTATTAAATGTGAACGAAATTAAGATATTCATTAGAATTAATTTATTTTAAAATTGTTTCAGAATTTGAATACGTCGAACTGAAAGACTTGGAGATAGTCGGAACGATGGGTGTCGGGGGTTTTGGTCGTGTCGAGTTAGTGCAGTATAAACCGGAGCCAAAGCTGACCTTCGCTCTTAAATGCCTTAAGAAAATTGATATGGTTCAGCAACAGCAACAGGAGCACGCTTTCAATGAGAAAATTATTATGATGTCATGTAATAGCCCATTTATTTGCAGGTAATACTAAAATACAGTTTTATCTATAGTAATATTATAAAGAGGTAAAGTTTGTGACGTTGTAGGGTACCCCCTAGATTACCATCTATGAAACTGCTGGTCCGATTAAAAAAAAAATCTTTCATTGTTATATAGCTCATTTATCGAGGAAGGTTATAGTCTATATCACGACGCTAAGACCAATAGGGCCGGAACACCAATGAAGAATGTTTCAAAAGCGGATTTTTTTCCTCTTGAGAGCTTCCGCTGCGAGTTTGCGTTAGCCCAAAATAACTATTCCACGCGGACGAAGTCGTGGGCAGAGGCTACTAGTTAATACCATCTTCATTTATTACGTTCCGTTCTACGTATACTATCGGTGGTACATGTTAAACTTGATCTTCAAGCTACGGTCCAACACGTAGCACGAAACGTGTTAAAAATAAACAAAATAGTTCGAATGCATTCATATGAATTTATGCGAACTAGATACATTATTTATACGACATACTATCTAGTTTAAAAAAAACAACTTATATTACTACATGAGAAATATATTTCCTAGTAATTTCAAAAATATAGGAAAAACTAAAATATAAGTATCAATAACAAGTGTTATTTACATACACACGCACAGAAGAAATTCATGTATAAAGTATATATACATATATATATCAACAAAGTCGACTTCAAAATTAAATTTATGCGACAATAATTTACAGGAATATACATAATCTATAGTAATTCATGTCATAAAAGTTTAGTTTCTCTTTATTTGTTATATAACTCTTAAATTTTTGTTATTATTTGGTAATGAACAATGGAAGAGCTTTGATCCATACATAGAAACAATAAGGTTATAAATCTGTAGCTTAAGTTTAAACTACAAATATATTTGAGCCTCAAATATAAATTTTGCCTTAAAAAAAAATTGAGCCTCAAATTTTGAGGTCTTATAATTCAGATCGTCTTTCGATAATTTTCGATAAAATGTGTAATTTTCACTTCTAAAGCGAACAAATTGCTTTTATTTCAGATTACACCGGACTTTCAAGGACAACAAATATATATATTTCCTGATGGAACCAGTACTGGGAGGCGATGTATGGACCATACTTCAAAAACAACGATACTTCCCTGAAAACGTCGCGCGGTTCATGTCCGCCTGTGTAGTGGAAGCATTCCAGTACCTTCATTCGAAAGATATTATTTATAGGGATCTCAAACCAGAGAACTTAATGCTTGATAAACAGGGTTATATTAAATTGGTATGACATAAATATCATCTACTTTTCACCTTTCTATGTTGATAACATACTGTATTACCAAAACAGGCTAACTTTTCCTTTATAATTGTCTATTAAATGTTACTATTGTCCATTCATTGTTTTTATTTAGTCAATAACTCTTCAGTGAAGTGTTACATTATTTATATTGTAGTAAGAAATTGTTCGTTTTAATCAAAAGTTAATTAAGTACATACTTACAAACCTTTATTTTGTTAATTGCTTAGTAATGTTCATTTGTTTTCATATTTTTACATTTTCTTTACAACACATATACATTAAAATTTTTGCAGGTTGATTTTGGATTTGCTAAACGAATTTCACCGAATAGCAAAACATGGACATTCGCCGGTACACCTGAATACGTTGCACCGGAGATTGTACTTAATAAGGTTAGTTTTTAACAATGAATACTGGTTAATACAAGCTTTTGCTCGCGACTTCCCTCGCGTTATTGTAAATTTAGCCAATCCCTCGGCAGCAGTACTTTTTTTCTTGATGAACCTTTTCTGTAACCATGTCATGATGATTGATTGCGTAGTTAAGGTGTAACAAACAAACCATCTCACATTCACATTTATAATATTAGTAAGGATTGTAAAGATTTATTGTGTAGGAGTTTATACCCATAAGTAGTAAATAGACTTTGTATAATTCATTATCTGTACTACGATAATTTTATAGATCATTTTTCACATCTTAAACGATTAAAAAAGTTAATCTCCTACCTGTCTGTAAATGTCTCAACAAAATCATTTCAGCCATTTCGGCGATCAGCCGAGACAAAAAACCGACATTTTAATTCAATTTATATGCATATATATGTCATTGGAAAGTATAGTATAGTGTATATATGCTATATTCTAGGGTCATGATCGAGCTGTCGATTGTTGGGCGCTGGGAGTCCTTATTCACGAACTCTTAGTAGGAAAGCCACCGTTCCGCGCAGTCGGCGGAGACCACATGAAGACGTACACTCTAATACTGCGCGGTATCGACGCCATTGCGTTTCATCCACGAGTCGTTAAATCCGCCCAAATACTCATACGCAAGCTTTGCCGACCGATACCGGCGGAGAGGCTCGGCTACCTTAAAAACGGCGAAGCTGATATAAAGAGCCATAAGTAAGTACAAAAAAGAAAAAATATCATCCGTTGTACACACATCAGATCACCCCACACACGTGCACACATTACATACTTGGTGGAAGGGTGTTTCTTTTTTTCTCACTTATTCGAACTGAATCGAGTAGTTTAGTTTATTTACACATTCTATATATATATATATAAATGTTTGTGAATCATACAATTTTAATTATGAATAGCTTAGAATAGTTTAACTAGGTTAGATCCGCAGTATAGACAACAGCCCAAGCCGAGGTGTGCACTTGAGTGTAAGCGCTCGGCTTAGTAGTCCGGTGGAATTGTAAAAGCTTTCCCAAGCTAAGAGTGTAGTCTGTTAAAAAAAAAAAAAAAAAGAACAAAAAAGCCATTCCCTTCTCTAAAACCCCAATACGTGGTGTTTTAATGAATATAGAATGACCTGCAAAATTCTAATTGCTAGGTAGAATATCCACCGAGTGTCAGTTTCCTTCAAAATACCGAAGGATTTTTGCGCCACGTACTTAAGTAATAGGCTAAGAGCCCCACTTCCGGGCCAAAGGCCTCTTCCTTGGGAAGGTACGTGCATAATCACCACGCCAGGTTACGACGTCACTTTTCTATCTATACTTTTCGCAAATACGGTAGTCCTACAAGAACATTTCTCGGGATCAGGTTTCCTCACAATATTTTACTGTCAGTTCCGTTCCAACAGCCAAACCACTCGACCTCCACGGCTTCGAAATTAGATCATACTAAAGTGTCAGTGACATTAAAGCAGTATGCGACAAACATGATACCGTAAAAACCAAACTTCCTCTAATTTCATTTTTGCAAAAATGTGGCCGTAGGTAGTTTTAAGTTAAGATATATTCTAAATTTCCTAAATGTGTAGTTTAGTGAAGATTATGTCTAAACAATGTCATCAAAATTTTGACCCCTAGAAATAAACGCATGTAAGATAAGAACCTGCCGTAGAAATAAATCTCTTACAAAAACTATCTTTTTTTTTCTCAACGCGTTGTTCCATCCAGTACCTACTTACACATGATTCAAATCCAATGAACATAGGTTGAGAATATCGATTTTTAACATTAGTTTTGTTTCGTATGGTGTAAATTTCGTCACAGGTTTCATATCATTGGATATTATGTCTGTATCACAACATTTAGTTATCTTAAACAGTATATAATATATTTGAGGTCACTCATGTCTGTCATCAACATGTGGACAAAATATGTATGTAGCACATGTTCTGAATTCATGTTGTGTGTCTTTGAACGGGCAGTCCAGTGACACATCTGTTATGAATTCATTATCATAGTTATTATCATTCATTGTAACATTTATATCTTGTGTCTTGAATGTAAAGCAGGAACTCTTCATTTCGTCGAAATCGATCAAATAGTTTTGATGCAATTGTTTTAACTTATCATTGTTTTTATACTTTAAAACTCAATTTTTATAACCATTACTACCTAGTAGTTTTTATTTTTACGAAAAAAAGGCGTGGTGGTCGAGGGATTTGTCCGGTGGAATATCAATCTGATTTCCGTATGTTCGAAACCCCGACATGTACCAACGAATTTATCTGAATTCCCAAACATGTATTAATTTAAATTGGTAACACTATCGGCTGACGGTGAAGGAAAACAACGCCAGGAAACGGGAACCTGAAAAATTTTCTTGTAGTACCACAATATGTACAAATATAAAGAACTGTGGATTTCTCGGAGTTTGAAATCGCCAATACATTTTACGTTATCTAGGGTGATTATGACCATACCTTCGTTCGGGTCGAGGCCTATGGTTCTGCAGTGGGTCTTGTACAACATGGTGATTTTATAATAAGATAATAAAATAAAAGGAATATTTTATGTAAAATAACCTTTCGTTGCTATTCTACTTCTTATTATTTAGTGACTATATGATTTAAATACACAGGTGGTACCTGGGATTCGATTGGGAGGGTTTACGGGAGCGAAGACTTAAAGCACCTTTGATTCAGAATGTTGCTAGCGACTTGGATCTTTCTAACTTTGAGAAGTATCCTAAAGATAAATTACCACCAGATGAAACTTCCGGATGGGACTTGGATTTCTAAACGCTATGCTACGTGTCTGCTTCAAACTAATCCTTTGTATTATATGCTATATACTAAATCGTTGTTACCTAATAGTAGAAAAAGAGTGAGAACTTTAATTTTTTGGATGTGATGTCGAGTTAACAAAATGATTAGTATACTATAAAGTTTATTTATATTCAAACTGCATAACGATAAAATAATTTTTGACAAGAAATCAAACTTTTTTTTTCTGACAAATAAATAAATCCTTGTTTATATACTTCTCTTTTATTTTTTTAATTCTCTAAACAACTCAGTGAGCTATGAATTAATCAGAATTAATATATGGAATCAGTGGATAGCAATAAGAACCTTCCCAAATTGAATGAAAATGAGTAAAGTGTTTACTTCATTTAGATCGGGCTTTAGACGTAGTCATAGAAATTATTATTATTTTTATAATACACTATGCGACGCATGACCTCAGTCACACCTGATGTAAAGTTTGGACGAGGCCTAGGATGTAACGCGTTCACGCAGTAAATGATCATTCACTCTTCTTTTGAAGATCGCTACATCATATGCTTCAGGAAAAACAGGCGCAGGCAGCGCATTCCACTCCGTCGTGGTTCGCATAATAAATGACGAAGCGAAGCAATTCATCCGGATGAATGAATGGAAACGCGAATGAATGGAGGTCTGAACATAGTCTGGTAGTCCTTAGATGAAAGGGAGCCGGGGGATTTTTTTTGTAGCACGGCAAAGTGACTGCACTATACCTGATGGTAAGCACAGTACAGTTTAAAAACAATGGCGACCACCGAGTGACACACTATCCATCGCCGGTCGCCGCTGATATGCCGGCCTACGAATAGCTGGATATGCACAGGCTGATCCCGAAACGCGACCCGCAGAAGCGAATCACAATGACGGGCTTTTTCGCCATATATATGGTGGTTGCGACCCAGTCAGGATGTAATACCCTACCACCCCGCTTTCGCCATTGCCTCGTTCGGTATTCAGCAGGGTGCACCGCGTGCAGGTGAGGTTGGCTTGGGTGTCTCAAGTCTTATGATGTTTTTCGACACCCCTTACACCCCATTAGTTTGTTGGTTAGTTGGTGCAGATCTTGTGTACATTCCCCAAAGTGTAGCCGATAAAATACCACAAGACAAGCGACTCTATGTTCAAGTCGTTGCAGTTTGGCTGCTGTCAGTAGTTCGTTAAAGTATAGACCAATTTATGTACATTCGTTTTTAAGCAAAATTTTTGAAAAGATTATGCCTAAGCAATGAGTAGCGTATTTTGAGCGTAAGAGATTCTGGATGGTCGACAGTTTGGTTTCACAAAATAAAAAACCAGCTACTAACGCTGGTGCAACGCTGCTAAGATATATGTTACGAGCCTAGAAGACATCATAAGTAATTTGTGTTTTGTGATCGGTCTAAGGCCTTTGACTGCGTTGACTATAGTATGCTTATTCTAAAATTAATCACTTAGTAAAGCTGCCTTCGATCTTTTGGTCGCCTATTTTAATTAAAAGATCGCTGTCACAAAGTTCGGACGAGCACCTGCGAGATCCTTGACTCGATATGGCGTTCCACAGGGTTCTATTTTAGGGCGGTTTTGTTTCTGGTATATAAAATAACCTGCCGCTAGTGGTTGATAACTGTCATGACATGGTTCTTTTCGCGAAGGAAATTACGCTTATATTTAAAGTAAAATTAATAGATTCAGTGATTAGGTATCTAATAAAATCTTAAATAAAATATCCGATTGCTTTGTATTAAATAATATATATGGCTAAATGTAGATAAAACAAAATATATAATATTAACCTTGTCTAGTATTCCACTTGTTGATAATACAATGGATATCGTAGGGAATCTAGTTGGCTCAGCTGACAATACTGTGTTGTTGGGTTAGTTGATTCTAAATTACAACAGGGTTCACACATTGAATAAATTAGCAGAAAGATTAAGTTCTGCTGCTTTTGGTTATCCTATGTTTCAGGCTCGCTAAGACCAGTAACAGTTTTGTAGGTACTAGTGTTTACATTTATAATAAAGTCCCAAAACACATTACCGATTTGTCGGATAGTAAGTTCAAGACCCATGTGTAGCGAGTTTTATTGTCTAAAGGCATGATTAGGCTTGTTCAATAAGCGAAACATGGTAATGTCTGAAAATTTCGCTCTTCTCTGTGCTTCGGTCAAAAACTAATGATTACTCTAAGTTTCTAAAAATATGTATCATGAAAAGATAAATCAAATCGAGTTTCTTGCCGGGTCTTCTCGACGACTGTTTTGATTTCCAAACAGTTTTGATGTTCGCAGGTGCCTTCTCAGGGCCTAAATTAAGTAAAATATTTTTTTTATTTCATTTGATTTGAACATATCATATCAGATGCTAAATTACAATCCTCGCCAGACTTTTTGATATATCTCTATGGTTTCTTTGTTAAATTCCGCGGAACACAAATGTGGGTATAAATACGTATTACCTATATTATATGTATAACATCAAGACGCTAAATAAATATTAATAATCATGTAATATTTTAAATTTATTTTGTCTTGACTGGGGCATACTATTCGAGTATTCATCCTTATTTATTAGAATACTACCGACCCAGCTATTCGATCTTTTCTGGTTTTTGAATAGTTATTAAATCCTATTACAGCTACTACTATTAAATAATCATATGAAACTTGGTCATTCAATACAACTGGAGAAGACAAGTACTAACATTCTCCTATTATCGAAACTTTTAATTTGTAACATAATAAATCTTAGGCGAGATTCAGGTGAAAAAATAGACAACATACTGTCATCCATTCTGAAAACGAAGATGACTATAATGCAATAATTGCTAAAGTGACCAGCATTAATTCAAGCATCGAGCGGTATGTTTAAAAAACATACCAAACAAGAAAGCAGTTATGGCAAATAGCGAGATATTGGAAAAAGTAGTTATAAACCTACTTGAAATCCATAAAGGTTGGTTATTTAAGAAGTTCGTTTAATTACTTTACCTTGGAATATCAGATGTATGAGATTTTATTTACTAAATTGAAGTAAATAAATACTGTCTTTTGTGATATTCCTTTGGTATAATTATTGCATTCTAATTTGATTTATTTTCTAATTTGTCACGACAAGCAAATCATTAATCTTAAAGTAATCATTACATAGTATAAAACAAAGTCCCCAACCGCGTCTGCCTGCCTGTCTGTTCGCGATAAACTCAAAAAATAGTGAACGGATTTTCATGCGGTTTTGACCAGTGGATAAAGTGATGAATGAGGAACGTTTTAGTATATAATTTGTCGAGGTTTTTATAATCAGGGAAGGACAACGTCTGCCGGGCCCGCTAGTTAAATTTTAGTAGTAAATATTTAAGAATATGACACTTGTGTTGTTCTTGCTGCAACGCTCAATAATATGCCTATATGTTTGAGCATAAAGCACAGGTTTTAACTACATATCGATAATAGAAATGCTAGTTGTCCGACTTGTTATTGACAATCTTTACATGTGGTCAATTATCCTTACTACCGTCGATATGTGTCTAGCTGATTGTATTAAAGCAATTCGATATGTTTGTTGTTATTAAACACGACCAAAAACATGTTAATTGTTTTATATATTCAATAATAAAGAAGGTATACAAAAAACTCGTAAAACGTGAATATTACGCATAGTGGTATTCGTAAAACTAGAATAATAAAATCAGGCGAATATTGCATGCCTTAGTCTTGACTATATTACGCGCAAGACCGAACTTACTAAAGGCTATATTCAGAGCGGCAAAAAAGATGGACGAGGACTGTACAATGTGATTATCATATTAAAATTAGGCTATTATATAATATATCATTACATGAAGGTTATGTCAAAAATGAACTCCCTTCTACACCACTTCAAATAAATATAAACGATTGTGAACAATGACTTGTATAGTTTTCACAGGGGTAACTAAACCGTTGGAGACTTAAATAAAATCTGTTATAGGAAGAGTCCCTCGACCAAAAATCGTTGGTACGGTGCCGAGTCTACAAGTGTTTTATTTATTGTTTTCTTAAACTGGGGGTTATAAAAAAAAGACAAAGTCTTTTTATCACGCTTTTATTAGCTTCACCTGTATGTATGTGTGTTTGTAACCGACCCCTTTGAGCTCGATTTTGTCCTACTTTGAACGATCAGATTTAATTCAAACTTTGCACACAGGACCTGTCAAATGACAATGCAATAATCCGAAAAAAAGAGTTAAAAATTTTAACTCAAAATTAAAAATAAAGAATAGTTTAAAAAAGCTGAAAAAAAACGCTTTCACAAAAAATCCAACTAAAAAACAGAAAATATATTTTTTTTAATTTGGATTAAGAATAGTGTAAATTAGTAATAAATGTATAATATTTGTAAAAAGTGACAAAAAAATGATAAAAATACTGATATCTGGAGGTGCTGATATTAACATTGTCACTCTTTACAAATATATACATTTATTTCTAACTAGCTGTACCCGCAGCTCCGCACGCGTTTTTTAAAATCGTATTAAAGAATTATAGAATTGTGAGACTATGTACAATTACAGAAACGCTCTTTAAAGACAATTGTAAGTACGACGCGCACGCCACTAAAAGTAACATGTAACGTGTACATTAGATATATAAATACAAAGAGCGTGCCAAATGAGGTTTGTCATCAGCATAATATTTGGAACCATAACCAACCATATAACTACCTCAGTGCTCACTTACACTGTATAAGGAACTATTGAAACAATAACTAAAAATATTATTATAAAGATTTATATTTACATTACATTTAATATACATTGCCCTTATTATAATTAAGATTTAGTGACTATACAAAAAATAAACGCTTGTCTGTTCCGCAACAAATTGTATTATGGAACTCTTTACGTAATACTCTTATTAGGAAGACCTCTATATCATTAATGTTATTAATAATTATAATGTCGAATTGTAAACAATAAACCGATAATTATTTCTGTCATTAAAAATAAAGAATAAGTTGAAATCTTGCTAAATTTCATGCAGACAAAGTCGCGGGTAACAGCTAGCCTAAAATAGAATAACCACAATTACTTTTTATTAGGTTCGTTATCTACCATTGAAAGTCCCGTGAAAATCGATGTAACCGTTTTGGTGATAGCACAGCGGGCGAAGCCACGGTTAACAGCTAGTATAAACTAAAATTGCTTAAATTACTTTTTATAAGATCAGCTATCTGCCAGTGAAAGTGATCTGAAGATCGATCGAATCGTTTTGAAGATAGCATGGCAGACGAAGCCGCGGTTAACAGATAGTCTAATTTAAAGTAGCCTAAGTAACGCGCTGTAATTTTCTCTATCTGCCAGTGAAATTCCCGACAAAATCGGTTCAGCCGTTTCGAAGATTACCCGGATCAAACAGACAGACAGACAGACCGACAAAAATTTTAAAAATTGCATTTTTGTTATCAGAAGCGTGTATACTTTCATACCCAATCAGTGAAAAAATTTATTTTGATATTACATACACACACTTCATTTTTATTATATGTATGTATATAGAAGAAGATAGATAGAATAGATGAACTATGCAAACAGTCAGTGTTATCGAATGCAACTGTTACGCCATGCGCCTCCGGAATACGTGCGTTTGCTGCGAATAATTGAATGCTGTAAGCAGCGGCGCGTTTTTTTTTTCTTGAACTGACTATGCTATTGACCTGTTAAGGTCTTTACAGCTTCACCGGACTACGAAGCAGCGGCGCGGATCTCGGCGCGCTTTATATACCTGCGCAGACGTGTACAACCTAAGCCACCAGCCTAAGCTGAACCCAATTTCATATGATTGATCATATAGATCTGAGGTCAACTGACATTGGTTATTTTAATTTTCCGAAACTGATCATTTTTACCTTATATTTATTATTATTATTATGTAATCATAATTTTATATAGACCATTATTATTATAATGAAATTTAGTAAAGTTGCAGTCAATGCTACTGAAAAGAGAAAGAACAGTAGATAGATAGTTTAACAAATGTTCGACGTGATTCTTTAAATTGGCATAACTTTTTTATTTACGAACCGATTGACATGAAACAAACACTAAATGTTAAGTGAACCTTACCACGATATATCAGTGAAAACCACATCTAAATCGGATAAGGCGCTTCTGAGATTAGCGTGCACAAACGCACAGACAAACAGATAAACAGACAAAAATTCTAAAAATCATTGTTTTGGGTTCTATTGCATTTTTAAAGACCCCTAATAATAGTTTTTCTCATATATACTTAATAATGTACAGACAGCGGTCAGTTACATTTTTTTTTATTATATGTATATAGATTTACACTATTCTTAATCCAAATTTATTAATTTTTATTATTTTATCTCATAGCAGACAAATGAATAGGTCAACATTGGGTCACATGATGTTAAGTGATCACCACCGTCCATAGACACTAGCAATAACAGGGGAGTCGTAAGTGCGTTGCCAACCTGTTTTAGGGGAAGAGAGGGTTGGTGGGTCTCCGGCGCTCTCACTGACCGGAGGAAATGCAACAATGCAAGCATTGTTACTTCACGTCGGTTTATAGGTAGGAGAGGGTGGTGAGCGGGCCAGCCAACCCATTCATGCTGGATTAAGTTTCTTGCCAGTTCTTCCGGAGGGCTGGGTGTTTTTCGAAGCGCTGGTGTCGTAAAGTTTATAAGGACCTTCTAAATGATGTATGCTACTATTATAAAGAGAAAAGCTATGATTGCTTAATTGTAATGGATAAACTCATAAAATATTTTGAAAAAAGAATGACAATTCATTCACCTATAGAAAGCTATATTATATTAGCTATATTATCAGTGAGTGTACTGTATTTTAATTTCAAAACGTACATTAAAATATATACTTAAGATATCTTTGATTTTGAAAACATTAGCAAGACCATTGAGCTCGGCAGCGAAAACTATTATTTTACAAAAATACACTACTGCAAAATTAGTTAATCCATTCACTTCATTTATTTCCATAGTATAATTGTTATGTATAATAAATTCTAAAGTATAACAAATAGAACAAATGTAATGTAACACGATTTTGATATTTAATTATTCATAAGTATAAAATAATCAAATATAAATCTGTGATTATATTATTTTTTATCATACTATTGTACTATTCTCTAATAGTCATTGTATCGTCTTTAGGATATGATGTAAGTCACCTTATATATACCTATATTAATTAATTTAAAATATTTCCAGGAAGCAATACACGTGAAAACACTTTTTATTTGCCATGGGAACTAGGCACAAATTTTATTTAGTTAACAATTACTGACTTTTGTATTAATAAAACTTCAGTAAGTTCCATTCCATTCCAGTTAATTTTTATAGGAAAGAGGATCGATTAGTACCAAAAAGGGTGTTTGTATACATTTTCCATTCTCTTGCTGATTGTATTGTACTGGTTGAAATTTTAAAGAGTTGCAATATTCAAGAAAATGACAGCTCATGGGCACATTTAACATATAAAACAATAATATAAAAACAAATACAACACACATAAAACACAAACAACAAAGAGAACGTTAGTTAAAGTTTGTTCTAAGACTTTTAAAAGTATGGGTATAAAAGTTAAACGCTCAATGAACGAAAGTGAAGGTGAATCACGAGGGTGCATCCGGGGTGAATAATCTTAACATTACGTAAGGCGTAAACTATTCCTTTCAACGAACAGTTAACTGAAGCACGGTTTGGTGGCGGTGCGCGGTGCGGGATGGGCTTGGTAGCACGCACACTGGCGCGTGACATAAACGGAGGAGTGTATATCAGTTTTGTTTTTCTGTAGATAATTAGGTAAAATATTAAGCACCTATTTCTTTAATTGATTTAGAACGAGAAGCGAGTTAGTAATAACCTGTGTAAATATTGCGACTGACTAACCTTTCACGCGGTATATTCAAAAGGTGAGAATATAGGTCTAAGGTCTCATTAATTCCCACGTAACCCAATCATTCTAAACTTATAATACAATTTCATTTATAAACTGCGTACCAGTTTCATTGAATATAAATAAACAATAAGTCACTCAATGAAATACACATTTCTTTCCTAAATTACAAAAATCCGTTTAAGTATTTATCAAATATGAAGAAAAATTAAACAACTCATTGTTCTTTATTCAACAAGAATGAAACAGCTAATGGGTATAGACATATACTAACGAGATATCTTTTGTTATCTTTAATCATTATCTGGAGGTATTTCAAGCCCAAATCTCTTCCACTAAAACTTCATTCTATTACAGCCTCACTGTTTTAAATTGACATGGATATGAATACTCAATAAATACGAAAGTCAATGAAGACATAATGTTGGATCTTAGTATATGCGTCTTACCCTTCAGAGCGGTCGTTCACATCTACCAACTAAAGATATGCGTAACTACTAAAATAATTCATCATTGAATTACTTTTGTCACCTATAAATTTTATCACTAACACACTGATGAAATAGCCCTGTATATTTGGGAACTAACCCTTGAATATTAGGACAGGGGTTATGGCAGGGTATATTCCGGTTGCACTGAATTTTCGATTATGGTTCATTATGATACTAATAGGCATTATTATGCTCAAAAATTACAGCGATTAAAGCGATATTGGCTTAGTTGATAAAGTGTTCGGAAACAGCGTTGATGGACTTAGGTTCGTATTTCTGCAATTAAGTCGGAACTTCCGGTGAAGGAAATCGTCGTGGGGAAACCATAGCATAATATGGTAGTAGGCTTATTTTCTAAGTCCGTTTGGCTAACTACTACCCTTAAGTTGAAAATTTGTCGCCAAGCACCTGTTACTGTGTACCGGCATTTGCACTTAAGGGCCAGTTCCTCTTTAGGTTTAGCATGTTTACCATCTTCGACCATGTCATTTAAAATCAGGTGAGATTGTGATCAAAGCTAATACCTATAAAGTATTGAAAAAAAACATATTATACTTAATCGTGGAATTATTACTTGTTGACATTTTACCGACAAGTGTAGATGCGAATTATGTATTGCTGTTTTGAATACTAAGTTTTATTTTAATGTTAATGTTACCTTGAATAGAGGAATAAAATTCGGAATACTGAAAGCATCATAATGAGGACAAAGCAAAAGGTTCTCAGATTGTCATTATTATAATGAAGGAGATATAAATAATTAAAAATATATATTTTTTTAATTTTCTTAAATGATTCACCAATTACGTTGAAAATATCACAAGGTTGTAATCCACTACGCGTTTTTATATATATCTTTTGTAACAGAATGAGTCACATCAACATGTATCCAGGTATAACTAGTATGAACTAAAAGAGACATAATTTTAAAACATACACAACTACTTCGCACCACAACCACATTTACCTTTACTTTTATTTCATAAAGTGGATAGATATATTTTTTATCGTACTATCTAACGCTATTGGCCTAACGGACCTAAAAAGCTTCACCAGACTACTAAGGCAAGCGCTTAAGGTACTCAGCCAATTAGCAACACGCCCAAGGGTGCTAAATTGGCCAAACCTTGGCTTGGGCTATTGCCTTAGATGCAACATCGCGAATCTTTCTAAGGCAGACTAGCTAAGCTATACATACCTGTATACTTTAGTGAGTCACACATTTGTACTTACGTAACTCACTAGCGTTTACATGTATTTAGGAACTGAGAATTGGCTTAACTTATTAGCTTAACCAAGTTCGAAAAATAAAGAAATCCTTTCCACCATATGTGTACCTACAGTGTGCACGTGTGTGGGGTGATCTGTGTGTGTTGAGCTAGAGAGTGCTGAGTCAATGTATCATGTTAGCAAAATACACGAGGGCTCCACTACAATAGGCGACGAGTGTGTGAGATTGTGTAGATGCCCACGTCAACAGTTTGCATTGGCGAAAGCACGCACGGTTTAAGGAGATCGGATACAAGTGACATTTTACGGAACCGACGCCGAGATCGAGATAAGCAATCAACAGGATTTCGAAAACAACTACAAGTCGCGTAAATCCCTAATAATTTGGTCAGCCAGAGAGGTATTGATATAAATACGTGGATTTGTGGATAGCCATAACTAGAGTGATTTAATTAACGAAGACAGAGGTACGCGCAAGGGTGGCCGCGATGCCAGAGAAGGTCGAGACTGCGTTAACTTTCAGATGTGGACACTCCGCATGTAACTGACACCTGCCTTTCAGGTACGTTATGTACCCCGGTGATCATTACACTAAGGAGTGTTAACGTACCCCGATATCCCCCGAAATCCCTAGCTGTGTGTTATGTGGCGAGTCGGGACAACCCGCGGAAGTAACCGGGTGCCGCGCATAAAGCATCCCCGGCAGCCCAGACGGACGATACCGCCTAGGGCGCCTACCACCGCCACTCGCGCACGACCTCCACTCTTGATGTCCACATAGGCTTCTCCAAGCCTGCCTAGCACTTCCCGTGCTCCGGCAGCGTCCACTCCAACACCACGCGCGCCACAACCTTTTTTATTATTATTTAAGAGTGGAAAAACCTTTTTTTTTTACGAGGGGAAAATCCTACATGGATACCCTCACGCCGTCGGGGGCAGCGTGAGGGTATGTCAGACTCCTACTGACTAAAAACCCCCCGGTGTACCTCTGCCGCTATAGTCGGGGCGACACGCGATCTCTAAAGATTTCAGCGTGCCGCCCCAGCGGTTGGCCCAGCAGCGAAAGCGCCGCCGCCGGGCCCCGTCCTGTTAGGAGACAGCCGGGTACACACCGGCTGTCTCCTCCGTCTGCCGAACCTGTGCAATGGGAAGATGGGCCCCCGACCCATCCTCCCTAGGTCCGGCTACGGTGGGAGGAGGCGGTCAAACTGCCGCCTCCTCCTGCTTGTCCTCCGTTGGCGGAGACGGCCACTTAGAGGATCGTCCTCGCGGGCCCTCTCCGCCGAAGAGTGGAAAAACCTAACTTAACCTAACCCAGCTCGCAAGAGCTCCACAGACCTGTTGGGCTCCCAAGCCCATGACCCAGTCCTAGGCTCAGAAGGTTAAGTCCGCACAAGTTAACCTAGCCTTCTCCGTCTCCCTCGCTGGCATCAACTGGTTGAGTCAGTTGCTCCTTGTACACGATGTACAGGAAATCATCGTTTTTAATGCGACGATAAACAGTAACCAAAGTCTTGGTTGGCTTAAAGTGGTTTAAAAAAATCATTGTGCAAACATCTATGTCCCTCTCGCGTCTTTTGTTACCAAAAGGCGTAATCATTTTTCTTAGAAATCCTTATCCTTACAAATATTATAAATACGAAAGTGAGTTTGTTTTTTGTTTCCACGCCTTAACTACTCAACCGATCACCATGATATGTCGTTGCGGGTACAGAAAAGGACACAGAGTTCCGTTCGTACAGAAAAAAAAAACTGTTCCCGAGCGGTATATAAGATCCACATTGTGGTGCGCGAAGTCGCGAGCAAAAGGTAGTTATTGATAAAATGTAAAGGAAATAATGCTTATCGTGAAGTTGCGGACTTGTGAAGTCAACATTATTTATATCGTTCAAATATTGACTCCCTAGAAACAATTATAAACTATGAGCTGGTCTAATGAAATGTATTGGTATAGAAATGATTTTGAGTTAGTGTGACGTTATTTCTGAAAATAAATTATCATAGACATCAGTAAATTTAGCTCAAGATTAAAACTGTGTAGCCATGAGCTTATTTATAAGTTGTAGTAATCATTTTAATTCTTATATCATTAATTCAGATTATATGTATTTAAGATGGATAAGTTGTTTTCTGTAATGAGATTGCATATTAAGAATTTAAATCTATCTAATCTAAATTTAAATATATTATATAAAATGCTAATGTTCGTACGTGTGTCCACGATTTTTTCTATCAGCCGCAACTTCGATCAACTTCCCTTTGGGATGGCAAATACCCCTTGGTCTCTTGGTGTGCATAAGGGAGTTTGGTCGGGGTGGGTGGAAGTGGGTGGTTGTGGGTGGCGAAAATGTTGAATAATATATATATATATGTCCTTCTCTACCTAATGTAAACTTCTGTAAAATTCTGAAATCTCGGGAATGATCTAGAAAGTTCTAAAACTTTCTGGAATGATCTAGAACGTTCCAACAAGCCGTGCCATTATTATAATCGATCTAGAATATTTCAGAAAGCTTCTGAAATGATCTAGAAATTTCCAAAATGTGTGCAATTGTTGTAATCGAACTAGAATGCTGTAGAAAGTTTCTTAAATGATCTAGAAAATTGTAAACATTTCTGAAATGATCTAGAAAGTTCTAAAATGGTTTCAATTGTTGTAATCGATCTAGAATATTTTAGAAAGCTTTTGGAAAAGTCTAGAAAGTTCCAAAGATCTGCAACTGTTAAAATCGATCCGAAATTTTCTAGGACGTTCTAAAATTTTCTGGAATGATTTAGAATTTTTTTTAATGCCTACAACTGTTTAAATTGATCTGAAATATCCTAGAACGTTTTAAAAATTTCTGGAATGGTCTAAAAAGTTCAAAAATGTCTTTAACTGTTAAAATCAATCCGAAGTGTTCGCGATGTATTTTAACCCGAGCAACGCCGGGTTTCACTGCTAGTTTGTTATATTATTATAACATTATATATAAACTAGCAGCCAAACCTGGCGTTGCTCGGGTTATAATACATCGCATGTTTAATGGTATAAGAAATATTTAAGGATCCATTTTTTTTTTTAACCGACTTCAAAAAAGGAGGAGGTTATCAATTCGTCTGTATTTTTAAAGTAGATAGATATTATAGATTTCTATCTTAGATAATAAGACACTTATTAGACCATTTAACATACGGTGTAAAGTGTATCAAATTAATTAATTTGATACACTTTCTACGGGTTTCTACCATTTTTGTGGTGAAAAACACACGTTGTCCATTTTCTAGATGGACGGATAAATGGACAACCGGCGGATCTCGATCGTGTATTAGAAAACTCAAAATTCGCCAAATCGCTTCGTTGGTATTAATGTAACGACCCATCTGATACTGTACTATTCCATCGTGTTGATTTTCTTTGATTACCGTAAAGACAGCCATATCACTGCCTTTATTAATATATTTGCATACATATTTTATCGATTTGACAGAACTGCAGTATTTAACATTGATATGGGCATTAAACATTTTAGATAGAAGTGGATTATATGGTACTACCCATTGATTGTTAACTTGAATTTCTTTATGACCTCTCAATTTTAGCCGTAAATCCACCTTGTTCTAGTGATCGACATCTATATTTAGGATATCCGTCTTTACCTGTAACTGTTTCATTCAAAAAGGCTTCGGATAACGTTTCGTACACTTTTCATCTTTCATGCACGGAGAATTCCTATTTATTTTACCACACGAGCCATGAACCATGTTTTTTACGATTATATTGTAAATATCAGGATCCTGGTTCGGAAATTCAGCTTTGATGATATCATCTATTTGATTTGGTCGAATTTTATTTTGAAGTCAGATTAAGTTGTGAGAGTATGGCAGTCCTCGTTTTTGCCATTCAATTGAAAACATCCAGTAGATAACAGGACCAAATATTTGATTTTTCACGATGGCGTCAATAAATTTAATTTGTTTTTGATGAAAAACTCGGGCACCAATATCATGTCGATCGCTGGCTGTTTGCCCATATTGTAATTCTTGAAGAATTGATTGAACATTAAGATACATAAAGATGTAAATGTCATGAAAAGATCTGGTCTGCCGTGTTTTCTGATATAAGTTATCGCATCCTGAGCATATTCCTGCATGTGACGTGGACTTCCAGTGAATACCGATGGCAAGATGACCAATTTTCCCATATTATCGACGTTTCCATTATTTATCATCGCATCTCTCAAATGGATGATTCATCCGAACGCAACTTTCGTTGATTATAGCGAATAAATTCTAATCTTTCCGTCTTAATTTTAGCATACATGTCTACAATAAACTGTTGAAATAACTGCCGGCAATTTAAAATATTTATATTTACCATTTCTAGTCATAATTCGATAAGCATAAAATTGCATAGCTGATACTTTTTTATTAGTTTCAACACCTGTAGCTGGATCAATTTGTTGAATATTGAAGTGATAACCATCCTCACCCTATCAAAAAAATAGCGCATCATAACTACGATGTGTTTCAGCAATACGTTGCAATTTATTACTTCGACGTTGAATAATAATATCACGACGATTGAGTTCGTTATCAACAACTACTACGGTAACTTCGTTTGTTTGAGGTGCATTAAATCTTCGTTCTTGTTGACCGGCTGGTCTTTTATCTACTCGAATGACGATCTTATAATTATCTGCAGCCATTTGATTTAGAGAAGTCTTAAATACATTAATCAGTTGATTATGATTATGGAATAGACATTGTAATTTTTGAATAATATCTCGTTGTAGTCCCTGAACATGAGAGCAACGTTGATCTGTTTCAAGTTCTTCGTTACCAATAAAATATACTTGGAGAAATTTTGGAGGTTCATTGGACATCGGCAGAAGTGAGCCTATTCGGTGATAAATTTGGCCTTGAACCTTGAAAACCAGGCTTAAATTTTCTTTCTAGCATATTAATGAAGCTCCAAATGAAGTCATTTGAAAACAACAGTTGTATCTACGTATATTTTGTAGGAAATTATTGGAATCTGGTGAGTCTCTAGTTATATATGCGAGTAATTGTAGTGGTGGTATATCTGACTCTGGTAAACTGACTTTACCACTCGAGCAGCACATACCGGCAGTTTCGCCTTTAAATTTCAGTGCATGAAAATACTTATTTGTCATATTCATTTTTCCGATGACAATATCTGGATGTTCCCTATATTGTTTTTTGCAATAATAATGGAACGCCTCAAGTTCTAGACTCTTACATGTAGCAGCTCGTTGTTGGCGTAGATTGGCCATTCTTTCATAAGTTTACATTACTTAGAGAAGGACAGATATATATTATTCCACATTTTCGCCACCCACAACCACCTACTTCCACCCACCCCGACCAAACTCCCTTATACACACCACGAAACCAAGGGGTATTTGCCATCCCAACGGGAAGTTGATAGAAGTTGCAGATGATATAAAAAACCGTGGACACACGTACGAACATTAGCATTTTATATAAAATATATTTAGATTATAAAAACAATTAGGTAATTTAGATATCCAATACAGATTATTTTTTACTTTGGTAATCTGATGATGCTTTTTCGTATACTTTTTGTTTACAGTTACAATAACAGGTCCTTTCACCTATCATTTCTTTAAAGTTGATGTTTAACTAAAGAATACTGTACGAACAAAGGCAACATATTATTATTGTATAACTTGTGTGCACATTAATTGAAATTGCTCTAGAAAACAAGCAGTTTAATGTATTCAATGAACTAAATTAAAATGCGAGTGCCGTGGGATGTTTTGCGGCGCATGGACGCAATTCCATTTTGTAAAACGAACAATTTACGGCTTTCGTAGTCTCGACTCGAGTACGATGTCCCATCCATTCAATCCATTCTCTGGTTAAGCGTGAAACTAACCAAGTATATATGTATATACGTACTAGTGTGAAGCACAGACTGCACAGAGTAGTATGTATTATATAAATGCATAGTAGGAGCAGTCAGTCAGTCGCTAGCGTTGTACGGAACTGGTGGCCATCACGCACGCTCTCATGCCACGCATACTGACCGCGATACGCTCTCATGTGAAATCAAAGAGTGAAACCTACTATTACTTTGCCATAAATCACGACCTAATAATTTCGTATATAATGGAAAATTACTGATTTATTTATTATAGCTAGTGCAGTTGTTATGAAATTGTGCCATTGGATTTTTATTGCTAAAATATTAGTTTGTTGTGAATCGTGAAATGATGTGGTCGATTTACAAAATAACAAGTAATATCACGCATCAGATTATTTACAAACATATTTGTCGTCAAACTACATATACTGGATCATATTTGGAATAACTTGCCTAGTTGTAGATGTTTTCAGTATACAAAAACGAGACGAGAAGCCTACCTACTTTTCAGAGAGCCTTCGCAGAACTGAACTCTTGTGTACTTGTGTGTTGTTTACTTTTAAAGACTGTAAGTTAATAACCTAATGACCTAAAAGTTTAATAAGATCTTTGATAAAAACATATTAAGATAAATTCATTTGTTTAAGGAATTAGGTAATTATGTTAGTGTGCCAATGTCATTCAAAACATAAAGATGAATTACTAGGCGTTACCCGTGGTTTTAAAATAGAAAACCATGATATTAAAAAAATGTTTAATTGAAATTAAGGATTATATACAAATTATTATAAAGGTCTCTTTTAAGTAGAGTAAAAAGTACCAGTATATTAAACATTAGGGACATCTCATATTTAGGGTTTCAGTTGAAAACGAATGAGACGTAATACAATTTTTAAAATTCAAAGTCTAATAAATAATAATAACAGTAATGAGATACAATTTAAGTAATTTAACAAAAGCAAATATATGCGTCTGTATATAATTTATTTACAAATGAAAGACCGTACATAAATTAATAGTTACTAAAGAAAGGAATGTTATTCCGAATTACATATAAATTACTTTTAATAAAATGTTTGTAGTATTTAAATACATTCAAAAGATTTGTAGCTTCATTGTACATTATTGTTTCACTGATAAATGATTGAACATAAATACGTAGTTGATATTGTATGCTTATTCCTAATAATGACTTTACTTAGCACTTGAACATGAAAAGCAGTCACCTGTTCCAAATTTTGTACAAATAAATAGGCAAAGAATTCCTACAGATCACAAATAATGGAAGCAATTTGTGCGCGCGGAAACAGCGCCTGCGAAATGCATGTATTGGCTGCCGCCCTGCAGTCCTTGCATCTCTACTGTGCCACAGTGGCTGCTGCACTCATGTGTTGCTATGGTCCTACACATAAACCGTATCAGTAAGTTAATATGTAACATTTGTACACTTTGTTTTCATATCAAAAGATAATCATTTTAAAAGTTAGCTACCTACATTATTTTAGTAGGTACCTACAGGGAAAATAATATAATACAATTTATTACTATAACTAATAACTATCCAGTTTGATCTAAAAAAAATGTAGAAACGGAAACATAAATAACAAAAAGTCTGTCACACTAATAAACTTTACGTAAAACTGTTATGATGAATTACAAATTTTCTTACAGTTTTATTATAGCTATAACGAAGTAGCCACTGAGAATTCGTTCTCGTGAAACGTCTTCGTTGCTTCGTAGGAACTATGTTTTATCTGGATTAAAAGTAGACCGTCTTCTATTATTTTAATTGAGATTATTGGTTGAACCTATCGGAATCCGTAAAAGTAGATAATGATTCTATCTATTCTATTTGTAGTTAATGTTGCGTAAAAGTTTCTTTAAAATTAGTTCAACTCGTTTCTTTGATAAAGAAGGAACATTTCAATTTTATTTACGATGGCCACAACACCGTTCACACTAATTAAATATGGTACCATAGAAACTACATGTTTTAATTAATGTTACTGATTTTAAGTTGAGTCTGTTAAATTATGTGACGAGAATATATTTCATTTTAGATGTTATTTCAATTCGTTATGCTATTATAGATGAAAAATGCGAAAATAAAAAGTGACATGTTCGTTCCGTCGTTATCTACTTTACATAAAGACAATAATACATCTGAGCTAAGATCTTGAAATTGAAACGAAGGTCATTCGAGTGACTTAATCAAAAAGTTACGTTAATTGTTAATGATAAGGTGAAAATGAATTAAATTATCGCATAAACATTCGTAACCTTTTGAATCTAATGAATATGTAAAATTATGAATCAATCTTTTAAAATAATAAATGAGGTCTTGTTTCGGCTTATCTTTTTGCAAAGTCCAAGGGGATACATAGACGATGGAAGATTGTATACACGATCTGCCATATTAAAGTGAAATACCTTATATTTATTAGGCAGTTGAAGCATTCCCATGACTAATACAATAATTGATAACTGAGCGATTATCTAGAAACACTTGGAAAATTAAAAGGACCTGGAAATTTTAGGATTTCCAAACTATGTCTTGACCACTTTTGCGTCGCGAGCCGAGTATTGTCACGATAGAGGATGACTTTGTCGCCTCTCTTGATATTGTGGCCGTTTTCCTTCAATACAAAACTCATCAATTGCGTTTGGTACCGATCTCCTACGATGCTTTAATTTAGTTTCAGTGGCCTAGTAATATAACCTTGGCATCAAGAATATTCGGTTTGACCGTCGATGCGGAGGCGTTCTTCATGACTTTCTGCGCTTAGGATTATCGTAATGGACCCTTATCATCGCCGGTTACGATGTGATGCAGAAACCCCGTCCGTCTTTGAAGCAGTTGTTCACATGCAATTAAATGCCATTCAATAAATATCTCTTGGTTTCAACTCTTACGAAATCCAATTTTCTTCTTTCTGAATCATGCCCATAGCCTTGAACCATAGCGTTTTGAGATGGTTTGCTGAGTCACTCCCAGTGATTTTGTTAGTTCTTCTTGCGTTTGATAGAAGTCTTCATCGAGCAGTGCTTCCAATTCATTCTCTTTCCGTTTTTTTTTATCTTCCACTGTCATGGATTTCTCCGACATTAAAATCACCATTTATGAAGCGGGAAACCACTCTCGGCATGTTTTTTCACTCAGCGCAACTTTGCTGTTTGAAAGCATTCCATGAGTCGCACCTCCGGTTTTTTTTAAATGGAAACAGAAAACTAAATCTTCCCGTAAATGACGAGAATTTTACTCGTAAACTGACATTTCAAATCGAGAATAATTTAGAAATGCAAGTTACTTTCATTGATGCGGTGATGTCTATACGTTAACAGATGTCCGAACTCAACTGGTGACATTTTTAGTCTAGATATTTCAACCAGTCCTGACCGATGCAGCTGTCTATCCTATAACAGCGGATAAGCAAACTTGTACACCTATTAGCTTTTCCCGCGACTTCGTCTGCGTATACTGCAGGTAGCCTATTTTTTTCTTTATTCTTTATACTATTTAAATAATTTAAAAAAAAACTGATCAGTGTTTTACTGTGAAAGGTATATCTACGTATTAAAATGGAAATAAATAGGTCAACGCATGAGATTTAATACATAATAATAAAATATATAAGTAAAATATTATAAATGCGAAGGTGAATTTATTTGTTTGTTACGCCTTCACACTTTAACTACTTAATCTTTCATCATAAAATTTTACATACACATTGTCAGGAGTACAGAAAAGGATATAGGGTACCTTTCATTCTGATAAAATCTACTTACTGTCCCCAAGGAATATGTCAAATCTACATTAACATGTTGAATCACACAATTTCTATTTTTACGCTTATCTACTCAATTAATTATAATGAAATTTTGCATAAACGTAGTCAGTAGTAGTAGTCCGGTGAAGCTGTTAAGACCTCGCTTGGTCAATAGCGTAGTCAGTACGAAAAAAAAAAGTGTCAGTAGTACATTTAAACGGGCATAGGATACGTACGTTACATTCATATAAAAAGTTCACTTCAAAGTTTAAATTACATTCATTTTCCCGAGGGATAAGTCAAACGAAACCGTGGATAATTCTTTATCACATAATTTCAAAGTCCTTAATTTTAAGCTGGGAAATAAATATGAATATGTAATTAAACTTAAATAATTGCCCGACCTTCATTTTTTCGATTAAAAATACTATTCCAAAAAGTAAATACGCGGTCAACGCAATAACCTCTTACATATTTTTAAAATATTTGTATACCTACAAATTATAAAAGATAATGCTTTACAAATCAAATCAAAAATACTTTATTCAGTTTAGGCCCTAATAAGGCGCTTATGAACGTCAAAACTACCACCGGTTCGGAAAACAACCCAGTCACCGAGAAGAACCGGCAAGAAACTCGATTGGGTACAACTTTTTAACATATATATATATATTTCAAATACATTATACGTTACAATACCGTTACGTTACGTATAATACGTAGTGGATGCACAGAGAGGAGTCAATTCCAGACGTCACCATCGTTCACGTATTGATCCACTCTATAGTAGCCTTTCGACACTAAAACCCGCTTGACATGGTGCTTAAATTTACAGTCCGGCAAATCGGTAATATGTTTTGGGACTTTATTGTAAAACCTAACACTATTACCTAAGAAACTATTACTATTACAACTTTGGTAGTCTATGTCGGTACTCGGTTCTCAAACTAAATACTTTGTTTGAATATATTATTAACAGTTCGCATCAATGATATTTATTACAAGCATCATTTTACTTATAATCTCGTTTGTATATGTTATAGTTACTGTGTAACTCCTCTAAGCAAATTGTAATTTTATTTTGTTCATAATAATCCTCGAATCTTGACGTAATTTCTTATTAAAGTTGGTTGATAGTTTTGATTTTTTTACATACTTAGTCGCTATAAGGAATAATCTAATGTTGCATGGATTATGTTTCTTCCAGACCTTGAGCTTGGAGTTAACTAATAGAAGGTGTTAACATTTGATTTAATTTTAATCGTTGTTTAGTTTTTTTATGAATTATATTTATCATCTTTGCTTGGTTTTTATATGTAAAATCGTAAAACCAAGCACTTTTAATTACTACTTTAAGCTTAAACAAACACACGATGAGGTTTTGTCCTGGTCTAATATTTTTTCCTATTTTTACCATTTCTGCTTAGACCCTATAATAAAGTGAGTCATAATATTTAACGTATATTATTCTTTAAATAATCATATATAAAACTCCTGCCACAATTGATTCAGACGGAGATTCACCTAAATAAACAAGCCAAAATGTTCACACATGAGCGTGTTGAGTTTTGGTAACTTCTAAACAATTATATGAGTGTTAGGGGCTTCGAAATAACACAATCTGCCTAATTTTATTAATTTGTAGTTTTTAGTACTCACTGGACCATAAGGTAGAATATGAAAAAAAAAATTTTTTTCATTTTGTGTCGTTTCCAAGTATTTGTTCCTTCCTATTTTTGTCAAGTTATAACTAGCACTATCGTTTAGCGTTTATAAGAAAAAGCGCAATAATAATAGATAATTCTGTGGAAAATTTTCTACCTGCTCATTCTTTTTATGAAAATCGGTGTAATAGTCAGAGATTAACCTTGAGAAGCAGACAAACAACAATTTCTTTCATGTTTGAACTGATAACGTGCATGAGCATAAAAAACATTTTTCTAAACATACTGCACTTTTATTTATAAGTATAGTTATAGATTCGACGAAAAAGCTTTTATTTTATGCTGATTATTGTTCAAAACGACAATAGGTAATGTTTCAATTGCAGACAAAACACTCGTGACCTGCAATAGTCAAACGGGAGCAAATATCACAGTCTACGTTGCTAAAGTTGTTTATATCACTCATGTTAATATCAAAAATAAAATCATACATATCAATAACAGTAGAACGCACTGTGTGCTCAGTTTGGATTTAAACGACCTTGAGTGAGGTTGTTCCTCGTATTACTCTTATTACAAATTATGCTGAGTAAGACGAGTGTCAAACCTGCAAAGTCCGTGATCTTTATATTGAAATAATCAGACCTTGCTCATTTTTGCAGACAAATTAATTCCATTAATTACCTATTACAGTATAAACTAGGGATTAAACAACAATAAAACAACATAAATAAATAGTTTTCATACAAAAAAATAAATATTAATTTGGGTAATAATATCGATAATTCTAACAAATTTAAAAATAATTCTCAATTAATTTACTCATCTCCACTAAAAGCGTACAATTTTATCAAGTATTCGATGAGAAAACGGAAATTCCCAGTACGGGAACATTTTAATCAATTTCTAAAGTACGTAAAGATATTTTACCTACGTCTAGATATTCAGTTAATGCATATAAGAATTAGATATTGTACCACTGTGTTTCTTATATAACGTTTTATAGTATGAACTGTAATTTACTTAATTTGAGTCATAGACTATATTTTTTATATAAGAAGATGTTAAAAAAGATTAAAATGTGTTGAGAACGTGATATTAAAAATAAGTTAATTCATAAATAGACAGACAGTAAAACTTATCCTAAATAAGTCTTCATATAAAAAAGAAAAACAAGTATTTTAGGCGACCACAATATTAATCATACTTTTAAATTTTAATATGACTCACTAAAATGCAATCTGATGGCAACTATATATATTATAAGGAACTTGGGAAAGAAGCTTATTTTTACGTTTATCCATTAGGTGCACGAAGCAGTGGCGTGGTCAGAATATCCGAGGGATAGCTAGCCTGACTGTATTCGTTACCTGGTGCTGTGGCGCAGCGTCCGCCCTTCTGAGACCAACAGATACGGTTCATTTGGTATCCGCTCTAATGGCGCCACTGGCCTGGCTGGCGGCTGCCGCGTTTCACGTAGTTATATGGAATCGTCACTCAGCTGCTCCTATACTTTACTTAGCTATATACTGGGCTCTGTCCGCGGTATCCGCTATGAGTATATTGAGACAAAATTTCGTCCCGGGAGCTCAGAACCATGTAGAAGTCTATATTCAAGCCGCTTCAATGTTGCTGTCGTTTATAGTGTCTGCTGTGGACTGCATTTGTTTTTATGACGAGGTAAATATCACCTAACAATACATCCTTACTAATATTATAAAAGCTAAGGAGTTTCTTTGTTTTTTACGTTTCCTAGCTTTAACTGTTGAACCAATCATCATTAAATATTGCATACACATTGTCAGAGGTACAATTCCATGCACAGAAAAAATTGAACGAAAAGAGAAGAAACAGGGAAAATCTGATTCCTTATGGACAAGTCAAATCTATTATAACGCGAGCGAAGCCGCGGTCAGAAGCTACTTAAGTATCAATTAGATACCTAATAGGTATCTTGTACTTATTGTTGTTTGTCATACGTTAATACATTGTACGGGTTAAACGGATTAGCCTTTACATCCTTTCAAGTCAGCATTCCGGTAACTAGAAAGTGCTTATGAAAGGTGAAGATCCTATTAACTTTAGTACTATTTTATCTTATTATAGAAATAATCTTCTATACACATTGGTATTTGTTTTTATGACAACACTCGCATTTAGCGTTATATTCTGTGCCGCAAGGGACTCTATAAACATACAATTCACAGTCACAAAATACACCTTTTGCTATAACTATCGATCTAACAGTACCTAGAATCAAAAATTAGAATTTTGAGGAACATACACAGAAAACAACGATTAAAATATTTGTATAGTATTTGGTAAATACAACTACCTACTTCGTTTTGTAAAACAATGTTCCAATGACTAAATTAATATACATAATATTAATAATTATAAACAACATTATAAAATATTAACATATGATAAACATTATAGTGTACATAATGTTGGTACGGCTACAGTAATGATTAATATTTTACGCTAACAATTTTATTGTCTATTGAATCAGTCAATATAAATACGGGCACGACTGTAATGGGTCATTGAGCATATATTAGACAGTATTTTAAATGCATATCTTCTGTTCCATTGACTCTCGACATTGCGTGTATATCGGATTTCGACGTATCACTAGGAACAAACAGTTTTATGGGACAAAATATGCATGTTCTATATTTAGTTACAGTTTTTACAATTTCCTAGATCGCATTGGACTTCACGGACATATTTTAAAGTGTACATGTTGATATCCTTTTCTACAAGTTCAGAATAGCTGCAGTTACGCAGATTATAGTAATCTAGTAACCTAGACATCAAATTTAGAAATACTTTCAGGTAAACAGAAGTAAGATTAATTAATTATGGTATATTAGCGAGCCCGGCGGTCGTTATCCCGCCCTGATAATAAATCTTGACATATTATATACCTAAACCTTCCTCATGAATCACTTTATCTGGTGACAACTGCATGAAAATCCGTTAAGTACTTTTTGAGTTTATCGTGAACAGACAGACAGTTAGACGTGGTAGACTCCTTTGTAGTCCGGTGAAGCTGTTAAGACCTTGCTAGATCAATAGCGTAATCAGTTCGAAAAAAAAACGTGGTAGAGTACTTTGTTTTATAATTTGTAGTGATTTATATCATTTCATTTTTTCCATATGATTTTATTTATATTTTATTAAGTTTATTTTTAAAAGAGAAATCGTGGGTTTTTATAAAACTCGCGATATTTCTCTTCAAACTATTGAATTAATTTCCCGAGTTCTTAGTGTGTAAATCGCCTTTTTACAAGTAAAAATTCCAGTATCATAGTTTACCAGTCCGACCCTTAATACTTTGATAGAATGAACCAAAGAGTTTTTAATATTTATTATTAATAACCTTAAACGGAAGAATGTAATAAGATAGCACTCCCACAAATAAAATATAATAAGTAGATATACAATCACACATGTGTGTGTTTTACTGCAACATATGACGAGACCTGTGCTCCACTTTCCATTTACATAATATATCAACTAACACTTCTAGATGTCTATTAAAACTACTGTTACCCATGTTTTAAAACACTTTAATATGAAAAACGTAAAAAGTAGCTTTTATGGAGAAATTTAAAATCGGGTTGTTACTTTTTCTTATACCTACTACGATCATAGCCTGTGTAAAGTTCTTATGAAATCAATAAAGGTTGAATTCAGACAGCTTTGTTCAAAGTACATTGACCTCTGAAACTTATTACTACTTACACAAATGTATACAAGAGAATATTGACATATAATAACATTATAAGTGAAATGTATAAAAAGAACGATTATCAAGATATTAAAAAAATGTAAATATTATAATTTGATTGAAGCATAATTAAAATTAGTGAAATAAATACCTGAAATTATATACTATAAGTCATGTGAGTCAAATAAGACTAGTATAACCCTCTACTTTGTCTGGAATATTAAAATTTCATTAGTATTCAATGTGTTCCAATAAAAATGTATTGACTTAATTTTCCTATCGAGTAAACATACATTTATCTTATAGGTTACTCATTATATCGTATAAATTTACACATGTTTGTAAGATTTTGTCGCTAATTTCATTGTAATTAGCACATAAAGTAAATAATTTTGGCAGAATAGGAAATATTACAAGTATTAAGGTAAACTATAAAGAGATATATAACTTTAAGAAAAATAGAATAAGCATTTATTTATAATTAATTGCGGTAGTAACATTTGGCATCTTGAAAAAAGTTTAGGAATAACATTTTTTAATTTTTTTTATTGTAGCACGGCAACAATGGCGACCACCGAGTGTCATACTATCCATCGCCGGTCGCCACTATCTTGCCGGCCTGCAAAAAGCTGCAGAAGCGAATCACTATGACGGGCTTTTTCGCCATATGCATGGTGGTCGCGACCCAGTCGGGCTTCAAAACCCTACCACCCCGCTTTCGCCATTGCCTCGTTCGTTATTCACGTGCAGGTGAAGTTGGCTTGGGTGTCTCAAGTCTTAAGATGTTATGCGACACCCCTTACACCCCAAAAATATTCAAAATACTTATTAGTGGCGAGGTATCTATATATGACGATTCATCGGCTTCCCTTTGAGAAATGAAGCTTCGAAACGAAATTACGTCCAATAATTAAGTGCATATAAACTGCATAGTATTTACAATTTAGTAGTTAAAATTAAAAGTTATAATAAAATGCCATAAATTACACCCAATCTATATAGGTATACTGTATATACGTAAAAATTTGCAAGGCTTACATTTTCATCTTCGCATATTTAATTATCGTTTTTTGGAGACGTCCCGAAAACGCAGCCGGTTAGAACACCATTTCAAATTATAGCCAATTTATTTTTTAAGTTATAACTCATTAAAACGAAATTTTCTATAGCAAATATTCTCTTGTAATTTCCTCACACATTGCCCTGTTTTACTAATACTGTAATGTCGAGTCTAAGCTTTGACGTTAAGACAAAAGAAACAGTTTTTACAATATAAACATGTTTATAGTTGTTAAGTTTCCCTATAAAACCTCTATTGAAGTTATACTTCTTTTGGCGCGTTAGGGAAAAATGACGAGAGTAAATTTTTACGATGCACGCGCACACCGTCACGAATAACCGACACCCTGAAGTTAGATATAGTCAACATTTTGTTTCTTTGTATTTGTTGTTTGTATTTCTTTGTATTTATTGTATTAAAACTTTCAATGTATTAAATATTAAATACCTTTTTCTATTGTTAGTGTCGTTTTTTCTTCAAACGTAGACTAAGGCGAAAGATAAAATTTTTGAAGAGATTTTAATCTTGTTACGCCAAATAAGTATAACTTCTAACGCGTGTACATAAGTACACACACACTTTTTTTGTATTATTAATTTATACCGGCACTAGTACTCTGGATAATGTTCGATTATTTGCCTTCCAATTAATTTATTTTATTTATATTTTTTAAATGTGTAGTAATTAACTACAGCTAATAATTTTATAAGTTCACCTAAACTAATGCAAACCAGGGCACGTAAAAGGGCTATTTTTCACAACCAATTTTGTCACGCTTAAATAACGTATAATGAAACCAATGGAGATTAATTACCTTTCGCTTTACATTCATGACTAGAACTGTTACAATAGTTCGAAGTATCGAAGCATGATGCTTTTTTAAAGCTTTTTGAAAATTTTCATCTTTCACCACTGATACTTACTCAGAATTACAAAATGAAGCACCCAATAATATAAACCAATAAAATAAAGTAATAGGTATATCTCACATACAAATTATATTTAATCACATATATGTTTGTAGTAGATATATTTAAGTAGCTATTACTTTGGGTACGATATTTAAATACGTATGGGTTATAAAATAATATAACAGACATTTAAGACGAAGCGCGTCGCTTTACGTCGCGTCAGGCGCCACGTTATTCTCCTTCCTCACACTATGGAGCGTCGTCTGCAGATACTATAATAGTACAAGCAAGTACATTGATTTTGGCGCCTCCGCGCCGGTTTGTTGGTGTTTAATTAACTCTCAGAGAACTAAACAGAACGTGCGAAATATATACATTATTTAAAACACCCATTTTGTTATTTTTTGTTATGTTGGAACAAAAATATGCTATTAATCATAAAAGTTATATCAATATATGTTATCAATGGAGTGTGCCCATATTTAACGTTTATAATAAAGCATGTGTCTAATTTTTATGTCAAGTTTCAAGTACTCGTTTATTTCTAGGTGACTAAACGCTCAGAATGCAATTTAAAACCTACGTCTGAAATTCGGAACGTTGCTTATAAACATAACAATACACATTTCTACTCAAAAGTGTGTTTTTACTGGATAAATACCTTCTTATACAAAGGATATCAATCTCCTATAGAGCCAGATGACTTGGGCGAACTTCCTGAGAATGAACGGTCGATGAAATATTACAAGGAATTAATAAAAATATATGACAATCGAGAGGTTGGTATGAAAATAATCTATCTAACAATATAAACAAAATCTAATTCTTTCTTATGTTTTCATCTATTTATCTATATATTATAATATTTATTATTCTATTTTCAGAACTCAAAAAGAGACAAGAAGAATAGTATATGGATGAGTTTTATTCGGAAAGTGTGGCCAAATTTTTATATTGCGGGGATATTAAAATTACTTAGCGATTTAATAGCTGTCATACCTCCCTTAGGTTTAGGAGTCATCATAAATTTCATTGAGAATCCTACTATAAATAATGACCTTGAATCTCACGTTTCAATACAAGAATTTACGTCTAATGGATACATAATGTTGTGCGTTGTCACCCTAGCATTGATCAGTCAAGCGCTTCTATCTCAAAATTCGACACACTTGGTTACTGTGGAAGGAACAAGATTAAAGACGGCTTTGCAAGTTAGCTAAGTTTCTTAATAAGAGTATAGATTATATTTAATTTACTTTCTTTTAATATAGTCTTTCTTAATAGGCTATGATTTACGATAAATGCATGAGACTGGCACCCTGGTCTTCAGCCGACGTAGAAACAGACGAAGAATCTCCGTTACTAAAGAACACAGAAGATTCGACGAATACTAGATCTGGTGTTCTTACAAATCTTGTCTCACAAGATACTTATAACATAATGTCTTGCGTTTGGATCTGCCATTATATTTGGGCTATTCCATTAAAGGTAAATTTTAAAGAAAATAAATTATTGTTCTCTTAACAAACATAAAATCAATCAATGTTATTGTTATTTCAGGTGATTGTTATATTGTATTTACTATACACAAAATTGGGAATAAGTGCTATAATAGGTACAGCAGTTAGTGTAACCATAATTACACCCTTACAATTTTACATAGGCAAAAGGTTATCAGACAATTCTAAAGACATTGCGAAATGTACTGATCATAGGATATCCAAAATGTATGAAATTTTACAAGGCATGAATGTAATTAAGCTTTATGTTTGGGAGGATTTATTCAAGGAAAAAATTCTGCAACTACGTGAAGTCGAATTAAAACTTCTTAATAAGGATTCAATGTACTGGAGCTTTTTGAGTAAGTAAATATGAGTATGTAAATATTGTACAAGATGCGTTAAACTCTTTTAAAACACACTTTTCGCTTGCAGCATTTTCGACACAAATTTCTACGATCATCATAACTGTGGTCACTTTCATTGTATATTATTTCATAGAGGACCGAACTGGTCTTACAGCAGTTAACGTATTTGCTGGACTTGCGTTTTTCAATCAGTTGACAGTGCCTTTGCTAATTTTACCAGTCACGGTACTCATGGTAATCCAAGCTATGGTAAGTGAAAATGAATAATGTTTTGAAACACAATTCAATGATATTTTAATCCAACGTAACGCTACCCATAATTAAAAAGAATTTAATTATATATTTTAGGTTAGTACGAAAAGGATTCGAGATTTTTTAGAACTTCCCGAATCTAACAACGTAAAAGAAGTCTGTGAAGAAGAAACCAAGAAAACGTATGATTCTGTTGAACAGCTTGACGATAATGCTTTAGACGACGATGTGTTTGTAACGGAATTCAACGATACGTTTTCCACTGATGAACTCATACCTCATAATTGTGACTACTTAGTTAGATTTAAAAATGCGTGTTTCACGTGGGGTACGAAGAATGATTTATTGGAAATTGATGATCTGGATATTCCTCTAGGTAATTTTTGACATTTTGCATTTAAATTCCCGTGAACATAGAAATTGTATGTTAAATTCGGTTTTAATGTTTAACAATTGTTCTATTTAAAAAAAGATAACATTTTTGATTGACTCGTTAGTGGTAGGGGTAGTGAATAGAGATATAGAACGTTCCGTGTCAGTGGCAATGAATACTGAAAAGTTGCGCCTCATGTTGTACGTGCTTCGCCATCCCACTTCATAACATAAAAATCTTAAAATGTACCCGAACATAAATCATAGACGCCCGTTACATCTTTTATATATAAATAAAGATCACTTGCTGAATGTGTGTATGTAAGCGAATTACTTCAGAATAGCTGCACTTATTTAGCTAAATCTCTTTTTGTTGTGTTTAATTGTTCAAGATAAGGTTCGCGTGAAAGAAAATGTTTAAAGAATCGTACTGAAAAGTGAAAAATTTGGATTAAAAAACCTCCATAGGAAAAATAAGTGTGGTAAGAAGATAATGATAATCTTCGAAGATATTGTCAGATTGACGTTCACTTATTCAGATGCTAATTTATTTTATTACGTATTGTAAAGGGAAAACTTGGTCTCATTTGCTTCGTTAATAAACCGTGCGAAGACGGGGCACGTACACGTAGTTAAAAATAAATATTTATTTTGGTTTTCGTCACTATAAATTAAACATATTTAAGTCAAGTAAATGTCTTAAGTCAATTGATGTCATTTATTTATTTACTTTGTAACAAACTTTCCACTTATCCTATATATGTCTCGAGGTAGGTAGGTAGGTCTCTCCATGAGAGCGGAATTTTGAAGTCGCCATCTTTCGTCGTCTTCTCATTAGTATTCTCTTTATTCTCAAATGAAGACAGCGAAGGTTATTAATTTGATTTTTTTTTTTTTTTTATGTCATAGGTGGCAAACGAACAGGTGGGTCACCTGCTGTTAAGTGATCACCACCATCCATGCACACTAACAACCCCAGAGGAGTCGTAAGTGCGTTGCCATCTTTCGGAGGGAAGGGTTAGGGGAGGGAAAAGGAGAGGAAAGAGGAGAGGGGAGGGGAGATGGGTCTCCGGCGCTCTCACTGACCGAACGAAACGCAACAATGCAAGCACTGTTACTTCACGTCGGTTTTCTATGAGAGGGTGGTACTACCCCGGGCGAGCCGACCCATTCATGCTGAAACCAATAATAGTTTCAGCGTGGCTCTACCACCATTTTCCTCCTCATAGACGAAATATGATAAGTGTATTTCTGTGTCGCGTAGTGCTTTGATAACTGGGAGTTATTGTGGGATTATTTAATAGAGTTTGGAACTTCTGTGGCTCGCTTACTTTTATATATACCATCATATCACTTATTTTTGTGAATCTATCATACTATTCTCGTGCGACGCGTCAACGGGAAGTGAAGTGAGCCGTATCAAATTACGGCCACTTCTCTCTTACGATATCTTATTAATGTAGAATGTATTAATGCGATTCTTATAAATGTTTAGTACAAAATAAGCCCGAAACAGATTTTAGTAGTAGCCACTAAAATATATCCACTTATTTCGAATACGATAATACAGTGTATTTTTTTTTAATTAGGAAAGTTAATCATGGTTGTTGGTGGCACTAGTTCCGGAAAATCTTCATTTATTTCTGCAGTTCTTGGTGAGATGTTTCTAGAACGTGGTGATGTTAATTACAACAGGTAAATCATATAATTTCAATAAAATTGTTGATCAATCGAAGCTTGAACTTTGAAAAAACAAATATTACGAATTTTCAAAAATTGTAAATATAAATTAAACTTTGTGGACAGACATTGTACGACATGGTACGCCGGCCAACCACCCTGGCTACTTAAACGGTCGGTACGCGAAAACATTCTTATGGGAAGTTCATGGTGTCAGAAAAGATACGAACGTGTATTACGGGCAACCGCTTTGAATCCAGACTTACAACTATTACCAGGTAATTGTCGAATTTCAGTAAATTCAGTAAAACTGTGGAATGGAACTTACGATCTAAAGAACTATTGAATTGAACTCATATACAGAAGTATCCAATTTTTCATTTTATAATGATTACATTACACTTATAATTACTGTTATTATTAAGCCAGAAACATTATTTTGTTTTGTTAAACTGGAAAACATTCATTTTTAAAAGAATTTAATTTCGTTGTCAGTGTTTTACCTTATATTCTTGAATTTAGTGATTGTCGTATCATTTTCTGGTCGGTAAGCATTCCAAGTTCTCAATTGGAAAATTAATGGAGAGACTTCTATTTCTTTATTTATTGTAACCTACAACACAGAATATTTTTAAACTATGGAATAATTAATGTATATTTTCCAATTATGGAAATTATTAATTATTTTTAACGATATTTTTTATACTTATTTTATATTCATTCCCCTTTATAAAGTTCGCGTTATACTAACAATCAACGCTAGCCTATATACTCAGTATACTCTATAAAAATTGTAATAGAGGGTGACTCGACGCGACTGGGTAGCCACGGTGCACCTCTCTCTGGCGGACAGCGGGTCCGCGTGTGCGTTGCTCGAGCGTTGTATTCAAATGCTCGGCTCATCACACTGGACGAGCCACTTGGTGCGCTGGATGCAACGCTGGCAAGACATATGATCGCACGAGGACTAGTTCCAGCAGCACGCGCTGGGCACACCATTATACTTGCAACGAACAGACTAGAGCTCTTACATTACGCTGACCTGGTAAATTTACATAACGATAAATATTTTTATAAACTTACTGCCGCATATAGACAAAATTACAGAAATTACGTATTATATCAAATACACAAACATTTTTCATTTAATTAACTGATACGTTGTTGTTATCTGTAGTAATCTAGTATTACTAAATTATAATTTTTTATGACCCTTCCTTTTATTTACATTACATTATTTTATGGACAATAAGTAATTACATTATTGACAAAATAATTTCATATTTGAACATAACTGTGATGGCAATCTTTGATATACACAGGTAATAGCTATGGACGAGGGTCGGGTGAGCGGAGTGGGTCGCGCGACGTCTAGCCATGGTACTAGTACACTATGTCGCTGGGCACAGCTTGCGGCCGAAGCACGTGCTGCAGCAGCTCGCCTTGGAGCTGGACCTATTGACGGCGCGGCTCGCGAACGTTCACGTCTAGTTAGAGTAGTTAGCCGTGCCAGATTTCAAAGCTGCTCTTCTGAAGACAATATGGTGTGTTGTCACAATTTACCATGCATAAACTTTTTGTCCAAGAGTGAATATTTTATTAAAATGAATGAAAATTACATACACGACACGTTTCCAGTTTACTGTTGACGCAGTTTAATAATTAACCATGAAGTCTAGGCTGATTGACGATGATCCTTAAAAACCCATTTGTCTAAATTTAGATATAAGGAATTCAGAACAAATTACGAACGGACTTCAGTTAGTAAAGACAATTAAAATAATAAAAATGGACAACGTTTATTTTTAAACTCTGTATTTTATACTTTTGTATTGATATCACTTGAATTTTTCTTTGATATACAAAAGTGATCTGGAGACACAAGTAGACATTTTTGGAATTTTAAATTAGGATACAAAAAAGGCATCATCACTCTCCTTAAATTTAACCATGAGAATATAATTAATGTAATACTCTAATATCTACACACCTTCAAACTATTAAATTTTAACGAAATCTTTGTAATTTGATGCTCGACATGTGGCATCGAGTCGATATTTATTAATTTGACTCGATATTTATCAGTGAATGTTTTTTTTTAATTGTAGCTCGGCAAAGTGACTTTACTATGCCAGGTGGTAAACACATTACAATCCAAAAACAACGGCGACTACCGAGAGATATGCCATCCTTCGTCAGTCGTCGCTGTCATGCCGGTCTGCGTAAATGCCTCTTCACGTTACGTTTGAAGGACCCCATGTTATGTGTTTATGTTACATATTATATAGGTAGGAGGGAACACACTAGCCAGGAGATTGTTCCACAGCTTCACGCTACGGCAAAGACTTTTTAGTTCACGCCCAGATAGGGTTTACCGTAACACTTGGCACCAATATGTTCCTTTGGTGTTTAACGTCATCAATACAGTCAGTTAAAAAATTATATGTTTTTCCTCATAAAGAACTCAGTGTTTGGTGTTAATTTTAGATTATCAAATTGATTACTTCGATCTATTTCTGTTTAATAGTAATCACAACATTTACACAGATAGGCATCAGCGAAGCGGCGGGTGCACACCTACTGGCAGAAGTCCCAATGTGTGCTGGAGGAAGCTGGCGCCGCGCTAACCATAAATCAGTTTCCACACTTTCCAGGCAGTTATCATCTCCGCCCCCTTCATCTATGTCTAATAAGTGAGTTGTGACCAACCTATAACAAATTGAAAAAGAAATCCAACTTCAACATGAATATTTATGATTCCCATGTTTTTCCAACAGTTTACTATCTTGCCATATACCTACCACACGCTCTAAATATGTTCAACGAATATTTAAGCATTTTTAACGTAAACTCTTTGAAATATGATGAGTTATAAGTAATCATTACGTCATAGGCTCTTTTTCTCTTCAATTTTGTTGTTTTCGTACAAAGATCATTTGGAATTGGCAATATAAAGGGAGAGGGAGGGTGATCGCAATTTGCTTTTTTTTTAATTATTATTTCGCCATAGGCGTTGATGACTTGAGAAGCCCAAATCAGATAACTAGAATAATTAAATATTTAACTTTTGAGGCAAATATAGTAAAACTATACACAACAGAAAACCGTGAATAGGCATAACACTGAAGGACACACGAATAAATAAAGTGAAAAGTATTACTGTATAAATGATTTATGTTTTGATAAAAACGTTTACCTGCCATAGAAGCTAATAGAGGTGATAATTTCTAAGAACATTGAAATATTTATAAATTACTATTCAAAAAGAATTGGTAATATTTCCGAGAATTTAGAAAACTTGTCGGTGTTGGACATTTTGTGAATTATTTTATGCTAAGAACAAAAACACTATTAATATTTATTTGCTATACAAATTATTTCGGATTATCAACCTGATTTATGCAGATGGCGTCGTGAAATACGTCGCGCTGTGAGCGCCGATGAGTCAAATACGACATTACAGCGTGAGGCCAGCCTCTTACGTAGGTTACTACGACCACGCACACATCGCACTCTCACCAGGTATGCCACTCAATAGATTTTTTTTTGGTCTATGAAAAATAATTCATTTAGCCTTCAGAAAAACCGTTGATATGTACTAGAGAATGCCTTGTAAAGATCATCGGACAATTGGAATGGTAGCGTAATCTGATATCACATCTAAAAATGTGCGTTCGAAACTAACAATTAATCTGAGCTAGTCTTATTGTACAACGCGATACGCTTGACCTCTATATAATGATTAATATGTTTCATAATTCTGCCTATTTGTCGTAAAAAAAATATATAATAATTTCAATATGCATATCTCAAATACTTTTTAGTAGAATTATGGTAGTGTAAATAAAAATTTAATTACTATTTATATATAATCGACCCACGCAACCCGCAACTCGGCCAAGGCGAAGTCCTTTGATATTGCGACAATTTTAGTTCCAAACTGCTTGTAAATGCTTCTGTTGTTTGTTCAGTGAATATATGTAACATGTTTAAAGTATTAATGTTTCGGTAGTCCGGTATTTCGATATCTATGTAAATGTGTGACATAACTTTTCTTCATTTAGTAAACGTCTCTTAAACTTTTAAGCAAAATGAAAATTCTGAACTTTGAAATATTTTTAACAGTCTTTTGATATTTTTGAAACAAAAATACATATTTTATTCGCTTAGATGGAATCCCAGATCACTGCGGCGATTAATAAGTTCGGATTCTGAAAACCAGCCGGTGGAAAATAATGGAGCTAGCGGAGGTAAAAATTAATTTGATTTAATGATGACGTAACCTTGATTTACATCAGTAGGAAATTTCATATTACAGTTTGAACCACCAAAATGTAGATATGATATAGACGTGGAATGTATATCTTACGTGGACTCATTCTTAAACCAACAAATACATAGGTAAATAAAGAGATTCTGTAATTACTTCATAAACAAGAAAAATAACCACTATCTACATTATATTTAAGCAGGTGTCGTTGAAGACTCCATGCTGGAGACGACGTACAGCTCATTAACTTCTAATGGAGTCGAAACGAGCGTCGGAGTGATTACGGATGCCTCTCCTTCTATGAAACATGAATCAGACGACATTATCAGTGAGGTAGTAAATTTTACTTCGACATGGTTATCTAACACTTATAAGAAATCTATGCCATTAGTTATGTAAACGAAAATGAGTAATTAAAGATGAGTTCATTGCTTTATTACTACAACTTGTATTTCGCAATGTCTATGTGAAGATTATTACTAATTACGGCTTGTAATACGGAGTTTAAAAAAATCGACGACTTACAATGCTAATTTAATATATTAAACTGTTAGAGTTCTCATGCTAGTTAAGAAGTACAAAGGCAAAAATCCAAGTAGGTATTTTGGGCTGAATATTTATCAGTAAACACAATTTATTATAGTGGAGTATATGGTGTGAATACGGTCGTGCCTGCGGTGTTTGGGGTATCTTGTACTGGGCAGCGGCGGCGACAACTCAAGCACTCGCGATGGTAGCAGACTACTGGCTCACATACATCACCACACGGAATTTAAAGACTTCACTCAACGAAAATCAAGTAAATATGTTGTATATTATCTTACCTCAGTATTACATTGATTGAAGGCCGAGTACAAAAATAAATTGTTACTATGTGTTAATTATGCAGAAATCCTATGAATCCACTAGCGAATTATTTCGTCATTACATCCTAATTATCATTGTAAGTGTAGATCCATAAAAACCGACTGATGACGTGCTGTTTAAAAATTATGATGAATATTTTTCCATTTCGGAGAAAATAGATAATAACGGTAACGGTCGGTTCCAAAGGTAGTTAACAAAAGAATATTCTCTTTATGTAGTTAATACAATGAAGATTTTTTTTTCATAAATTTATTCAGAGCAAAAAAAAACTGGAATATCCAAATCGTATATTTATCATGATGTACCTGATGTGATGGCTATTTTATATTCTGGATACAATGTTCGCTGGTACGTTTTTTATAGGAATTCCTATACTTTTATCAAAAATATTAAGTCTAATAAAAACTGTCAGATTAAAGAGGTTATAGGTTCACAAGAGTATTTGATAAAATGTGGTACCGAAGTAACGACTTCTGATATCACTGCTCTGCAAAAAACATACTCCTTCTGAATTTAATAAAAATAAATATTTACCACACATGCCTTCTATAATGCTTGTTTTGTATTCTAAAAAAAACTACAAATTACACATAAAATAAAATGTTAGAGAAGTTATGAAATTCAAAGGTTGACCTAGTAAAATTATCAGTACCTCTATCCGATAATATAGGAATTCTAACTTCTGTGGTCTTCCTTCTCATTTTATAAGCTGGAGTATTGCGGTAAATCAACTCACAAAAGTGAGCAAGCATTCTTTCTGGCTAATTTCCAATATGGTGTTTCCTGGATAATTGCAATCGTATTATATTGTTAATAGCAACTGATAACTTGGTTTTATACGAAAAAAATACTTTACTTTTAGAAACATAAAGCGTTCACACAGTCGTTGTGATGGTCCATAAAATTACTGGTCTACAATATTATACGCTAATTCTATTGAGTTTTTAGAGAAATATATTATTAAAAATAATCTATATACCTAAAACAGAATAATAAGTAAAAGTCAATTATAATAAAAAACAAAATGTTAATTGTGTAAAATTAAATATATGACTGAAAAATGGCCCTAAGTCACACTAGCAAACTACTCAAATCAAATTGGTTATCCACAGTCACATATTTCTTCTATAATTTTTTTGTAAATTAAATGTATAAATTTAACGAACACTGACAAGTTGTTCTATTAATAATATATAACATAATCAATACAAAATAAAACGACATAGTATAAAACACGTACATAGAAACGGTGGAGCCTGTATTCGGCTATTCTTGCTGTTAACGACAATATATAAAATGCGACAGCACGCATGTTAGGTAACTCCAGCCCGATGAAGCTGTAAACGCATGTCGAATTTCTAGTCTGGAAATTAATACAAAATATGACGGCGTAATGTGTTCTGAATAGAAGAGGCACGTGCTTAATAAATATACATTCACAAGGACTTTTCAGTATATATATATAGGAAATACTCTATGTCACAGACTTGGAACAGTGTCCATATGTATGCTGCATTATGCCTGAGCAGCGCATGTGCTGCGGGTTTTGCGCAAGCGTGTTGCGCGTGTGCAGGAGCGCGTGCTCGGCGTGTGTTACACGAACGACTATTGCACGCAACGTTGCATGCACCCTTACATCACTACAACACAACACCAGCTGGTGCAATGCTTCACAGATTTTCCTCGGACATACTAGTTATTGACAAGGTTTGTATCTTTCTAAATATATTAAAGTCACAATTCCAGTAGAATTCATATTGTCTTTAATATAGTATTATTATAGCAATCTTTAATTTAAACGATAATATCACAAGACCTCTCAAACGTTTCATAAATGAAAACATAATAAAATAGCTTCTGCCCGCGACTTCATCCGCGTGGAACTAGTTACTTTGGGCTAAAGATAAGCACGCAGTGGAATCTCTCAAAAAGAAAAAAAAACGTTTTATTCTTCATTGGTGCTGCGATCCTATTGGTCTTAGCGTAAAACTGAAATATTTTTTTAAGTCGGACCAGTAGTTACTGAGATTAGCGCGTCCATGCAAACAAACTCTTCCGTTGTACAATATTAGTATATCTGAACATGAAACGTGTGTCCACAGACAAATATGTGTTTTAACTATACGTACTTTAACTACCAACCGTAGGTACTGGAAGCTCATGCACATATCGTAATAGCCAATAAATTGAACCCAGAAAGAAGCTAATGCTTGTAGCCTGGGGTGTTGTAGTATTTCATATCGATTTGAGTAAAAAGTTCATTTCATTTCTGTAATCAGGACATATGATCAACAATAAAATTGTCATTAAACATAAATGTTCATATTATACCACAAAGCTTATCTAAATGTAGACATTAATTTCTCCTATCATAACAGGGACGATATATCTGTATATATATCCATATCGCATATTTAGATTGAAGTTTTGTTTCAGAAACTACCAACAGCCATAACTCGATGGGCTCAACTAGCATTATTATGTGCAGCTGCGATGTTCGTGAACGCTTTCGCAGCTCCCTGGACTGTGATCGCATTACTACCAACTTTTCTAATATACCTTCTACTTCAAGCTGTGTATTTAAGTAACGCACGGTACGTACCACAATATAGCGTCATTAACGCACGCTACACGTTCAATTTCTTATTTTGTAGCACAATATCCTGACGGCGCTTTATTAAAGTAACACTGTGATTACTGCGTATGACACACAGTGCAATTCAAAAACAAAGACCCACCGCTGATCTCAAACTAAACGAAAGTCACTGTGAAAACCTTATCACCATGTACATGCAGCATGGTGGGTACGATCCAGTTCAGTACAAGATCTCTTTCACTCCTCTTGGTTACTAGATATACACGAACTAATTCTAGAACACGTCACGTCTAAGCATGTTACTATGGCGGACATTACACCTAATGTAATATGGTGGTCACGATTCGTGTGGATGCTATTGCCATACCCCAAAATACTTTTTATACCCTCCTGAGTGTCGTTCTTCCATACCGAATACTCAGTCGCGTATTGAAGAACAAATAATAAATAGACTCCTAAGTACTCTTTTCAACCACCAAATGTTGACGTAGTGACCACTGCGGAATGAAACCAACGAACAGAATCATTCTTTGACAGCAATTATAGCATATTACGAGATCTTGTTATTGTTTTCAGCATGAATGGGTCGGCTCGCCCGGGGTAGTACCACCCTCTCATAGAAAACCGACGTGAAGTAACAGTGCTTGATGGTGGTAGAGCCACGCTGAAACTATTATTGGTTTCAGCATGAATGGGTCGGCTCGCCCGGGGTAGTACCACCCTCTCATAGAAAACCGACGTGAAGTAACAGTGCTTGCATTGTTGCGTTTCGTTCGGTCAGTGAGAGCGCCGGAGACCCATATCCCCTCCCCTCTCCTCTCTCCTCTCCTTTTCCCTCCCCTAACCCTTCCCTCCGAAAGATGGCAACGCACTTACGACTCCTCTGGGGTTGTTAGTGTGCATGGATGGTGGTGATCACTTAACAGCAGGTGACCCATCTGTTCGTTTGCCACCTATGACATAAAAAAAAAAAAAAAAAAACTCAAATTAGGCCCCGAGATGCTTATTAACGTCAAAACTAAGACCGGTTCGAAACACAACCCACTTATCAACAAGAAACTCGATCTGGTTTATCTTTTCATCGCGCATACTTTTATAAAAATATATTATAGGTACGTTTATTTAATAAAACTATAATAAAATATTTAATAAATTTAATTATTATATTATATTATGTGAGGGGATGCACAAAGAAGTTTGTTATTTCTAGACATAACCATCGTTCACATATTAATCTTCCTTATAATATTTTTTTGACCTTTTGACATCAATACCCGCTTGACCTGATACTTGAACTTACTATACGGCAAATCCTTAATAGCTTTGGGACTTTATCGTAAAACCTATTTATTACTATCTATTACGTAAAATACTGTTACTAGACTTACATCGAATGACCAATTTGTCACCGTCTATAGTATTAGATCACGTTGGTCGTTTATTGAATCCAGTTTTGCTAAGTTTATTGCCTTTAAATTAATATTCCCTTGCAGAGAAAGTATTCATAAATTGAGGTATTACGGTTTGACAGTTATATAATTGTTTTAAATTTAACAGGGAACTACAAAGTTCCGAAGGTCAAACAGCGGCCAGTGTGTTGTCATTATGCAGTGAAACTTGCGCCGGCGGCAGCTCAATTCGCGCGGGCAGATTGCAAGAGCGCATGCGAGCTGATTTTATGCAAAGGCTCGACTCAAACCACAATACACTTCTGCTGATCAATGTTGCTAACCGTTGGTTGGGACTTACTTTAGTGAGTTATTACAATTATTACTATTAATTTCTCATTCTTTATAAGCTGATACACATAAACAATAAAGTTTCAGATAAGACCAAGATGTTGTATAACCTGACATCTCACCAACGATTCCTCTGATTTGAACCTACAAAGGGTAGGACAAAATGCGGCTGCTATGTTCGTTGCAGTAAAAGCCCTTAAAATAAAATTAAATGAAAAAAAAACAATAAAATTAATAATTGTCAAACAAACTGTTAAAGGTTATGTGAAAACAATAATCCTTTGGTAATGACCTTTGTAATCTATACATATAATAAGAATGTAAATATAACGTGTCTGTACTTATTCGATTTTAATGAAAAAAAATTGTTGCAGGTGTCTACGAATAAGAAATAAAATACATTTCATTTTTATAAATGTCTGTCGGTCGATATGTCTGTCTGTTTGTTATGTCTGTCTTTAACACGAATCGCTGTTAAAGTAGTGGGTTTACAATAAATCATAAAGCGTATCCTCGAGAATAACTTAATTTTTGTTTTATTACAATCGGTCCTCTCTATCAAAAGTCGTCTAAGGACGACGCGGCTTAAGTACGAGAGAAAAGTAGATAAATACATTCATACATTCAGAAGATTTTATTAATAACTGTTTTTTTTACATTAGGTTCCACGCGGACGGAGTCGCGGGCACAGCTAGTGTTAATATAAACATCTTGATGTTTTGATTGTAGAAATAAAATTTAGTACAGAACAAAACAAAGCATTAAATAATATCTTTTCCAGGATTTGGTTGGTGCTGGCTGCGTGTGTGTATCATTGAGTATCGCAGTTTACGGCGGTAGTAGCGGTGCTGTGGCAGGATTATCCGGAACTTATGCTCTACTTCTTCCCGCTTACCTCGCGCACCTCGCGAAATGCCGCGCTGACCTCGACCAACAACTCGCTGCACTGCATCGTGTGCACACGGATACGAATGTCCCTCAAGAAGATTACAGAGAACATTGTTAGTTGATTTTACTTTATAATTACTACGTAATATGATAGTTAATCATGTATATACTGATTCCCGCTAATGTTTCCTGATAAAAATATGTATTACAGGTGCTATTTGGTATTCACATGAACATATAAATTTAACAAGTATTCTTATGTCGTGTTACAGAAAATAGTTTATATTAATGTGTAGATAATATTTTTGATTTACACAAAATGTATAGTATGTTATTTATTTATAGTTTTCAATTGAAACATTATAGGTGAATTACCACCGAACTGGCAGAGAAATGGAAAAATAGAATTCGAAAACGTTTGCGTACAACACGAGCCGACTTCAACTAAGGTTTTAAACGACATAAATATCGCTATTGCTCCTGGACAAAAGGTAAGTGAAACTTTTAACTACATATAGCTTTCATTATAATACAAGAAATACTTTTAAATAAAATACTGTTGATATTAAAATCAAAGACATTTCGCTTATTATTCGAAATACAAAGCAGTCTCAAATATAATATTTCCGTTTTATTATAATTATGTTTGTAAGTTTAATAAATAATTTGTATCGTTATTTTTCAAATCTCGGACAGGTCGCTATCTGTGGGCGCAGTGGCAGCGGGAAATCCACGTTACTCCTATCATGTGTAGGCGCGACGACTATAAAAAACGGTCGCATATTAATCGACGGTCAGGATGTAACTCGTGTACCCCTCCGAGTATTACGTCACCGAATTGTGGTTTTACCACAAGAACCTATCATGTTCTCGGGCACGCTCCGAGAGAATCTCGACCCGCTAGCCGTTCACACTGACGAAGAGATATGGTTATGTTTGAAAACCGTTGGCCTCTATGACTTCGTGACAGCGCAATCTGCTGGACTCGGTAGGTTAATAGCGAAGAATTATAACTATTCTAGATTGTTCTAAACGATTCTTCAAAATTAAAATTTTACCTATCTGTTTAGAACGATATAATATATTTTAGGATAATTAGATATATATACATTGTATGATATACTCTTTATATTTGATCCCAGTTAATATACCTACAGTATAACGGATCAAATGTTATGGACAAATCTGTGAGCATACGTAATAAAAGCGCGTCCTTTTACACATGCGCGAATTTCTTATAACACAATGACATTGTTCACAAAAACGAACGAGTTAAAGGAAAAAGAACTCAATTATACAAAAACAATATAATTTAACTTTCATATAAACGAAATAATGTCTCTTGTGTATAATCAAAAAAATTACACAAAACTTAATGTCGCTCATGGTTTGAGTCATTCATATTATTTTGTAAAGATAATTAATTCCGTATCGGACTCGATACACGTCGAAATTAATGTTCATTTAACTAGATGTAATCTATTATAGTAGAATGAAAGCATTGATTCTGAAAACATCGATTTTTTCAAATAGTTTCGGAATAACCTTTGTTTACCCTTGCTTAATTCGAAACACGATGGGTAATTAAGATGTCGTGTGCTTGATCCATTATGAGTACATAATAATATATGTTTACGATCTACTTTGATAAAGTTTCTTTTTGGGTTGGAAATTCATCAATAATGAATCGATAATAAATATCCGGGGGACAATTAATGACCTATAGAATATGAATAAATTCGCAGAGTGTACCGTGGGGAAAACGCGAGACGGGTGTAGCAGGGGATGGAGCGCGGGTCGAGCGGCTCGGGCGTGTGCGGCGCGGGCGGCGTTACGTGCTCCTCTTGCAACGGCACTGCTATTGGACGAACCGGCTGCCGCTCTTGACGCTCCCGCTGAACGTGCTCTTCTCTCTGCACTTGCAACACAGAACCCGACGGTCACCATTCTTACAGTTGCCGTAAGTTAAAACAAGAATTCTTTTCCTCTACCGTGTAATCGCTATTTTCTTCGTGTTACATTCTCGTAATAAAAAATAGCATATCCATATTTGATAATTAATCTATAAATTTAGAGCATTTTACAAGTTATGACAACATTGTTTTTTTATATTGTCCGTCTCGCTAGTTACCGTCCTTAAGTTGAAAATCTGTCACTAAGAACCTGTTGCTGTATTCTAGTTACTGTACTTGAAAGCTAAATTGTTTAGACTTCTTCGACAACGCCGCATCGTTAGTTAACATAGTGGATATCCAAAAATTGAAGAAAAAATATACCAATGTCTACGCTTAAAGGACAGTCAAATTAGTCAACATATTTTAAGTGTAATATTGTAATTGTAATTTTAATGAAATTGTATCATATTCATTTTACTAATTTCTCTATACATGCACCTTTTTTATACTATACTAGCGGGCCCTGCAGACGCTGTCCCGCCCTGACTATAAAAAAACCTTGACAAATTATATACTAAAACCTTCCTCATGAATCACTATATCCACTGGTGAAAACCGCATGAAAATCTGTTCAGTAGTTTTTGAGTTTATCGCGAACAGACAGACAGGGTAGGGGACTTTGTTTTATACTATGTAATGATAATAATAGGTTTACTATAAGTGTTATATACTATTTAGTTTATTTGTTTATTTATTTGCCTACGATCTCACCTGATATTAACGATGTCGTCTAACATCATAAATACGTCAAACCTAGAGTGGAATTGGCTCACAAGTGCTGATGGAACACACCTATAAATGCTTAGCGACAAATATTCAACTCGAGGGTTATAAGCTAGTCAGACGGGCTTAGAAAAAGTCCATTACGCATATTATAAGCCTAAAATAATAAGTAATCTATGACACTTGTATTGTTATTTTAGCATCGCATATCATCAGTACGTGGTTACGACCACGCTGTAGTGTTGGAGGAAGGACGCATCATGGAGCAAGGTTCCGTAGATGCGTTGCTAGCGCGGCCCGCGACACGGTTGGCGCGTATGTTAGCCACCTCACGTCGTTATACTTGACACATCTCGTATCAAAGAATCTCGTGTGCCTTGCTTTATAAATATTAGTGTTCAAAGATCTATAATGTAATTTGTAGTTGAGGTATTCTATAGCAGTATTAGTAGTACTGCTTTTTATCAATATAAGTGTGTCAAATTTTGTGACTACACTACACTAATCTTTAAGTATATAACAATTTTTCTAACAAACTTTTTAAAGTAATTTCGAATTCCAATTTTCCACTGGTTTTTTAAATGTTAATCTTATGCTGCAATGAGCTTTTAAATAACAGTGTCTTAGTATGTGCATTTTAAAAACGAGACTGAAAATTATATTTAAAATATCAATTGTGTACATTCATATAATATAATTGTATTATGTAGATTATACGTTGACGATTAAAGAAAATTTTAATGTATAATCATTGTTTCATTAAATTAACTAAGCATGATTTAACGTCAGTATACGTTACGTAATGTTCTGGCTGGCAGATTTATGCAAGTTTTTTTTTCTTTTTGGCCTAGCAAGACCTTAACAGCTGCACCTGACTGATGTATACACGTCGTAGGCGAAATTAATATATGTGGGACTCCCAGGTGCAAACAACCTCTATTTATTTATATGTTATTTTCACAGTAGGGGCATTTCACGAGAAGCGGACAACGAAAAAAAATGAGGTTCTGAAATTCGTTTATATTTAGCTTAATTGGACTTCTAGTAGGTGTGTGAATGTTCACAAAATATTTTTCTATCAACATTATATCATATAAGCGTTTCATCTTTAATCTTCTATCATGTTTATCTTTGTTTTTTGTATATAAGATATACCTATTATTTAGGGCAAATATTATCTTTTTTTTTATCGTAGCACGGCAAAGTGATTTTACTGTGCCTGATGTTGAGCACAGTATGATCTAAAAACAATGGCGACCACCGAAAGACACATTATCCCTCACCGGTCGCCGCTGTCATACCGGCTTGCATAAGTGACTCTTCACGTTATCGAAATAAGTATAATATTAATAAATAAGTATACATCTGAACAGAAATATTAATATTAGGTCTTTACCTATGAAATTGCCGTTTTGTATGAAAAAATTTAAACGAATTTTTTTCATGTATATTTTATTTGTATTAATCGAAGTAATCACCCATGCAATCAATGCATCTTTGCCAACGCAGTGGCAGTTTATTGCTGGCCTTCTTACAGAAATCAGCTAGACGGGAGGCAACAAATTCTTCAAAGGCATTTTGTACTGCCTCTCGGGTATTGAATTTTTTTCCCGCCACGGAGTTATCCAAATTCTGGAAAAAGTAGTAGTCTGTAGGCGCTAGGTCTGGTGAGTAGTGCGGATGACGGAAAACTTCCAACCCCAGTTCTTGCAACTTGGAGACCGTCTGCTGTGCAGTATGAGGTCGCGCGTTGTCGTGCAGGAGCAGCGGAGACGAGCGATTGACCAATGCTGGTTGGAGATGTGCCAGCTTCTCCGTCATTGTGTTCAGTTCTTCACAGTACACATCTGCAGTAATGCTCACCCTGTTTGGTAAGAAGCTATGATGAATCATACCGTCGCTAGACTACCAAACAGTGACCATCACTTTTCTAGGGGTAAGTTTTCGTTTAGGGCATTGTTTAGGTGCTAAACCAGGATCAAACCAACTTGCTGAGCGCTTGCGGTTATCACACAGAAATGGATTCTCATCTTCATCACAGGTAACAATGCGGTTCAAAATTCCTTCATTTGTGTGTCTGTTGGGCAGTGCAAGGCACGCCTCGACGCGTACTTCGCGCTGGCATTCATTGAGTTCGTGGAGCACCCATTTGTCGAGCTTTTTTATCTTACCAATTTGACGCAAATGGACCATTATTGTTTTGACGCTAACGTTGAAAGCTGCTGCTAAATCAGCCGTAGATTGTGTAACAACAGCTTCCACAATCGCCTTTAATTCGTCATTGTCGACCAAAGTCTTCGAACGACCGCGAGATTCATTTTTCAGGTCGAAATTCCCAGAACGGAAGCGATCAAACCAATAACAGGTGGTGCGTTGGTTTGTAGTGTCAGCTCCGTAAACGTCGTTGATGTTGCGTGCCGCGTTGCTGCCACGACGGTGCTCATATTCCATAATTACTCGAATTTTTAACGTATCCATAATGACGAAAAATATTGAAATGCGATGAAAATGTAACACTAATCAATAAACAAATGACTACTTTTGGAAAAAGAATTCCATGTTTTTAAAATAAAATTAATTTGAAATTAGAATTCTTCAAACAAAAATTATTTTGATTTGAAATGGCCAGTACTGCAGAACGGCAATTTCATAGGTAAAGACCTATTATAACGAGTAATAAACAAAAATTTTGTGACAACGTAAGGAAACTAGTAGCCCCATTATCTATTCGCGCGAAGAATAACTTCTATATCAAATTATATCAGAGTCATGTACTATAAGGGTATGGCGGTAAGCCGTATCATATTATTCGTTATTATTCTGACCTCTCGATGATAATGTGAACGTTACATGACATTTATAGGTATATATATGGCCGCTTATATACGGATAGTCGCCTTTCATTATCATTAAAATCATATCAATTAATTAATAGAAAGTACTACTAAGTATTTTTCTGAATATAAATATTAATAGAAAGTCACATAAACAAGAATTTTGTGATAATGAAACGCGACTATATATACCCATATAAGCGGTCATGTATATACTCGTATATATGCTCCAATGTTCACATTATCACTGACAGCAGAGGTCAGAACAATAACTAAAAAAATAACGGAAAAAATCTAGGAAGTCTCTAGTATAAACTCTGATTTAATTTGATCGATCTATCTCTTCTTAAACAATGCAGTGCCCATTTTAGAAGTTGTAGTATATTTTAAATTTAAATAGAATAAATTAAAAAACGCCCTATTGACTAAAATTTCGACTTAAAGAGTTAATGCCGGCTTTGAAAAAAAAATTTTATTCAAGTTTCATATTATTTTTAGAAAGTGCGATTTATATCTTCTATATTATAATAAAACTGTAGAAATCCTAAATGTAATCTCGTAACATTAGTTATCACTGTGCTAAGTTTCGTCAAAATCGGTTCAGTACTTTCCGAGTGATGCGCGTTCACAGGGACAGACAGACAGACAGACAAAAATTTTAAAAGGGTTAGTTTTGGCTTCTATATCGATAACAAAGCCTACCCCTATCAAAATTTTCAAAAAATATTTAATGTACAGATTTGGCCCTACTACAGTTTTATTATAATATAGAAGATATAAATCGCACTTTCTAAAAATAATATGAAACTTGAATAAAATTTTTTTTTCAAAGCCGGCATTAACTCTTTAAGTCGAAATTTTAGTCAATAGGGCGTTTTTTAATTTATTCTATTTAAATTTAAAATATACTACAACTTCTAAAATGGGCACTGCATTGTTTAAGAAGAGATAGATCGATCAAATTAAATCAGAGTTTATACTAGAGACTTCCTAGATTTTTTCCGTTATTTTTTTAGTTATTGTTCTGACCTCTGCTGTCAGTGATAATGTGAACATTGGAGCATATATACGAGTATATACATGACCGCTTATATGGGTATATATAGTCGCGTTTCATTATCACAAAATTCTTGTTTATGTGACTTTCTATTAATATTTATATTCAGAAAAATACTTAGTAGTACTTTCTATTAATTAATTGATATGATTTTAATGATAATGAAAGGCGACTATCCGTATATAAGCGGCCATATATATACCTATAAATGTCATGTAACGTTCACATTATCATCGAGAGGTCAGAATAATAACGAATAATATGATACGGCTTACCGCCATACCCTTATAGTACATGACTCTGATATAATTTGATATAGAAGTTATTCTTCGCGCGAATAGATAATGGGGCTACTAGTTTCCTTACGTTGTCACAAAATTTTTGTTTATTACTCGTTATAATAGGTCTTTACCTATGAAATTGCCGTTCTGCAGTACTGGCCATTTCAAATCAAAATAATTTTTGTTTGAAGAATTCTAATTTCAAATTAATTTTATTTTAAAAACATGGAATTCTTTTTCCAAAAGTAGTCATTTGTTTATTGATTAGTGTTACATTTTCATCGCATTTCAATATTTTTCGTCATTATGGATACGTTAAAAATTCGAGTAATTATGGAATATGAGTACCGTCGTGGCAGCAACGCGGCACAAGCGGCACGCAACATCAACGACGTTTACGGAGCTAACACTACAAACCAACGCACCAACGGTGTGCGCGCGCATCGTAAAAATTTACTCTCATCATTTTTTCGTGACGGTGTGCGCGCGCATCGTAAAAATTTACTCTCATAATTTTTCTGTGACGGTGTGCGCGCGCATTGTAAAAATTTACTCTCATAATTTTTCTGTGCCGGTGTGCGCGCGCATCCTAATAATTTACTCTCATCATTTTTCTGTGACGGTGTGCGGACCCATCGTAATAATTTACTCTCATCATTTTTCTGTGACGGTGTGCGCGCGCACCGTAAAAATTTACTCTCATCATTTTTCAGTGACGGTGTGCGCGCGCATCGTAAAAATTTACTCTCATAATTTTTCTGTGACGGTGTGCGCGCGCATCGTAAAAATTTACTCTCATCATTTTTCTGTGACGGTGTGCGCGCGCATCGTAAAAATTTACTCTCATCATTTTTCTGTGACGGTGTGCGCGCGCATCGTAAAAATTTACTCTCATCATTTTTCTGTGACGGTGTGCGCGCGCATCGTAAAAATTTACTCTCATCATTTTTCTGTGACGGTGTGCGCGCGCATCGTAAAAATTTACTCTCATCATTTTTCTGTGACGGTGTGCGCGCGCATCGTAAAAATTTACTCTCATCATTTTTCTGTGACGGTGTGCGCGCGCATCGTAAAAATTTACTCTCATCATTTTTCTGTGACGGTGTGCGCGCGCATCGTAAAAATTTACTCTCATCATTTTTCTGTGACGGTGTGCGCGCGCATCGTAAAAATTTACTCTCATCATTTTTCTGTGACGGTGTGCGCGCGCATCGTAAAAATTTACTCTCATCATTTTTCTGTGACGGTGTGCGCGCGCATCGTTTACCGGCAGCCAATTCGCTGTCGAAACCGTTGCCTAGCTCTTAGACAAATAGTCACAGGCAAGTGACAGTTGACACATGTTGCTCATATCTTTTTAATATTTATGTTTTTCTTTAATACAAAGGCGTGTCAAAAAGTTTTAATACAAGTTGAAAATAGTAATGATGTCATTCGGTATTTAATTTATCATTATTTATTTTATGAATATATTTCAACGTTTAAATTACAATTAAACTCTATCAACTTGATATTTTATAATGTAAACTATACTGACTGTATAGTAAAGGCCTACAAAAAAGGGAAAGGAACTATGTTCCAACTGGAGGTACATGGACCTCTCAAGCTTTTTTTACATTACCGTCAATATACGTAGGTTAGTTTTTATTTTAATTGAACCCGGTAGATGATGTTACAAACGCTTATTTTAAAATATTTCTCACATACCAACTGGGTATATGTTTGAGTGAGTCCCTGGATAGTTGGGATTCACAATTTGAAACTGTATCGCTGCAATCGGGTTTTGAGATTTATTTAGATTTTTCGCGTTTAAAAGTACAATCGAAACCGGTAATAACCGATTTGGTGCAGACGAAGTCGCACGGGTCAGCTAGTTCTATATAAAGTTCTGCGTTTAACATTTTATTGTAAATATGTCCACTATGAAAAAGTATTTCCAAAAAATACGAATTTCAAATATGTCTGTTTTTAAGAAGCCCATTACTTGACAAATAATCATAATAGAAAAAATATTTTGTGAATTCACACCTACTGCAAGTCTTTAGGCTGAATATGAACGAATTTCGTTATTCGCTTCTCATGAAATGACCCAGTAACGTTCTTTTATTCTGTATAAGTAAGGGACCCTGCGTACTGCTTGGTAATTCACTGAATATATTTGGGTCTTATTTAGGATTCATTTAAAACTATCTAGTCCTGGGAGTCTAAAGTATCTCGAGGAGATTTCAAGAGGCTGGGACGGTCTATTATTATTAAAGACACACTAGTTTTAATAAAGTCATTTTTTAATACCATAATAGGGTTTACTACTTTATTAAACTTTTTTAATAAAAAAATTTGTAATCTCAACAGTTTCTTCAAATTACGTTAAAAACTTCTCACGAAATTGGATTTCTGATTTGTATGCATTTTTATTCAATTCAATAATAATCTTTTTCTTTTGGGCTTTGAGGTTGTAAGGTAAATAAATAGAACAGCAATGGTTTCCAAATTGTATTTCCAATAGAACAACAATTGCACATAATGCGGTTAAAGCTCTCACATCGGGCGTGAGTGCGCGTGCGCGTGCGCAACGCGATCACAAACAACGTGCTACCAGAGTCAACGATATATCGTAAAACTATATCACTACATAACAAATTACAACAATATTCACGTTGGCACCAATTTGTATAGTTATATAAAAACATTTGTGTCGCCGCACAATATAAAAATATTCTCTTATAGTACTTACGTAAATATACTTACAGTACATTACACTAAATTAAATCTCCAAATGTTCACAATAAATTCTTTTTTTTTGTTACTTACATACTACATTGGTACTCATGTATAAACGGACAGGACGGGTGGATTAACATGATGCTGAAATATGTAAAATCACATTGAGAGCGTCTTTAGCGGACAATATTAACAATATTATTAAAAATTGAGAATAGGTTTTCTTCTTTGGTAGTATACTCTCCATTCAATAAACTGCTGTATATCTAAGGCACTAGTTGAGTCCACAGTTTTTCATTAGTTATTAATTTAATTATACACAGCCGCAAGTATACAATCTTCAGAACACGATTCTGTATATCTTTGATACAATTTACAATTATATTAAATATAACTATACATTTCAACGATATGCTTCACACTCACATAGAAACTTTAGTCGCAATAATTTTAACAATCCAAGGGTAAAATAAGAAAATAAACCTTTCAACAATTCTATAAAACAAACCACCCCAAAATATCAACGTTCCATTCCTATAAATGTATCCGAAACCGGCACAAAGTGATTTTAAAAATTATGATGAAAATAACAAAACGTTCCACAGTCGATTAAGTATATTTTATAGGAAGCGATCGTAATACGAGAGAAATAAAATTTATATTTGATACAGAATTAAAAACCATTATTATAATGAATAGTTATGAAATGTGATTTATTTTTGGGCATTGCTCCGATTTTATACTCGACTAGCCACGTTTTGGAAACATTATAAACTTATTCGTTGCAAAGAAACTATATTAACACAAATTTCCTATTGTATGCTCAAATAACGATTTGTAAATTTTGTCATCATAATTTCAAATTTCCATTTGAGAATTATAACTGTTTAATTCTTGCATTAAAGAGATATAGTCTCTTTAATGACACGCGATTTCTTGTAACCGTAATTTTTTACACCTTTATGTGCGCAATAGCAATTGTTATTGATTATTTTGCGCGAAATCGATATTCAATCACTCGTTAACAATCGATTGAATATTATCAGACAAAGCTAAACGAGGTCGAGGAACAAAAGAAGTCGAATTGTTCACAACAATTTTAAAAGAAGAAAAGAGTTACTTTTATGAGGTATTATTTATACATAATTATATTAACATTATTAACAGGAAATAACTTAATCAGCCGAGTTGCTATTGTTTGTGTGATTCTCGAGACATCTATTTTTTTTTATTTAAAAAGGTTTTCTTCAATAAGTACTTAAATTTGAAATCAGATGTAGTATGAAATAAAGTCGATATATCCAGAGGAATAAGCGAGAGTAGCATCTTTTGTAAACAATTGTATATAAATTACTTGTGATATTTCATTGAAAATCCCACTGTCGAGGTTTGCAGCTCGAGGCTGTAATGTGAAGGGTTTGGGGAAGGAAATTGCAGGATGGGAAGGGGGATGAGGGAGGGGGGAATGGGTTATGGTTAAGTAGGTTCCGTTTTGACCGCGGTGCTGGTTGCGATGGCTGCGCGAGCCTCCTCCGGCAACCGCTCGGGGTTCGTCAGAATGTCCGTCGTCGTGCACAAAACACGCAAAGAATTCAGCACCGCTAGAATTATTAACATTTTATTGTCATTAAATCGAATGTCATATCGATTCATGGCCCCTCGTAAATGCTTGGCGAATAATTTACATATCTATACTAATATATAAAGCTTAGCGTTGATACCACATAACTTCAGAATTGGCAGTATGGATTAATTCCTTCGCCTATGAACTATTTGAATAGGAAAAAAAACTTTGAAAATGTTAGCTTTGATACTTACCACATAACTTCAGAATTGGCAGTATGGATTAATTCCTTCGCCTGTCCTATTGGACGAATATTATTACTACTACTTACTACGTTACCATGGCAACGTATATAATAATAACGTAATCGCTCAAAAGCAAAAAAAGTGCCCGATTTTGAAACATTCTTCATTGGTGCTCTGCTTCTATTGGTCTTAGCGTGATGATATATAGCCTATAGCCTTCCTCGATAAATGAGCTATCTAAAACCGAAAGACTTTCTCAAATCGAACTGGTAGTTCCTGAGATTGTTTGTTTGTTTGTTTGTTTGTTTGTTTGTTTGTTTGTTTGTTTGTTTGTTTGTTTGTTTGTTTGTTTGTTTGTTTGTTTGTTTGTTTGTTTGTTTGTTTGTTTGTTTGTTTGTTTGTTTGTTTGTTTGTTTGTTTGTTTGTTTGTTTGTTTGTTTGTTTGTTTGTTTGTTTGTTTGTTTGTTTGTTTGTTTGTTTGTTTGTTTGTTTGTTTGTTTGTTTGTTTGTTTGTTTGTTTGTTTGTTTGTTTGTTTGTTTGTTTGTTTGTTTGTTTGTTTGTTTGTTTGTTTGTTTGTTTGTTTGTTTGTTTGTTTGTTTGTTTGTTTGTTTGTTTGTTTGTTTGTTTGGTTGAACGCTATGATCTCAGGAACTACCAGTCCGATTTGAGAAAATCCTTCGGTTTTAAATAACTCATTTATCGAGGAAGGCTACAGGCTATATATCATCACGCTAAGACCAATAGAAGCAGAGCACCAATGAAGAACGTTTCAAAATCGGGCACTTTTTTCCTTTTGAGAGATTTCGTTAGTAGTAGTAATAATATTCGTTCAATAGGACAGGCGAAGGAATTAATCCATACTGCCAATTCTGAAGTTGTCAATATAGGTATTTCTTATATATCCTTTAATCAATTTTATTCCATGTCTAAGTTACAATAAAGGCATAAGCGCCAAATCTTCTATATAATATGTCGTACATTATTTTAACCATCATTATTATTTTCTTAGTCTTCATAATCATAAAACAAAATTGTTCAAATAAAGATTTCGTTAGCGTTAGTATTATATACGTTGCCATGGTAACGTGGTAAGTTTCTATCGCAAACATTTTCGAAGTTTATTTTGTTTTCCTATGGAAAAAGTTTATACTACTTTTATTTCTAATTTTTTATTTGTTCTCTATTACGTATTATAAAAATAAAGTTTATGTATGTACAATTAAAATAACAACTTTTTGATGAATGGCTAAGGCTACAAATGAACAAAAAAAATTTCTTTATACTTTGTCTATATTTTTATATTAGTATATTTCTCTGTTTGTTTGTTTGTTGCGGGTAATCTCCAAAACGGCTGGACCTATATTTACGGGAATTTTACTTTTTACTGCCAGATAGTCGAAATTATAGCGGTTGACATGTTCTATTTTATTTTTCCGCGGTTTCGTCCGCATGGCTATTTCCAAAATGGTTGGACCTATTTTCACGGGGTATTTACTGGTAGATAGCAGACCTTATAAAAAGTAATTTAGGTTTTTTATTCGCCTTCGGCCGCAGTGGAATATCCGTAATGCTTGAACTGATTTTCACGGGACTTTCACTGGAAGATAACTCACCTTATAAGAAGTAACTATTTTATTTTGTTTCTCAAGACTTTGTCCGCAATATCCTACTATCTCCTAATTGATTGGACCGACTTTCACGGGGCTTTTACGGGCAGATAACTAGCGGGCTCGGAAGACGTTGTCGCGCCCGGATAATAGAATGAAAACTTTGACAAATTATACCTAAACCTTCCCCATGAATTATCATTCTATCTACTGGTGAAAACAGCATGAAAATGGTAGTTTTTGACTTTATCGCGAACAGATAAGCTGACAGAGGACTTTTTTAACCGACTTCGAAAAAGGAGGAGGTTACTATGTTCGGTTGTATATATTTTTTTCATGCATGTTAATCGATATTTTAGTTAATTATGAACCGATTTTAATGATTCTCTTTTTATTTGAATTGGTACACTATGTAGTGATTGACTGCTACCTATGTATTAGTACATGTGAAATTGATGACGTGAGACGTGTGCCTTACTGACTCCAAGAATAAATATACATAATTGAAAGTCATATATTTGTATGTAATATGAATTATATCATCTTTTTGGTCAATTTGGCGGCCATATTGTCTTATTTACCACGTTTGCTTCTACATAACTCAGTTATTATAGCAACGTATAAGAATAACTTAAGTATATCGACAATACGGGCATATTATATCTATCTATAAAATAAAAGATTTAAGATATATTGTTCGATAATGTATAGCTTATAATTTTCATTACTTTCTTATTAGTGTTAGTGAGTACTGAGTTTGGTATATAGTAGGTTCAAGTTCCAGTTATGTTGCTGATGATAAATCCCATCCCACTCGATATACTATTTGTATTCATATATCTAATGTACACGTTACATGTTACAGTTGGCGTGAGTGTCGTAGTTACAAATGTTTTTGAAAAAACTTTTCTGTAATGTACACACCCACTCACAATTTTCCATTTCTTTAATACATTTTTTAAAAAGCGCGTGCGGAGCCGCGGGTAACAGCTAGTATATAAATAAAATAACAGAGGTCCGTCGTTATGCACATATGACGCACAAACTACTACATAGAATTCGATCACATTTTTTGTAGACATTTGGGCCATATCTAAAAAAAACATTTAATATAATGTTATAAGATACCACAATTTTTATAAGCACCAAGTGTTCATCGATCGATTTTATTGGCGTGGATGTGTGAGGCAATCGATGTGGTACGCATGCACTGGCGAGGGGAAATAAATGGATAACATTGCTTACAAAAAAACTTAGTAAGCAAAGTATACTTTTGCTTACTTTTTTTTTCTATCAATGAAAAAAGGCTGACTATTTTTTGGGTGGTTAAAATTACCAATTGGCTTGTCAATTCATTTTTCAGGACCATGTTTTACAGGAAAAGAGCATTTACAAATAGGTATTATACTCGCCTAGCAATCTCTATCGATTAAGGCGGCGCGACTAAAACTGCTCTTGATTCTCTATGCATGAAAACGATTTTCGACAAATTCATCGATTAAAAGTGTGAAGTGTAATTAAATACGTTACAGGTTTTAATGTTTGAACAATTTCGATATGGGTTAGTATAGTAACAGACTAAATCTAGAAGAGGCACGGTTTTCAAATAATATATTTGTTTGGCGACATATTTTTAATTTGAGTGTGGTAGCTAACCATGTAAGCCTTGTAAAACGTCTTACTATAATAATTGTATGGGTTCATCAGGATTATTTCTTTTATGGAGAAAGCGGTATATGGTTAGAACCGAGTTAGAAATCCATTAAAAGATACATTATTCAATTTAGGCCCTAATAATTCGCTTATGAACGTCAAAACTACCACCTGTTCGGAAAACAACCCAGTCATCGAGAAGAACCGGCAAGAAACTCGATCGGGCACATCTTTTTAACATATATATTTCCAATATATTACAATCGTTTTTAATGGATGCACAGAGACAAGTGAATTCCAGGCATCGCTATCGTTCACATATTGATCCACTCTATAATAGCCCTTTGAAACCAAAACCCGCCTGACGTGACGCTTAAACTTATAGTCCGGCAAATCGGTAATATGCTTTGAGATTTTATTGTAAAACCCAATACTATTACCTGAAAAACTATTACTGGTTTTACTAAATCTGAAACATGGGACGACCAGTTTGTTACAAAATATTTTTAAATATATTTTTTTTAAATATACTAAATACAAAAAAATTGTGCGGTCTGGGAACCTACCTCCGAAACTAACTTCCTTACGTTATTTCAAAATTTAATTGCAATAATAATATATTAACGTATGATCATATATGATCTAACACCTAACACAAATATATACCTACGTTTTCAAGACATTTACTCGTGTATGTTGTACGTGTATACGTGTGTGTACGTGTATGAACAACCAGGTGTTGAAGTTATATGATAAAAGGAGACAGGGATAGAAAAAGAGAGAGAGAGAGAGAGATTGAGTTTGTGTGCTCATTTGCTTGTAGTAGGTTCGATACATACAGCATATTCGTTACGTGACGATTTCTAATAAATCGCACTACCCATAAGCCGCTTCAAGTAACTTAGTCACAGTATAGTGGATATTATTAAGAGAAATATAGTTACCGGGTCGCATCTCGACGAGGGAGCAGTGCTGCTCCGCCCAGAGCAGCGTGGTGCGCACGAGGTCGGCGCCGCTCCCGCACGACACGCACGCACTGAACGACTCGACGAGCGCCGCGCTAACTACGCTGAACTTATTACGTACTTAAGGAAACCATTATTATAATCACTAAATACTTTCTACTTAAAAAAAACACGTTTAACTAATTACTTTGTAAATATTAAACCATGCTTCCCGTGTTATTTATATGGAAAAATTTTAAGTTCGATGGAGAAGCCCTTAGTATTTATAATTTTGATCTCCGCTTTTAACAGGAGTTTTGTTGGTATATCTTCTGAGATATTTTGGGCTGAGAGCAAAAAAAAAATATCGTCGTTTTTTGGCACACCCTAATATATTACATATATATCAATTATACAATATATAATTAATATAAATAGAATAATTATCAACAAATTAATTGAAATATGTTTGCAGATTGACGTGTAATCACGACAATTGATAACACGTGTTTCGCTACTTGACGGAGCAACATGAGATCGATGTTGACTATTCCGATGCGATCACCCGATTTATATTAATTATATAGTATATAATTGATATAAACATATAAATACGTATATATTGATTCAATTGATTCGCTTTTTGTTGCAGTTACACGTAATAGTGGTCAATCAATTCCAGGCGAAAGTGTAAAGTAGCGTCCACTACAATATTTATTGATCGATTTCCGCAAAGTCTCCTTCAATCAAATAAATACTTTGTACTTAAAAAAAAGTGCGCGCGTACAAAGTACACATGTCAGAAGTGAAACTTCTTTGGCGAACTAATTTATAAGTCTTGTTTTCTAGAAAAAAAGAAAAAGAAAAAAAAATAATAATAAAAAAAAATGAAAAAAAAATTGATAAAAAATCTGCGTTTACTGCAAATGAGGTCACTTCCGTTGCATACCTGCGTGACGTTACATTTGTAAAAATTTTACCCTCATGCGCCTAAAGAAGTTTCACTTCAAAAATTGTAAATACGTGTACATAGGAAAATCATTTTATTAAATATATTGTATTAAAAAAAACCGTTTCAAGTTCCTGTCCGATACGCATACTAGAAACATAAGATCATCAGATAATATAACGTCAGAAGTTCCGGCTCATTCCACTCATTTTCGGGCAAAGGCCCTTCACAGTTCACGATACCCAACTATGGAATGCTCTACCTGTTTCTATGAGATGGGCGCAGACAATGAGCATTTTTTAAAACTAGGTGAAAAAGTACTATTTGTCGATTTAACATATCGCTTATGTGTATTTATGTATAACTATACTTTTTTTTGTTTAAAATTTATGTTTTACTAATATTATGTAGTATATATATTATTTTATAATATATTTTATATGTATATTACAATATTATACGTGCTGTTAATTTATGTGCTATGCAATAGTTACTTTGAGCTAACTAACACGTTGCGGAAACTCTCAAAAGGAAAAAAATACATTTTGAAACATTCTACATTGGTGCTCCGCTCCTATTGGTCTTAGAGTGATGATATATAGCAAGCATATAGCCTTCCTCGATAAATGAGTTCTCTAACACTGAAAGAAGAAATCTCTGGCCGGTAATTCCTGTGATTACCCCCAACAACCTCACAAACTTTGCCTCTTTATAATATTAGTGTAGATTACTAGTTTTGTATTACTTGTACACCCTGAATACCTCTGATTCTACTCTATGGAACATATCCAAGCAAAGGTTGTCTGGAAAAGACGGCTATTAGCAATAAAGCCACACTCTGTGCTAATCACATAATTTGAAATGTCTTGTAGTGTACAATAATGATTAAATTAAACAACAATATACGTACATCATCATTATTACATTTAACATTACATAAATCTATACAATATAAATAAAATTGAACTGTGTGTTGTTTATTCGCCTTGGTTATCAAAATGTATGATACGATTTTGACAAAAACTTTACTGGCAGTTAGAGGACTTTCTACAGTTTTATATAAATGAAGATATTATAAGCAAAAGACTTTTGAAAGGTTTTCTTTATATAAATAATGAAATTATAGAAACTTCCATTTCTTCAGTTTGATGGTAACCGTTTTGAAATCAAACATCGTATTTTTTTAACGGTTGTTTAAATAAACCCGGCATGATGATAGCGAATATAATTTGATCCCAATCGAAGGTGTTCTTCGTATTAGCTGTAAATTACCCAAGATTAGGCAAGAAGTATACGTAATCATTTTACAATTTAAATTGACCCACTTCATACATTGTCACAGACGGCCTTTATTTAAAAGCCTTACAACGATTGTTAATGGCTATAATACGAATTTACAACGTTGGAGATACGAGTAGATAAAAATATAGTTTATATCAATTTTCTTCTAATACGCGATAAGGCGTTTATCTATAGACAATTTGATACCGCACAGTATAATATGTTTATTATTCTGTAAAACCGCAACACCCGTTAAATTGTTACAACAAATACACACCCGTTCAATTAGAATGTATGTTACAATTATCTACACCAACATACAGGTGACACGTCCGAGGAAGAACGTGAACGAAGAAGGTGAACGTACGCTAATGTTATGTACAAATAATAACGTAAAATATTGGAAAACGACATAAATATATTCGAATCATTGACATATAAAAAAACCAAGATGCACAGAGTCTCGAATAAAAATAGCGCTCAAAACCGACCGCGAAAACCCTCCAATATACATAGGTCGTTAAAGATATAATGCGATAAACTTATGATTTTCCAAATTCAACCTTCTTACCTGAACGGTTTAAAGTTGTTTTTACAAGGACGCAAGCGACACGAGACTATTTGAAATTAGTGCATAATCCAAAAATATGCAGAGTGAGACGTTGGATGTGCGTCATGGGTTTTTGTATATATCAATCAATGATTCGAATACAAAATATATTAAAACCAATTTTTTTAAATATAATCATGACTTGAAATTTTTACCATCTATAAATATAATCTTATCTATATGTATAATATTATAACAATTTTTTTTTTCCTCGAACTGACTACGCTATTGACCCGGCAGGGTCTTCACAGCTTCACCGGACTATCTTATAACAAGCAGGTAAAGTTTGTTTGTTTATAAAAAAAAATATCGTATCGAATTTTAGATTTAGATCTTTTTAGTTATTTGCGAGTGACATAGACTATGTCAACTCAATGTGATACTTAGATGTAATACTAATTCTTATCAGTTTTAGCCTGTCATTAAAGTGAATAATTCGTAGGTGGTCACTGTTAACGTAACATGTTGTTGTTATAATTACGTATTAATATTAGAAAGGAATTTAAAACAAGGAAATAATATTGTATATCATGTATGTATGTTTCTTCGTGTTTAAATACGATATAGATTTCGATTTCTGGGCCCCGAGTGAAAATCAGCGCTGAAGGACTAACCTCCAACAGCACACACGCTGCTGAGTCGGGGCCCATTTTGCACACTTAAATATCCATTTGTATTTCTATTTTACATTGTTTATATGTATGTTTTTTTTTAAATTATGTGTGTTGCAAATAAATGTTTTTTTCTTTCTTTCAAAATTTAATGACGAAACGGTTAATGATTGTATACTTATCTCTATAGCTATAAAAACAGTGTAATGACGACGGTGTAATTTTGGTTTTATTGAAGTTATAAAGCAGTAGGCGAAATCGGAATTAAGTAGTAGTCCGGTGAAGCTGTAAAGACCTTGCCAGGTCAATAGCATAGTCAGTTAAAAAAAAAAAATGAATTAAGAAATGTTGGAAATTATCTTATGTAAATTTTCAAAAGTATCACAACAATAGTATCAAAACAAATTTAAGACTACGTTCATAACAAAAAAAACTCATATTGTAAAACCGTATTTTGTTTGATTTGCCCTCGAATTATGTTTTGTAAATCATCCATTTGGTCATAGTAAAATGTCCTATTTAGAGACACATTTATGTTCCAAGTAATCTTTGATAAAGTGGACTTTATTGAAAGTACTATCATATAAACTACTTTACGCATTAGATTAGATTGTTTCCATGTCAAAATAGTTTGATATCGATTCACCATCTCAGGTAGTAAGTATAAAGGAAAAAAAATGCAATCCTTGTGATACAAAAATTACAAACTCCAACAATATAATATTTTCTTTACATAAAGAGCAGATGTTTTAGGTAGGATTTACGTACATTTGTCGGAAACCATTGAAGTTTCGTAAAAGATAGTCCGTACGGTTGATAAAAATCTATACTAATATATAAAGCTGAAGAGTTTGTTTGTTTGTTTGTTTGTTTGTTTGTTTGGTTGAACGCTATGATCTCAGGAACTACCAGTCTGATTCGAGAAAGTCTTTCGGTTTTAGATAGTTCATTTATCGAGGAAGGCTATAGGCTATATATCATCACGCTAAGATCAATAGAAGCAGAGCAACAATGAAGAATGTTTCAAAATCGGGCACTTTTTTTGCTTTTGAGCGATTACGTTATTATTATATACGTTGCCATGGTAACGTAGTAAGTAGTAGTAATAATATTCGTCCAATAGGACAGGCGAAGGAATTAATCCATACTGCCAATTCTGAAGTTATGTAGTAAGTATCAAAGCTAACATTTTCAAAGTTTTTTTTTCCTATTCAAATAGTTCATAGGCGAAGGAATTAATCCATACTGCCAATTCTGAAGTTATGTGGTAAGTATCAACGCTAACATTTTCAAAGTTTATTTTGTTTTCCTATGGAAAAAGTTTATACTACTTTTATTTCTAATTTTTTATTTGTTCTCTATTACGTATTATAAAAATAAAGTTTATGTGTGTACAATTAAAATAACAACTTTTTGATGAATGGCTAAGGCTACAAATGAACAAAAAAATATTTCTTTATACTTTGTCTATATTTTTATATTAGTATATTTCTTTGTTTGTTTGTTTGTTGCGGGTAATCTCCAAAACGGCTGGACCTATATTTACGGGAATTTTACTTTTTACTGCCAGTTAGTCGAAATTATAGCGGTTGACATATTCTACTTTATTTGTCCGCGGCTTCGTCCGCATTACTTTGGGCCGATTTTCACGGGGTATTTACTGGTAGATAACAGACCTTAAAAAAGTAATTAATAATCTCAGGAACTACCAGTCCGATTTGAGAAAATCCTTCGGTTTTAAATAACTCATTTATCGAGGAAGGCTACAGGCTACATCACGCTAAGACCAATAGAAGCAGAGCACCAATGAAGAACGTTTCAAAATCGGGCACTTTTTTCCTTTTGAGAGATTTCGTTAGTAGTAGTAATAATATTCGTTCAATAGGACAGGCGAAGGAATTAACTAGCGGGCTTGGAAGACGTTGTCGCGCCCGGATAATAAAATGAAAACTTTGACAAATTATACCTAAACCTTCCCCATGTTCCCCATTATCATTCTATCTACTGGTGAAAACAGCATGAAAATGGTAGTTTTTGATCGCGAACAGATAAGCTGACAGAGGACTTTTTTAACCGACTTCGAAAAAGGAGGAGGTTACTATGTTCGGTTGTATATATTATTTTCATGCATGTTAATCGATATTTTAGTTAATTATGAAACGATTTTAATGATTCTCTTTTTATTTGAATTGGTACACTATGTAGTGATTGACTGCTACCTAGGCATTCGTTCGTGTGAAATTGATCAAACATATGTTACAACCGCGATAGATGTGTACCTTACTGGACTCCAATAATAATAAATATACCTAATTGAAAGTCATATATTTGTATGTAATATGAATTATATCATCTTTTTGGTCAATTTGGCGGCCATATTGTTTTATTTACCGCGTTTGCTTCTACATAACTCAGCGTTTATAGCAACGTATAAGAATAATTTAAGTATATAGACAATACGGGCATATTATATCTATATAATAAAAGATTTAAGATATATTATTCGATAATGTATAGCTTATAATTTTCATTACTTTCTTATATAGTGTTAGTGAGCACTGAGTTTGGTATATAGTAGGTTGAAAATCCAGGTATATTGCTGATGATAAATCCCATCTCATTCGATATATTATTAGTATTCATATATCTAATGTACACGTTACATGTTACAGTAGATGGCGTTCGTGTCGAAGTTACAAATGTTTTTGAAAAAGCGTTTCTGTAATGTACACACCCACCCACAATTTTACATTTCTTTAATACATTTTAAAAAAGAGCGTGCGGAGCCGCGGGTAACAGCTAGTATAACAATAATTGTGACTATTCGACATAACTTCAGTCATAGTGCATGATAAAAAAACAATGATTTATTGGGAACGATATATTTATTATATGAAAAGTAAAATTATAGCAATTTACTTTGATGGGCAAAGCTTATCCCGAACAAAATCTATCAAACGTAATTATGAATTGTCCCACTTCGCAATTCTTATCGCGAATAATATTCTTTTATATTTTGGCTGTTTTTTTTTCAATTGAGAACAGCGTGAATCGTAATCTACATGCAAAACCTATACATATTATTTAATTACAAAGAGTAAAACACAAGAATACCATACAAAGTTTGTGATAATATTTAGGATTTCATCTTGAATGTTGTCTTTTGAGTACAAAGTAAGTAATAAAACCAAGTTTGTTGTTACAATACGAAATGCTATGTGTAAGTTGTATGTATTTGGTCCAAATATTTTTATTGAAAATTAGAAAAAAATAGGTACTATGTAATAATTTTGGAACATTTCGATTCGATAAACTACAAAAGTGTTACACTAGTCATAACGTTTAAAACATCTCAAAAAATATAAATGTAAAGAATTGGGGTTTTGTGATCTTTTTTGTAGGACATTAAATTTTCAACAAAATTTACATTTACATACACTTTATCGGTAAAGTTGATCATTTCAATTTTAGGTAAAGACCAGTACGAGCTCTTTAGTATAAGTTATTAGAAAAAACACGGTTATTAGGTGTAACACGCGGTAAATGTGAAACTTTTAACAAGGATAGCGAGATGTGCGTATGTCTCACTGTTCTCGAATATCCAAAGGCAAACGAGACACTGCTTCCACTGTATCCGTTACAGTGTATATCCTCACCAGTTTTCGTCACACAAAAAGGTTGCGGATCCAAATTTTACATCACGAAAGGAGTTCGTAAGAAAATCGTATGGTTGCTGCGTATTTGTTAAAAGGATACGAGCCAATACTTCCAATTGTGCATGGTCCTGTTAGCAACGTGCCGTGCGAACATCTCGCGCAGGCGACCGGCGCGTGCGCGTGACACAGGCGCACCCGTCGCGGGCAGCAGCGAGTGACAGTTACTATACAGTTACATCATATTATAATAACAACCACCACGACTTACCTTCTGCGATGTCTTTTACGACATATTTGAGAGTATTTTCCAATACACAGCTGACTATGTAGGTGGTAGAACAACGCTGAAGCTATTATTGGTTTCAGCATGAATGAGTCGGCTCGCTCTCGGTATTACCACCCGAACCACAGAAAACCGGCGTGAAGTAAGCGTTTGCATTGTTGCGTTTCGTCCGGTCAACCCACCTCGCCGCTCCGTCTCCCCTCCCCCTCCCCCAAACACAGGCTGGCAACGCACTTGCGACTTGCTGTTGCTAGGGTCTACGGCCGGCGGTGATCACTTACCATCAGGTGACCCGCCTATTCGTTTGCCCCCTATAATATAAAAAAAGACGCTACCAACGAGTTTAAAGTCGTCTAATTCCTACAAATATGTGGTATTCCGACAGCAACACTTCCAGGTCCTCTAAGCTTGACGTGTTACCATCAGGCACAACATCGTCACATAACATAACAAGAAATTATGGTCAACTGTTTAAAATTATATATATATAAAAAAAAAGACAGATGACAACTTTATTATACCTTCAACAATTTTTGGAATCATATCAATCAGAGATGAACAGACAAATAAGCATAGTAACAAACATAATATATCCTTGCATGAGAAACAATTATCAAAGTCTTAAAAAACTACTCTTCTAATTGTAATTATAACGATTATTGACATCAATAATAATTCAAACGAAAGCAGAAAAAAAGTGCGAACCAAGCGTCCGCAGAGAAAAAATAAATAAATAAACTATAACTTACGAAATGGAATTGTTGAGACATTCGATTTGCTGGCGCAAGTTTTCCATTTCCTCCTTTATTTGATTCCGTTCCGCCTTCAACTGTTTTATATATTCAGCGCCCTTCTGTAACATCGCAGCTTTGCTTATCTGAAAAGATGAACACTATCAATTAAAATCACAAGGAATATTGAAAAGACAGTTGCTTCATTCACTTAGAAATGTTGCTAACAATGTATAAGTTTCAGATAACCGTTCCTATGTTGCCTTCAAGTAAGTCTTTTTCACAGACCGCATTAAAATACGACGCTAAAGAAGAACATATAACACACCAAGTTATCCATAACCGTATTGTTAATTTCAATGCAATATTTTTTTTATATACATATAAAGAAAAGTGAAGTGTCTGTTGTCCGCGCTGAGCCCTGAAAAGGCTGAACCGAATTTTGGCGAGATTAGAATCAAGACATATGACCCTTTGAAAGCCTGGCAGTTACGGTTTTTTTTAATTATACCCATAAAGATTGCTGGTTCCATTATTTCTATGAATTAAAGTGCATTCAGTCATATCGTAACATATACATTATGAAACTCTAGTAAACAAAGGAATAAGCACTTGATTCGCTTAAACTGCTTCCGATATAGTAAACGAAAAATTTATTATAGCGGACTTAACTTTGGAATCGTGGAATTTGCGCAACTGATATGAACTGATTAAAGTTACAAAGTTTGGTTTGAACATAAAGTAGACTAGGTCCAACACGCATTGAATAGATATGTACAAAACAACGTATAAAAAACAAAAATAAGCACAAAGCATTCTACAAAAAGGAGGGATATAAGTCACTATTAGAATATACATGAATGAATGGATAAGTGAATGAAATGAATGGACGAGTGTATGATACGAACGGATGGGTGAATGAAAAGAACAAACCTTGGCGCCAGGGTTCGCATTGAGGTGCGGTATGAGCGCCTGCAGCGTATCGAAACCGTTCTTAATGTTGTAGCGGCGTTTCTGTTCAGCGTGCAGATGCGTGCGGCGCGGCTCCCGCGAGTCCCGGGGACTACGCGGACTGCGCGGGCTGCCCGCATGCGGCGACCCCGGGGACAGCGGCGGCGACGCGCACTGACAAAACGCATCAACCCTCATGCCTCTACCTACATTCCACACTCCACTAACACTATCTACACTAATACTTATTTCAATTAAATTCATCAAACGAATATGATCAGCCTACTCAAGTGCACCTTCCCAAGTGTAGTGATCAGTAAAATATAGTTGTAATGGTTTCAAATTTAATTCGTTTAACATAGTAATTCCCATTAACTTCTTAAAGTTACCTCGAAACATGTACCTCTACCCACTTGATACAAATATACCCGCAACCGAATAACCCAATGGATGTCATTTATTAACCATTCACACAAAAAATAGTACTCCCTACATTTAAATCTGTGATATCTTCTAAGATCTACATTGAGATTACATGCCGGAAAAAACATTTTGTAAGTACATTAAATGCCCAAGGTCACAAAAGACTTTAAATGGTAAGGATTAATACTATATTAGTCAAGATACTGTCGAAGATAACCAATTATTTTGTAGTAAGGTGTAAAAGATATAACTTATTACTATGGATTATCCTTATGAGATATATATACATCGTCAAAGATTTTTCTGTAGGCCTTTTTAAGACGTACAATTCTTTAGTAAATTATTTTGATATATCTCAAAAACGAATATAATCAATTAATAAATAACACATTATATGTATATTATATATAGTACTGCGTTTTATTACTAAGCAGAGACCTCCCACTATGAGAAGGCATGGAGTTAAACTTTTTAACTCACGATGACGATTTAAAAAACAAAGAACAACTCTACGGTTCATTGTATTTAAACAAGAGCATTTGCCAAGCCTTCTCGTTATTTACCCACACCTTAAACCACTGAGCCAATCAAAGTTCCAATAATTAGTTTATAGATATACATTATAACTAACGTATAATATTATAATTAAAGTGAAACTCTTTAAGGAATCAATTGTAACCCTCCGTCAAATACGAGTATGCCATTCACTCTGTTTGCTTCATAAAGTTTCATCCTACAGCATGTTCCTTCAAACATCACAAATGTTTTGTTATGTCAATTTGAATCATACACTCTTCGATCAACAATAACAAGATATCGGGTTGGTGCGACAAATAGGTCTCGGTAAATAACAGCTCACTTGAAATGTGAGCTTTTGTTTAGTTTAGTTTGTTTGAAACACAGCCAATGTAAGAACGTTTAACAATGCCGCAGTGTATTCAAAAGATGCAAAAATAATACCCGAAAAATCAATTTAACGGTCAGAGTATCTTACTTTCGCTAAATACATGTTGAATAAGTTATATTTTAAGCTTTAAACTAACAAATAATATCAAATTTTAAACAAAAATACCGATTTTAAACCTGTGGTACAAATGTTTGGCCAAGGCTCGCCAAACCACGCACAATAACGGGAAAAAGTAGTTTATTCATTGCGGGTTAAGGTTGCATTTACACTAAATGTTGTTTATGTTGTCTTTTCATTTGTAAGTGAGGGGAGTAATTTATTGCTTTGCTCGTTTTATCGTAAGTATTAGATAATATTTTGAACATTTGTGACTTTATTACTAGGTGTCATGGTTGTAATTAAAACTGTTTTAAAACTATTTTCTCCCTTTCTTAGTAAACAAATAGCAACGTAAGTATATAATTACGCGGACAGCAGTTAGCTTCGATTTTGTACGTGACCCTTTATTTAGTTATTGTTGATCGAATCATACACTAGTAAAAATCCTTGCCCATTATTATTATTAGCTATAAATAGAATTAGAACATCATAGGCTGTTTTTGGTATAATTTTATTAATTCATAAATTAAACAATAGCAAACATAGAACAATTTGGTGTACCAATAAAGGAAAATGAATAATTATAAATGATTAATCATACTGTTATAGTGAAAATATGTCGAGTATCTCAATAATCACTTATAACTCTTATCACTTATCTACATAAAATGCAAGTTTTAATGTTTTATCATTTACAAATATGGATCATTGACCCTTTTTTACGTAGTTACAAGGTTTCTTCTTTCTGGTAGAGACTTCCCTCTTTTTCTTTTCAAAAATTCTTGTAAATCACTTTCTGTATGAAAAGCTGAAAAATAACTATGCTAATATAAAAATGTTTATGACTAAGGCTCACGTGATGAGGGGACATGACTTCGCTCCCGATAGGTGACGGTTGTCCTCTCCTAATAGGCGATATGGTGGGTTCATTACCAGCACTGCCATCTTCGTTTGTATTCAACTTGTACAAACTCTGAGCTGAAAAAAAAATTAACAACCAAAAATTATAATTTAGAATGTCAAAAAATGTTGGTTGTCTGTAAAGTCGGTTTACGGACGATAATTTTACGTGATAACGTCATAAAAAAACATTGATGCAAAAATACATATTTTATGAATTTAATTGAATTATTCTATATAGGCATAAAAAGATGCGTCACAAGCCGAACGCTTAGTGCCTGCGCGCACTACGGTTTTTCACCGCATAATTTTTTTCCTCAAATTTTGTAACGTATGGAATTGTATGGAAGCGCGCGCACTAAATCGGATAAGTGCCTTAGGCGCTCGCCTTAGTAGTCCGGTGAAGCTGTTAAGACCTCGCTTAGTCAATAGCGTAGACGGTTCGAAAAAAAAAACAAAAAAGCGCGCGCACTACGGGCAAAATTCCGCACCGGTTACAAGATTCGCAGCTACGGAAAAAAATCCGCGTGCAAGGTTACCGGCTTATGCAATTTCCCCCCAAATTTAGGGAATCAATAAGTGAAACTGGATTCTTTTGGGGTCCACGTTTTAGGGGTTTTTTATTAACAAGTATAGACATAATACATGTCCATATATACATGCCCTGAGATAATACAATACGAACAATCATATCTATGACCTATCACTAATCTTTTTTCGCGAACGCAATGATAGATCACATGCATTTTCTATCCAAAATTTTGTCAAAAATAATATTCAAATTAGGTTTTCTATCGAAGTGCTGTGAAGTGATTTCAATGAATCAATTATTTTCAAAAAATGTGCATTTAAAAAAGTGATATTTCGATAAATGTATACCTTGTAGTAATTATTTTTTAAGACTTTTAGCTTTAGAGGTAAGTATTTTTTTGTGAGTTAGTATCACTGTACGCTAGTCGAGTCGGTAGTGCTTGAACCACGAAGGAGGGATTTCGTCGGCACGCGCTTACGATTATGATGACGCGATGGGTTCGCAGGTGGTAGACGATTTCGATATTGATGCATTAATTATACAGTTTCAGAACAGACCAGCAAGTTATCGAATCGTCAAATGATTGTATATTCATACTGTAGTACTCAAAAAAAATGTTGGATACATATATAAATCATTATATTTTATAAAACAGAAACCCTTTATAGGTCTCAGTGCTGTTATTGGATGTACTCAATATTGCTTTCGTTTGTATTTTTTTGTATCTTTCAATAATAAATAAATCCTAACTCGGACTTTGGTTTTGTAATCCATGGCCGTGTTTCTTCCACGACGATCGTAAAACGAATGACGTGATTTGCGGAAAGTCTACCGTAATGCGCGGGGCTTATGTTGCGGATTTTTTTTCGTTCCGGAATAAAAATCGCACCACACCTAGTGCGCGCTCGGCCTTAGGCTGATCGGGCTTCTCCATCACTTGTTCCGCGTTCTCGCTTGCATGCTCGTCTCAGTCGGAACGTGATAATGAGTTATGCCTTTTTCATGCATGCAGCCGGCGTCCATCGATTTATAAGACGTTATCACGTCAAAAATCGCAGAAAATTTAAAAACCATAACGAGCACGTCGATTAGTATAAAGTAGAAATAATAAAACGACTGACAATGTTGTGCCGAGAGTAGGTGCGCGAGCATAACACTAGCTTGCGGCAGCGTAGGCTCGGACGCGACGGCGGTCAGTGGCGGGGGGCGGCGCGGGGGAGGGCTCGGCGCGCTCTCCGACACTACGCCGCTTGACGACGAACGCGACCGCATACGAATCGCTCCCGGATTCGACTCGCGGCCCTGGAAATCGGTCACTTCATTGTAACTACACCTACTTACCGTTTTATTATTTTCGAGCGTTTGCCAATGTTTCATCGAGCGTGCGAGGGTATTTAATTTCTTCATTTCCACAGACATCTGTTGGTGAACATAAATGAGATCCTGTAGTGAAGCCCGATTTAATATAATCAAGATAAAACACAGTGATGCCGAAAAAAAAAACACCACGAATAAATAATCCAAACTACATACGTAATTGTGCAATATCATTCAAAATAAAATTACGTGGATAAAAATTGTTATATTACGAAATTTGAGACTGCTGCAATAATTTCAATGCATTATCTCCGGTCACTAAGCAACGTCTCGACAAATAAATTAAATTAATTATCTCCAAGGCGGTAAAAGTTATAAAGTTGAAAAAATGGAATAAACGATAACGAAGCAGACGAAAAATAAATGAGATAAAGCAAACTGAACATAATTTCGTATAGGTAGATAAAAATGAAAATAGGTACATTGTACCACGCGTCAGGGAAATGGGTGTAATTCTTACGTTACAATCATAAACCGTCCACCGTTCAAAACGACACATGTCGTCGCCGCGCCCACACTGATAACGTTGGCGGCTTGGCGTGATGATAACACGTGACTCTAATTTTAAATGCTGACACAACAATAATATCATACAACTCTACTTTCGAGTTATATACGCAAAGTTGAATATTTGTTACTTTAAAAATAACTTATTTTGTGGATAGATTTCGATTTAAAGTATACATTTAATGAAGTTGTTAATGTCTTGCTAGGCCAATAGCGTACTCAGTTCGAAAAAAAAAAGTTTGAATATTAGAATGCATACCACTGCAAGTACATTTATAATTGTATGAATATTAAACAGAGGTCAAATTATAATATTCCGTCTATTTCCGTCATAATTATAAACTGTAGGATATTCTAATATATCATCTTGAGATATTCTGTTGTATTAACGGCTTTTTTGTACCTCAGATACATATTAAAATCTTATCATGATTATATAAACATATTTATCCTTAATGTTCTTAATTGTTTAATTTTATTGTAAAAAAGTGATAAAGCAAAATTTGACGATCACATAAAGCCTCACACACACGATCGATTTCTAAATGATGGCAAGTGTACATTTAAAATAAAAGGTAATACTTACCCGAGCTGCGTGCTTTGAGACGGTGGTGTCGTGCGGTGCGGGCACTGCGGACGAAGGAGCGGGCGGGAGCGCGGGTGCGGACGCAACAGCGAGCGCGGGTGCGGGCGCGGGCGCGTGTACGCTCACAGGCGCAGATACCGACCAATCCGCATTAAGCTGCGAGCCTAACGGTAGGCTATGAGAACGGAACTGGTCCTTCCCGCGAGACACGACACTTCCAGATATAGTCGCGTTACTTGAACTGACAGCTTTCCCCACTACGTTCATCTAAATAAACAACAACATACTATTTGTAACCACCGACAAAAACGCAACAAAACTTTTTATATTTACAATTTGTAAGATGTCTTCTCGCAAGTTGTCATTCTATTTGTACAATGAATTTTTGTACAATGTACAATTTTTCTCGATGAAATAACGGCAGTGAACAATCCTCCAAACAGAGCGTGCTCACGCCCACGCTAGCGTAACCACAGATCACGCCGCCGTGGTCTAGGGATAAATTTCGCTCCCGCACACCAGACTAGGCCCCCTCGGCAACGGCTCAAGCCTAGGTCTGTTCCCTCGGTCGAGCCGAACCTGAGGCGAGCCGAACATGAGGAGATGGGTCGGGGGACCAATCTCCTCATTGCACAGGTGAGGCCCATGAGGGGAGACGACTGGTTGTGTACCCAGTAGTCTCTCTATAGTAGGACGAAGCCTGACGTTCATTCGCCAGGCGGTTTCTCAGGTAGACAGCAGGTTCGATTCCTGGCCGCCCCTACCATGCGGCGGACGGTACACCGTGGGGTTTTAGTCCGTGCGAGTCGGACATAATCCACTCTCTCCCCCGAGAGGGTGGCGTATCCATAAAGGATTTGGCGTGGAGCCCTTGAGTACGCTGCTCGCGCGATACAGTGACACAAAATCTTACATCACTGCGACAACATTACACATATCACCTCCACACGCATGCACGCACGCATACATGCTTACACATGCAAGTGGAATGGTTTTATCTTTTTTCCCTTATCAAACTGAAATAGTTTAGAATATTATCCGATACGAAATATATATAAGAAAGAGTTATTGAGGTATGTATGCTTGGTACACATATATGTTTCAACAACTCATATATGTATGAATAGTTAGCTTAGCTCACATAGGTCGCGAAATGCATGTATCATGCAACAGCCAAAGCCGAGGTGTGCCGTGCACCCTTGAGCTAGTTGTCAAAAAAAAATTGGCTGAGTGCCTTAAGCGCTCGCCTTAGTAGTCCGGTGAAGCTGTTAAGACCTTGCTTGGTCAATAGCGTAGTCAGTTCGAAAAAAAAAAAAAACTATTTGTACAACTTTAGCCGCCTTTAAGTTTTCTTTATTATCCCGATATGGAAGGATTTGAAAGAAATAGTAGACATAAACACTTGCAATGCAATGTATAAAGGTAGTACAGCCACGCTGAAGCTATTACTGGTTTCAGCATGAATGGGTCGGCTCACTCGGGGTAGTACCACCCGACCCACAGAAAACCGACGTGAAGTAACAGTGCTTGCATTGTTGCGTTTCGTTCGGTCAGTGAGAGCGCCGGAGGCCCACTTCCCTTCCCCCTACCCCGTCCCCTCTCCCTCTCCTCCCTCCCCCCAAACAAAGGGCTGACAACGCACTTGCGACTCCTCTGGTGTTGCAAGTATCTATGGACGGTGGTGATCACTTAACATCAGTTGACCCACCTGTTCGTTTGTCACCTATGATATAAAAAAAAATTACCAAATTTTAAAATAGTTCTTTCGTACTTTGGTAGTAAGCTGTTGCTACTTTGTTAAAATTTAGTTACACAAATGAAACTTTTCCATTATCAATTTCGTCGATCTCGAGGTTCATAACCATTACATAATTAGGACATTGTAAAATATTTACTTGTGTTATGGTGGCCACAGCCGGCGGAGAAGGCATCTTAAAGGAACGCACGTTACTAGTGCTCGGAGTTGATTTTCCCTTGTATGTCTCAACTGGGTTTTGTTGCAAGTACTGCATTTGTGGCGGAGACTGACGAACCGGTCCAGGCCGGGTATCATAACCCGTAGGTGTCAGAGGTCCCGATTGGGTCATCGGCGGACCGTAGGCTTGATATTGGTTGTTCGGTATTTGGTTCGAGTAATGCCCATGTCTCGGCCTCTGCTTCTCACGGCTATATCCGCTCCGACCTTGTACCACGATTGTCGAAGCATATTTGGGATTCTGAACGGGTTGCTGTAAAAGAGAAACAGTCTCCGGTGCTGTCTGTGACGGTGGGACACCTGCGAGCAGAAAATATTTATAACAGTGCAATAAGTAAAGATTCAAAATGTAATTAAAACACTTTGAATACCAACCTGTGTTGTATTTGTTGTAGCATGGCTCCGATTGAGTTATAATCTTTGTCGCAGGTACATATTGTAATCTTGACGATTTGGTCGTGTACATATTTACATGCATCTGCTGCGGCTCTGACGAATTTGTATTCTGCTGTTCATATCCAACAACGGGTTGAAACGAAGGGAGCATATCTTGTGAGTTAATATTATTTTGAAGATCCGCTTGCGTGAATAATCTTCCGTTGTCGTACATGCGCAATTGCTCATTTTTTATTCTTTGATCAGAGACAGGCATCATTTGAGTATTATTATTAGTACCTTCAAGTAGTAAATGATTGTTATAACCAATGTGTATGTGGATTTTTATTGATATACGAAAAAAATTATGGATATTTACCAGGAATAGACATTTGACTAGTGGGCAAGGTCACGATACTGGAGGTCTGACTCCCAGTTAGAAATTCTTGAGATGTATAAGAGTCCACTGACATACCACTCCTATACATAGGATCTTCTGAAGATAACGTTGTTTCTTCCGGAACAGAAGGTAAACGAGGTGCTAATAGAAGATCTAAAAGAAAGATTAATTGGTAAGTTATAGTAAACCCACATCACCCATTAGAATTGTCTAAACCATGCATATATGTATGTACTGTATAACACTTTCCAGAGCAACCTGATAATTTACCTTGTAATGGTTCCAATGTGTCCATAAAATCATCAAGATTAGGCTGCAGTGGACCTAAGCTTGGTTGAATGAAATCTGCTAAGCCCGCTCCTCTCGCTGAAATTTTAGATGTGTAGTTATGAACCGCCGGGTTCTCTGCACTGTGATCATTGTCAAAAAGAGTTGTATTATTCAAGTTATAACATTATAATAATTCAGAAGAGCCAATTAAGAAGAAAAACCAATGGTAGATTAAATTCATAAGAACAATTATGCCATTTCTTATTATTGACCTAATGATGATTAGTATTTACTGATAATATATGCAATTGTCAATAGATGTTTAAACTGGTCAATTTTGTTTCACATATAGCTATTTTACATTCCTTACCACTATTATAAATGCTAAGTATTAGCCCGCTGAAGCTATGAAGGTCCATAAGGCCAATAACATAGTCAGTTCGAAAAAAATGTGCTAATATCAAACTCATATTAGCATATTTTCGAACTGACTACATTATTGGCTTATCATGTTATTGCGCTTTAACTACTGAACTGATACATAATGATAACGATTAATGATGATAACATAAGGTCCTTTCATCCAGAAAATAGCACTGCTTCCGAGGGATAGGTCAAATCTGCATAAACAAATCCGTGAGTGAAAACTAATAATATACAAATTGCCGCAATGTAGGAAAAAGTTTACCAATTTCTCTGCAATCCGGAAACGCAAAGGGTTGATGGTTAGTTATGGTAGAAAACAATGTGTCAGTCATGAAGTTGAGATAGTCCTCGTCCGTTAGCATGTTGCTGGCGAGGTCGCTGCAATGCGAGAACGATTCCACCGTATCCATGTCCGATATCTGCACATTTGTTACAATTTTACCTAAATTTAATCCATATAAATTCATTGAATATAAATGTAATCATAACAATGTTTACCGCATCCTGGACAGAAGTATCTCCTTTGCCAAGGAGACGCATAATATGAAACTTGCGCCATTTTTTGTATTCAGCTTTCACTGCTTCGGCTCTTCTCTTCCAATATTTTCCCTCTAATATCGTTGTCTAAAATAAGAATAGAAAACGAATACACAACCAATAATTTATGTTAATTGAAAAAATCTTTATTTATAGTATACATTTATAAAATATAAAATACATTTATATCAGTAAGCTATTATTATATATATTACAAGATTACAAGGAGATTGACTTTGTCAACTTACCTCTGGTTTGACGTGCGTGTCAACGTCTAATGGGGACGCGAATTGGCAAACCAAAGTATTTTGTTTCTTTATAACTGTGAACCATTTGTAAATATACATATTTATAAAGATGATATAATAAATAACCATTTATACCACATATAGTTAATAACTCATCTGAAGTCTATCCAGTTTACTTATATTAAATATATTTGCCGATCGGCAGATTGAAACTGATATGAATTTAGGTAAGTACAATCGTATCATTAAGATTTTGCAGTAGGTAACCTTGGGTTTGTTTTCAGGTTGAGGGGTCAATCTTTATCTTTTAATATGACAAAGTTCATGAATGGATATAATATTTGTCTATACCTGATGTTTATTTTTATTTCTTATTTAATTTGATATAGTATTAAAAATAAATAACCTACAAAACGTGTACCTATTACTTAGACGCATTTATTTCCATTTATGGTTAAAACAGACAATTTATAACCAGAGATTAAATATAGTAATTGCTAATATTTATTATTATCTTTGCAAAGATTTTATCAATTTTTTTTCATCGATACATGCCGTCAGGCAATGTTTAATAGTACGTAATAGATAGATACAAGAAATATTATTATTGTACTAAGTCTTACTCGTTTTTCCTAAAGACAATAAAAAATAATATATTCTGTTCTATATCACGATTAAATCGATTTCCTAAAATAAAAATAGAATAGAAAGAAATTAGAATCTGTGCAGCTATTTATGTGAACTGAAGGTCAAATATACTTGTATGTATAAAATAGGTCCAAATTTGACACATAATGTTTGTTGATCAACTTTTTTTTCTAATATTAAAATAATTATAATAAGGTACCTTATATTTAAAAAAAAAAGTAACATAAATTGTATAGTTCTCGTTTCTGGAACTAAAAAATAAAACAATTAAAGTGATGTGAAAATATCATCAATCTATATTGTAAAACCTAGTTCCATACATTTATATAAAAAAGCTATATAATTGATTATACACTTATTTTTAAATGGTATCTTTATACCATAGTTTCGAAACAAATCAATATTTATGGGAGATCATAATATTACAAAACAGAGTTTTCCCCAAGAGCTTTGATATCAAACAAGGTGCCACCACTGCATATGAGACATTCATATAGTATAGTTTTCAAATGTATCATAATATCTCATATATTTAAAATTGTTTATTACATTTTAATTTTTCATACAGCTAAATCTATACTAATATTATAAAGAGGTAAAGTTTGTAACATTGTAGGGGGTAATCTCTGCATCTACTAAACTGATTTTGAAAATTCTTTTACCAATAGAAAGCCATGTTATCTGTGAGTGTCATAGGCTATATATTAACCCGAAAATGTAAAGACTTTTTTGTGGAAGTCTGATTTGCAAAATAAGTCCGAGAATAAACGGTTGAACGAAAACGTTTCTTACGAACACTGCCTTAACAATTAGAGATATATGATTGAGTTCTAGAGAAAGAAAAGTTGCAGAGCTTGATACTGCTTACACAAAAGTCAACGACAGCATATGTCTAACTTCAAGGGTTTTTTTATTATCAGGCCGGGGCAATGTCCGTCCGTGCCTGCTAGTTATCAATAAAATAAGTAACCATCAAATTGTAAAGATTAAAATAAAATTTATAACAATATCAATGGTGGAAAGGCGAATAGGATAGCATGCAAAAATTGTAAATGGATTGTAAGTGTATTAGCCTTTCTACAATAGATATTGTATATACCAAATTTCTTGGCATCAATTTCTTAACTTAAAGAACATCACAAAATATCATGTCACTGTCAAAAATTTACAAACCCTCAAATAAATAAAGAAGTACAACATAAACTCACATTGCATGTGCCAGCATCTCCATATGACGTTGTTTAACCTGATCTTGTCCTTCCACCGGAGTTTTATACCTTTGAAACGATTCCATTTTGGTGATGTTAGTTTTTGTCTGAGAATAACAATACAAATAAAATGTATTTCAGAGACCAATAACTCACCATGCTTTTGCTACGTCTAATTGTCACTAGCTAAGATTGGAGAGAAGCACTTTCATAATTAAATTAACTATAAAATTCCTCGAGTTCATAAGGTACATCTTGACACGAAAAGAATATAAAGTAAACATTATTTCAAATTGAAGAAATAAATTATACTTTCTGGCAAAAGTACAGACTTAAATGATAAACTGTACTAAACTGTTGAAATATAAATTGTCAGACAATCAAAATGTTAAGCCAGTTATCAACTGTCGCTATCAATAAGTGATCTTAAGCTTATTGCAAATAACATTTTGATAAGAAAGAAACATAGACTGTATCTTATCTATCATTTCTACCTGAATAAATATTAGCCAGAAGTCAAACTAGAAAAATAATGTTACAAAATTATATATTTAATTTGGAATTTTTAGTTTTTCATTGCATTAAAATAAGAGTTCAAGAGTTTTGCAAAATGTCAAATGGAATTTTATATAAATAAAATCTAGACAAACAAAACTATAAAAAGTGGTATAAATAGTGATAATTATTTATAATAGACTTAGTTATAATTTATTGTAACTTTTTTATTACAACAATACCACTGTACCCTTGATCATGTTATCAGAAGGCCAAGTATGAATTGCAAAGATATTATAATATGTAAGAAAAAATATAATAAAGTACATATCAATTTACAATATATCATAATTTTATTTTAATAACAAAAAAGTTCTGTTACCAAATCCTTTTTTTTATTTACAATACTATTTATAATATAAAAATCTTATTTTCTATGCATAAACTTGTTTACTGAAAAAAACCAATCTGGATTTTTTTTTCTCAAACTGACTATGCTATTGACCTGGTAAGGACTTCGCAGCTTCACCGGATTACTAAGGCGAGCGCTTAAGTCACTCAGCCGATTTTGTTTAGATAGCACGCTCAAAGGCCCTTGGCACACCTCGGCTCGGCTCAGCTGTTAACTGAGAAGCCCGAACTGACCTAGCTAAACTATTCTAAGCTATTCATACATATATTCGTTTGTGAATCACACAATCGAAATTGCATGATTCACAAACGCGTTCGTGTATATCGGAAATGAAACGAGCTAAACTATTCGATTCAGTTTGATAAGGGAAAAAAAACAAAACCCTTCCACCATGTGTATATATGTGCACGTGTGTGAGAAATGATCTCATGTGTGAGTATAAGTGATGTAGGTGAGTCACTGTATGTGACGACCTCGGCTCGAGATATCACTGAAGAACTGCTATATGTGCGGGGACGAAAGAAGGGACCTTCCCTCACGGCGGGGCTACGCGTGCGAGGGCGCATGTTAAAAAGATCAAATTTGAAAGTTAATTGAAGGCCTCTGCGCCGGAATCCAAAAATAGAATTACCAAAATTATTAATACTTGGTCATTTTAGGGGAAGATAGATGTAAATACACGGGTTTACTCTATCTTATATGAATTATTTATTTTTGAATGGCAGCGCGCCCCAGTCGTTATAGCGTAGCCGCGATGACGGGCAACCTATGGATCGCCGTTATGGGACCTAGTTGAGGATTTTTGGATGACTCTTTGTACGCAGAGATCTCAGAGATCTCGTGGAAAATCAGTAACTGACCTGCATAATCAATACTTGACAAGGAGAAGCAAAAGGCGGTGTCAACCTGTGAAGGCTTAGCCGCCTGAGATCTGGGATTGGGTTGGGACGCAAGCTTAGGAGCCCATGGTACCTGAGAACACTCCATGGTGGAATGGTCGCCGAGGCACTTAACGCACCTGGGTCTCAGGCGACAGTTTCGTGCGGAGTACACCTAACACTTCTGACACTGCGAGGGTACGGACGTTTTGCGCGGCGGCTCGACGATAACGCCGGAGAGGCCGCAGAGGGTCAAAATATCGAAAATCGCTTTCCCTTGATGGGTGCGACCGAGAACGATTAGTACCATGTTGTATAGCGCCTTGGTGCAAGGAGAGCACCTCACCTCTATGCACCTCACGAACGTATATTCTGTCCGTTGAGGTCGTCGGAAATGTCATCGGTCGAGATTTCGGCGGGGACTCTACGGATGACAACCCGTTCTTCCTCGAGCAAATAAGTAAAATAACCGTACTTGTTCTCCCGAAGGAAACGAGTCAGGTTACGATGGTCGTTGGGAGTTGCTCTTTTTAGGCGCACTATCGTCCATCGGCCATCTATCGTGGGACGTTTGCTTGAAGGCATATGGCATTCACTATCGGAGGAGTTTACGCGAACCCTCCCGTAAACGCTCCCGCTTATGGCGGCGCACGACGGCGATGAAGTTGTCGATCATGGAGGGAGTAGACTCAAGCACCATATTGGAGCCTTTCTCGAGATCGGGTCAGGAATCTGTAACGTCTAGCTCCGAGAAAGAGTTCGACATGAGGAGCGTGGAAGCAGGGGATGCGTTCAGATAGGACGCGTACCCTATGGGTGAAGGCGTCGTAGTTGGCAAGCAACCAAGTGCACACGTCCGATACGAATCCGCAGAATCGGAGAAGCTCACCTTCTAAAAGATATAATATGCTGCACGGGGACAGAAGAAAATATACTGTTTTCATATAGCTAATATTAATGTACCAAGAGTTTCCTTTTCATAAAAATGTAAAAAAAAAATCATTTCAATAATTAATTTGTTAAAATGTCAAAAATAATTTGTCAATACTAACATAACTTCAAAATACAACTAACTGTGAATACATAGAAGAAGTTATCTTAACATATGACCTATGTCTTTTGTACGGGCTACGATGACCTCCCCTTATCTTTGGAAACTAAGCCTAGTGGAAATATTCTGTTTCCTTATTTCAACACATTTTTAACAATCCTAGCTAGACTAAGTCAAACCTGCACACTCAAAAAGATTAAGCTGTTAAAGTTGTAGGCTAGATGAACTTATCATTATAGGAATTTTATTAACAGTAACAGTAAACATAACTTTAGATGATTCACTCACTATTACATCTAACATATAGTAGATAATAATCTATCTTATAATACAAGCCCACTTAAGTTTTTCTTTGTATCATTATAAAAAGTATCATGTTCTATTCTTCAACATAATCAATTTCAATACTAAATTTTATTATAATTCATTCACCCTTTCAAGAGTGATTGATGAACAAACATATCTTCAAATGTGTATTAGATGTATGTGCAACTTAAATTGCACTTGCTTTTTAAAAGCAAAAGATGATTTTATTCGCATCCTGAATTTTGAATATTTTTTGGTACTTCCTCAACACTAGTTATTTGTATTTACTTTGTCTTATTTATAAAGATATTGAATAAATAATATATATATATTTGAATAAAGGCAATAAGTTCTAAAATATAAATATACGGACAAACCTAATTTGTAATTATCTAAAAATACGTAGGAATTTTCCAATAATTTCACCAAAGGTGATGAGTTTTACAATATCTGTAACAAAAAATATTTAAATTGAAGACTTAGCGACTTACCTATAAGCCAATGTCATACATTTGAATAACTTTGTAAGAGAGACTTCGATAGAAAGTTGTTGATGATGTTTACATTCTTCCTTATCATTAGGCGTAAAAGGCTTTACCGAAGTAGGTACAGTATAAGTAGCGACCACTGACACTTTCTGTGTGTTTTGTTCTTCGTCAGGAACTGATACCAAGTCATCGAAATCGTCTTGGGCTTCAGCTTCAAAATGTGACACCATGAAGTGTCCAGAGTGTATGGTCTCTTTTCCTGGACGTGCCTGACATTTTTCCACATCGTTCATTGTGATTCGATTAAATTGTCATTAATTACAAGCGGAAATTAAATATAGTTACGTTGACAATAATAAAAATCTATTTTAACTCTTGAACTTATCCATATTTCTTCTTATGATGTCGCTCACACACATTGTTTTTTCCATCTGACAAATTATGATATGGTGTTGCCAAATGCTTATTGTACACAGATTAAAATAAATGAATAAATTTATTGTGTATTGGATAAATGCTAGAATGAATCTAATAGATATACCTATGTGCAATGATGTTGTTTAAAATAGTACTTCTGTAGTTATCGTAACCATACCGTATTGATCAGAATTACGAATTTTCAAAATAAAGAAAAAGTTTCTTTAATTTTTTTACCAATAAAAAAAAATATTGTGAAAAAAATATTTTTTTCATCTATCATTTGCTTTAAATGTGGTTTCAGAAAAAAAAACAATTATCAAAGCTATTTTCATCGTTATGGTTTAGACTTTTCGGAAAAATCAAGAATATCTGGATAATTACCATTCTTGATAAGTTTTTATTATATAAATTTTTGACATTTTTTGCAAATACTCCTCTTGACTGTACTGTGCGTAAGGCCGAACTTGCCGTATTGCATATAGGGATGATCGATATTAGAAAAACATCGATGTTGACATCGATGTTAACATCGTTTAGAAAGTATCGATGTACGATAAACATTGACAGCAAAACATCGATGTCTAAATACATCGATGTTTTCGCTAGAAAATAAAACTATTGTACATATTAAATGATAATGTTATTGAAAATACAATATTTAACATTCCCAATACTTTTTGGACACACTCTGCTAAAAATTAACATCGTCAGGTGTTTTCCCTTAAGTCCTCCCTTCTATTCCCAAAAAACAACAGCAATTCATGCTGTTGCCAGCAATTATATTGAAACTAATGTCAAAATATTTATGTATTTTCATTACTCAAAAAGTCGCTAGAATTAGCTATTTTTTTGAAGCTACTAGTTTACAAAAAAAATGTCGTTAAAATATCCAATATCCGCTAGATCTAGAGACTACCTCACTAAAATGGCAACAGTGAGAAAATACAAAGAAATAACTATTCGTGTGGCTTACTTTGATTACGTTGATAAGTGTCATCTAGTGTAAAATAGTTGAACTTGATAGTTATCTAGTCAAATGCTAAAGCTAAATGGCCCTAAAGGATATATTGATATTTCGATATTTTATTCCAAATACATCGATGTGTCGATATTATCGAAATCAAAACATCGATGCAAAAACATCGATGTTTTCTTGCTGAACATCGATGTTTAGTCAACATCGATGGATATCGATCATCCCTAATTGCATAGTTACACGCCGACTGTAATGCATGTATCTAGCAACACCAATGTTGTCGTCACTTTTTGAATTTTTGTTATATTCACATCGGAATGTTCTTACATAAATAAAAATCAATTTATAGTGTTATTAGCACCAAACAATTACTATGAGTTTGCCTACAGGTAATTCTTCACCAAAATTTAGAAATGTGTTGAGTAAAACCAAACAATCTCCTATAGAAATAAAAGAAAAAATGAGAAAGGTAAGGTAGTATTTTTAAAATTAATGAATTGTTTTAAATATTCCTTCATTATTGATATTAATTTTACTAGTTTACTATTAATTACTAGCACTAGTCGTACTATTTAAATCAAATACTAATTAAAGTTTACTTTTTTCTGTTTCCAGAATTACAAAAACAAAGTTCAAAGCTCTAGAGGAATGCTATTAGATAAATTCAGAGAGTCATTTAACGAGGAAGATTTGTGTAATACATTGACCGATTTATACAAAAGTGTGATCAATTATTCTGAGGAAAACAATGATATAGAAGAAGTTTTCTTTGAGCAGTTTAAAAATGAAATTATTCAAGAGGAATTTGAATGGTGTGTATGATTTAAAATATATTCTATATCTTTATTTTGTCATTCAAAAGGAGATTTATATATTGTTTCTTAAAGTTGTAGTGAAAGACATACCTATTCCAAACATGATATGTGTGTAGTACAACAATATGCATAAGTAATTAAAAGCAGCACTTTGAAAAGTCAAGTTTTCTAGGAATAACAGATGCTTGAAGATTGTTATGTTTAAGTAGGCCTGCATGACAGCGGTGACCGGCGATGGATAGTGTGTCACTCGGTGGTCACCATTGTTTTTGGATTGTACTCTGCTTACCATAAGGCACAGTACAGTCATTTTGCCACGCTACAATAAAAAGTAGGCACCTGCAATGGGCGAGTACTGCGCATGGCAGCTCATTGTTATTTCCACATTATTTTATTATTAGTCTTTATTATACATTGTTTATTTTGTCAATTCTTTTATTGTCAAATATTGTATCCATTCCTAGTATTCATTACTCTAATGTTGCTAAGTTTTTTACTGACTGTAACCCTCTACACATATTCTATTTTTATCACTTTAAAATATTCTTGCTGGGCTCAGTGAAGGATATTCGTAAAGTAGCTTCCAAAGCCGTTACTAGTGTACATAATCAGAGTCAGATCTTTTATTTTCCACAGTATCTTCTGAAAGTCGTAACGCTGACACGTCTCTCTAAAGTGGCGAAAATTGAACACGCAACCTTCTATAAAGTCATTGGTGTGGATGTAAAATAAATAAAAATGGTGTTGGTGGGTTTATATGTAAAAAATCAGAGTTTATGTCGAAATTTAAATTGAGAAAAATAAAACATGACCTTTTCTGAGAAACTAAAAAGAATTGATCACTTAATAGCCCTCAATATTATATTATAATATCATTTCTACTTCCTTCCTTCCTTGTGAATTACTTTATCCACTGGTGACAACCGCATAAAGATCCGTTCAGTAGTTTTTGAGTTTATCGCGAACAGACAGACAGACGCGGTAGGGGACTTTGTATTATACTATGTAATAAAGTAAATGTAGCATAACAAGCCACACTATATAATTATTTTTATACTATACACATGAGCCTTTATATTAAGTACACTAAGTGCTCTAGTAATGCTCATTGCCATTGCCATGTTTCTGAATTATAGGTGATAATTATATAGTAATTGATGTCAATATCATGTATTTTTAGAAGAATTACATTTGTTGTGATATTATTTTATCTTGATATCTTACAGGTGGCTGAAAGAGTATGAAACATCACAAATGGAAAATGTCGATTGGGCAAGTATGGAAGAAGAAAATGTCATATGCCCAATTTGCAAAAAAGCAAACTTCAAAATTGAAAATAATACTGTGTCATGTCCATCTTGTAATATAATGATCAAATCACAAATGTCTATTGGTGAAATAAGAAATTCAATTTTAGATTCTGTACAAAAACATGGCATTCTTTGTAGTGAAGACTTACAATTTTCTGTAATTTCTGAAACCAATGAGAAACATATCTATGCCATATGTATTAGTTGTAACGAAATGAAAGCTATTATATAGAAATATGGGATACTATTATATATTATATCAGCTTGTAATGGGAAAACACTAAACTTATGCATAATTTGCCATCGATACTCTCAGTATTCTCGTAGACCAACTGTTATTCTGTTCTGTACTAAGTCTAGTTAAAGTATGCTAATTTACAGTATAATAATTTCGTTATTTTATGATTTAATTGTTTTTTAATCGTATCTACTGTCACTAATAATCATTGGGATTATTTTTTTATTGACAGCCAGACTAGACTATATTGACACTTGTGATCCTTGTCCACAATTTAGCTAGTGTCTTGTGGCCAATATGATAATCAAAGCATTTATAAAAAAAAGAGTGGTAAATAAAAAAACTTACTCTTAGATTCAAAAAGCGTAGAGATATTTTGATATTGACATATTGTTTGTAAAAACAGGGAAATGTAACTTGTTATTATATGTTTGAACTACTTTGTTTAAATTATTAGTTTGAAAATGTCGCTTAGACTATTCGTTAATTTTTGTTGCCGACACCCTGAAAAAAAGTTTCTATTTCATCAAAAAACAAGTGTAAGAATTATTTTTCCTGCCAAAACAATACTCGCTGTAAGACGATCCAAGTTTACTTTAGGGTAAAGACATGTTTTCTTCTTTCTTTAAACATGTATTTGTTATAATTTGCAAAATTTTATTTATTTGTCTTACAGCATTGTTAAATTTTAGAGTAAATAATATATTTAATTAAAAAGAAAACAAGAAACCATGATTTACCAAAAATGAACTTTTGGTTCGACGCATGTTGTTTCATCCTCGTGTTAAGTCTTCATGAAAACAAAGTTTTTAGATAACGCGTTCGCCGAAAAAACAATTGTAACGATCAGGCGAACTCTAAAGTGGCTATTGTAATTATTTATATTGAACAATTATTAATTTCTTTATTACTATCCATTACTTATTAATTTTGGTGTTTTACGAAAGTGTCTAATTTGTATACCTAATAAATAATATTTGTATTATTGGTATAAGCATAAGAAGCATACCTTGAGCAAGATCTTATTAAATGCGTGTTGCGCCCGCGCTTTTGTAATTGATCCTTTTTAGCTCCCGCACACATCGCGGTTCTCAGTGATATCTCGAGCCTAGGTCCTCCCCGCGCGGAGCCCTCGTGATATTATAATCGCGATACAGTGACTAACCTACATCACTTGAACACACATATGAGATCATCTCTCTCACACACGTGCACATATACACATGGTGGGAGGGTTTTGTTTCTTTCCCTCATCGAACTGAATCGAATAGTTTTAGTTCGTTTCAATCCGATATACACGTATTCATTTGTGAATCATGCAATTTCGATTGTATGGTTCACAAATGTAAATATGTATGAATAGCTTAGAATAGTTAGCTAGGACAGACGCGTCTTTTTCCAGGTAACAGCCCAAGCCGAGGTGTGCGTGCACCCTTGTGTATGTTACCTAAAACCCAAACCGGTTGTGTGCCTTAAGCGCCAACCTTAGTAGTCCGGTGAAGCTGTGAAGACCCTACCGGGTCAATAGCGTAGTCAGTTCGAGAGAGAAAAAAAAAATTCTTATCCTTTATTCTATTTTTGTTTATATCGATATGTTGAGAGTGAGAGAGATAGAGTAACCTAACCTAATTACTAAAATATTGGATTTTTAACAATACAATCATTTCTATCCGTATTTTAATTGAATTTTCAAGGATATTCACTAGTGTGCCCTTAAGTAACAAAAACTGAGAAGCAAAGACTAATAAGAATACACTAAGTATTTGAGAACCATGCCTAAAATTACTTATTTTTAAATAAACCGTACCCATAATTTACCATCAATAAACCATTACGAAGTATAATTCCTATATTTTTTTTATTGTAGCACGGCAAAATGATTGCACTATGCCTGATGGTAAGCACGGTACAATCCAAAAACAATGGCGACCACCAAGTGACACACTATCCATCGCCGGTCGCCGCTGTCATGCCGGCTTGCGAAAAGCTGAAGATGCACACGCTGATACCCAAACGCGACACGCAGGAGCGAATCACTATGACGGGCTTTTTCGCCATATGGTGGTTGTGACCCAGTCAGGCTGTAAAACCCTACCATCCCTTTCGCCATTGCCTCGTTCGTTATTCAGCAGGGTGCACCACGTGCAGGTGAGGTTGGCTTGGGTGTCTCAAGTCTTATGATGTTATTCGATACCCCTTACACCCCAAAACTATTAATGACTTTTTATTATTAATAATAAGCAATATAGCCTTGCAGTCATTATACAAGTGGATTATGGGAGTACTGTTGTCTATTGATGCATCGGGACCTGGCCCTAAAACGGTGTACGGAGTGACCGCTGCAAAACGCATGAACGTATTTTAGTCATATTTGACGTAATCTGCGATTCTCTAGACTAAATGACGATTTCAATTTTTATACATCGTTTCACCTCTATTTGCAGACGTTCAAGCTAACCGACTTGTAGGTACTAACTCTCGATTCTGACCAGTCACAGCATCTCTGTGAAGCTCATTAAGATTAGCATAGAAAAATTACAGTCCTCGTCAATCGTTTTGGCCGTTCTGAATCCAATTCGGACTTCCGTATGATACATTCAAGAGTTAATTACAAAACAAAATATTATTAGAGGAATCTAAAATTGACATTTATTTATTCTTGAGTTGCCTGGACTTTATATATATTGTATATTATATTCACACCTAAATTTAAGTGCTCATCTATATTCAGAGCATTCAAAAAAATTGGCGAGGGCTACAAAACTACATAAAGGTACCATTCACCTAATTCTTTGAGAAATGTTGCCAATCGTTCGCCAAACTAAACGGCCACCACAACAGATGCACTACACCACACCATAGAGATACACACACTACACTAGGGGCAATATCTCGCTCCAAGTAAGATCCCAAGTCATATATAGTCACATATTTCTTAAATTTTAGGGATCGATCGGGATAAGGCTTAGGTAGAGACGCCGGACCATATGTAACTAACATATGTAGCATAAGTCTAATACATGTTCACCTTGTTGAAGACAACACAGACAGAAAATACATTCATGAAAAAGGCATGCTAAAGGACTAGCAAATGAAAGAGCCACCATCAAAAGGCCCACACTGTCGTATGGATGTCTTCCTAGAACTCCTTTAGAGCACGAGTATTCGAGCTGATGTTATTATATAACACCTGCACTCTGGCGTTAGTGGTCATAAAACCCCACGTCGCAGACTTGGAATTAAATTGACTCTAATACCAGGACGTTTACCTAAGATAACATAGCATAGCTTATAAAGCTTATAGCTTAAAAATGCATTTATATAAATTTATAAATGCTTATAAATTTTAGGAGCGATTTATGTAAATTAGTACCAGTTAAAATATTATTTCATATAATTTTAGATACCATAGAGCTCAACTAAATAATATAGGTGACGTTGGTCAGAAATAGATTAAGTATAGGTTGTATAAATAAGGAACGGAAATGAAACCACAATGACAAAATAAAAATGACGTTTTAATTCAATTCATGAAGCATGGTAACCAGGTATATTATTTTTAATTTATTTCTTTTATCTTTAATAGTCCGGGTTATAACATTTCCTTACATGTGATTAATTTAATCTTACCAAACATTAGACTAAACGGTAACTTGTATAAAATGTACATTAATAATTTATACATCGTATAAACAGTACCATACAATAGACCGACATTATGCGGGTACTTATAATTACAATTGAATACATCCTTATCATAAAATGGTCAACGATGAGATTTTTTATATTCTATTAAAATTGGAAGTTTCAGTCATTTTATTGTAGGCATAATGTTATATAAATGAAAGATTTATCAAGACATTTTTAATATAAATCTGTTAAATAAATAAATTAAAATGAGATATCATTGAGCTTTATTGTAATAATGTGTTTTCGTAAGTAAAAGCTACACAGAACTGCAGAAGTGAAAAATAACAATCATGATTGTTTTTTATAACGATTTGCTGGATCAACATAACGAGAAAGATTGTCGATACGACAGTCTCGGGCTGTCCATATGGGAAAATTCCGCAGACCGATGTCTGTGCAAAGGCCGATGTGGTAGATATGCCGTAGATTGTATTTTATTTAAAAAAAAAACAATACGATACTCCTATGGTTTCAAGTGTAACCATTTAATTTCTTTTCCAGTCCCAGATACCCTATTAACTCGATTAAAATAAAGTTCTTTACTGTCAAATCGAGTGTCTAATTGGAGAGTGGGGGCCGACTGTCTTAAAATGGCCAGTTTCAGGTCCTAGTCCGGGTCTGCAATATAATGCGTCGCTTATATGAAAATGTTGAAGCAAAACTTCACACTTTTTTGGCGATATTTTCGTATAAGTAAACTATACAACGGGATTCTTCCTATCAAGATACTCAAATCCACATACAAACTTGAAACTTAAGCGAAACGTGGCCGACCTTTGAGTATTTTCAATAAATAATAGAATGAAGCGCCTTGTAGTGGTATTTACGTTCATAATTTACATATATACCTTGGACAATTTGTTATTTGTAATTCATATTGTATTCAGTGTCTGTAAAAACGGATCTACATTGTACATTGTACTCTACATATTGTACTTTACCATAATCATATTATGTGTCCAGTGATAACTACATAATATAGGTAAGTATTACAATGTATAATTTACATAAACGTTTTATATCTTGATATTAATAATTAAAAATAATAGGGTTTAGGGAAAACTGTAATCTCAAAGCAAAACAAAAAGTACAAATCGTCTCTAATAAAATCCGCATAGTGAAGGAGTTTATGATTTTTAAACGTATTATGAATACCGTTACCCTTTGCCACCTGTATGTATTCATCATAAATTATCTAAAGACATTAGAGACTCGTAAACATATTGAAATGGTTATCGTTTTCAACAATACATATGCATTACATTCTAAAAATACTTTTGTTCGAAAAATAAACATAAGTTACATAAATAAATTTGTCTGCAAATGAAAAAACAAAGAAATTAGAAACGATGTGTTGCGAACGAATGAGGACTTGGCATCAATATAAGCCTCGTATCGATAAAATTTACCGATTTTATCTCAATAACATTTTATTTTTCAACTAGATACGCACAGGCCCCTGGATCTACGATTTTTTCGAACCGGGCCAAAAACTTGATGTGACGCGCCTCTATTCAGCGTATGAGACAAACTACTTAAATAAAAATCTTATACACTTTCAGTAAAAAGACATCAATTGTTGACACGCCAAATTTCAAATCGGCATCTGAAGTCCACAAGTTTCTTTGTGCTGTAGACCTGTGTGGCGTCTTTTTCTTAGAATTCGACTGTGGCTAGGCGCTTCGTTGAGCACGTTTTTTTAATATTTTAAATAACACTAGCGGGCCCGGCAGACGTTGTTCCGCCCTGATTATGCAAAAATCCTTGACAAATTATATACTAAAACGTTCCTCATGAATCACCCTATCCACTGGTGAAAACCGCATGAAAATCCGTTCGGTAGTTTTTGAGTTTATCGCGAACAGACAGACGCGGTAGGGGACTTTGTTTTATACTATGTAATGATTATATTATGATTTTTGGAGTTCTTTTAAACTGTCGCCCGGGGCATAGGCCCCGGTTTGCACTCCAGCCTCTCCCACATATCCGGGGCTGGATACGCATTGTTCTAGTATAAGAAAATAGCCTAAGTATTAAAAAGTAAAACTAAAAATATCGGTATACGCGGGAACTAAATTAAACTACATTATCACGCTATATGTAGTAAGCATGGACATCTATATAGATAAGTGGCAACAACAACTACCACTTTTCGTTTATGTATTGAGATTAACTTCTCAGTTTAGGTACACCGCGTATTTCTTGTGATGTGTGAGTATCTCTTATCAAAATTATAGGATATTTAAGTGCAAAAATTCAACAAAATAGTATTTATATTCTCCTTTATAATTATAGTTGAAGAATAAATCTAAATCTATGCTGTATTGCGACTCGAAATAAAATACAATTTTTCTATCTTCATTTCTTTGTCTTAACTATCTTGAGAATTTTAATGCAATATCGTACACATCGATACAGACACGATGACAGTTTCATAGTTTAAGCTTAAGAATATGAATTGCGGGACTGCTCGCAGCTTAATTACTTAAGAGTTAAAAACTCATTCCCACCAATGATTGTCGATTTTGCTCTAAATGATGACCATATCTTTTTCAAAGCTTTAAAATGTTATTAGAAAAGTATTAAAAGTAATGTATTATAAATAAAGTACGAAATGATCCATTTAAATAGACTTCCATAACTAGAGTTCCGTCATACACGAACTATTTACTAACTTAATACAGTAAACGTTTTATTTTTTACATATGCTATAGGAAAAAAAGAAAGTTATATTCATTTTAAACTCTTACTTTAAAATATTGGAAGTAAAAAATAATCGTTAATTCTTTCTATTAAATGAAAAAATGTTTTAAAGTTAATCAATAAATTAGCTAAATCCTTTATTAGTTTATGGAGTATATTAATTAGTAAGGTTTGGTGACAATTGGTAAATTTGCCATTTGTGTGTTAGGGAATTCTAAACATATTATTATTAATAATAAAAGTACTAAAGTATTTATAACGCTAAATTATAAGAATATTTTTATTCCTAATATAAGCACTGTTAAATAGTTTCCGGGATAAATTAATAAAGCACAGTTAAATCAGCGTCAAATCATAGACAATAAACGTACATAGAGTACAAATTAACATGTACCAGTATTTTTTTGGTGTGTGTTAACAATATTTTATTTATATTGGCACAGATAAATTATTATTATCAAAAAAAAACTGTTGTTTCCAACAAAATTAATATACAATAAATTTTAGAATCATGTGTATTATCAAAATTTAACGCTTCATTACTTAAAAATACTACTATGAACTATTAATGATTAAATAATATTGTGAGACAATTTGACGGACATATGATTCTTAAGTGTGACAGAGCAGCAACATTAGTCCGGTGAAGCTGTGAAGGCCAGATAATTAGGTATAGGATTTGTAGGTGGTAGAGTCACGCTGAAGCTATTATTGGTTTCAGCATGAAAGGGTCGGCTTGCCCGGAGTAGTACTACCCTTCCATAGAAAACCGACGCGAAGTAGCAGTGGTTGCATTGTTGCGTTTCGTTTGGCCAGTGAGAGCGCCGGAGACCCACCTCCCCTCTCCTTTCCTCCTTCCTCCCTTTCCCCCAAAGACGGGCTGGCAACGCTCTTTCGACTCCCCTGATGTTGTTAGTGTCTATGGTCGGTGGCGATCACTTAACATAACCCACCTGTTCGTTTGCCTGCTATGACATAAAAAAAAGATAGTCAAAAAAACCCCCAGCACCTGATACTATGATACCACCAGACACGGAATTAACTATTGTGTGCGCTATAGAAATGTAACCTTTTTCAAGAACAGGCGCAGGAACTTTTTTCGCTCAAAACCGTGAATCTAAACAAAAATACATAATAACAAGTTTTTATAATAAACATGCAATAAGTAATTATTTTTAACTTCTCTAAGGGTACCTACACACTATGCGGATAGCCGCAATGCGGCCAGCCGCAAGCGCAACCGCATCCTGCGACCGCATTGCGGCTAGCCGCATAGTGCGTATGTACCCTTAGATCACACTAAAATATTACAGACAATATGTTGAATAGTTCCAATACATTCCGTATTATATATGGTACTATTAGTATGTTAAATAGTAATATACACAAACAATGTATTATATTTTAATCATAATCATGGCATACGAGTACATTCCATATAATTTAATATTTATTATATTATACATTAATATAACATTTGAAAGGAAAAAAACGTTGCATATATTTTTTTGTATAGTGTTATTTATTACGTGTGTATAATCATTAAAAAAAAAATTAAACCATTTAATAACTAAAAATTGAAATTAAAACAAATAGTCTCGTTACATACAAAATCGCGTTCAAATACAGAACCATTATATGAAAGGTTTATGTATCTGAATTATATTTTTATAATTGAAAAATTGTTAATACGGTATTATGAAACAACTTAAACACAATTAATCCGTAATTAATTACTGCATAATCTGAATTGGATTTTTCCGTTGTGAAAAATTATCTAAATTCCTGAAAACATGTATCAATAAAAACGAATTCTGATAAGTTCGGTGGGCGATAGAGATTTCAACTGACATTCTTATAATTTAGACACAATCTGTTATGCAACAAGATGTTATTTCACTATTTTTGCAGATTCATACAGATCAATTTTTCATCATAAATGATTATTAAATTCTAAATTATTACGTGTATATATGGTACAGTAAAGCAATACAAACGCATGTTTTCAGGGCAGTTAGTATAAGTTTTCACAAATTGAGTTGGAACAACGGTCATTCCGAAATTTTTCAAAATACATTGGAATTTGCACTGTTAGCAAAAACAACTTATAGCACAATAAATTGTTATTAGGATTGCAACTCATCCAAGTTGAATGGTCGTCTCCGTTTATCTCGTTATCGAAATTAAGATGAGTATCTAATCTTTCCAAGGTCACAATCGATGATATCAAAGCCTTTTGCTTACAGCGCCAAAACAAATTACAATTCTTAAGGTATTTCACAAAACAGCGATTTCATATAAAGGGAACTAAGATAATTTCCTATTTAAAATCAAAGTAAACTTCATATTAACCGATAAAATGACGCTAACGTACCTACGAATATTTGCACTTTATATTTATAGTAATAATGAGTTAACAATTACAAAAAAGTAATCTGTGACAACAGTACTTTTTCACATTGTGATACATAATTCTAAAATAATTAGAAAATAAACGAGAACTAACAATTTATAACTATTACTCACTATATAGGTACACCTTGAATTTCCATGAGGTCTTCTTGTTGAGCGTGTGTGAGTGTGTGGGTACTCGAAGCGAGGGGTATTGTGAAGTTGTTATGGTGGGGTCTGGGGCGACGCGGTGAACGCGCCGTTATCACCCTCGGTTTATGGATCTCGTCCATTACAGATGGCGCCACATACGTAAAACCCTACATTATTACAGATAATGTGACTATCATAAGTCAATGCTATGGTGTGTAGAGGTAAGGAAAACCATATTTGTGCATGAAAATGTCGCTCCGTTAATCAAAAAAAATATTTAAATTAAAATTTACGTTTTTCTAGTTTTCATCAAAAAATAAATAAACACTGCGAGAAGAATACGAAAAACACAGTCGAAAATAATTAATAAAGTAAAGTAAAATGTTTCAATTAAAAAAAACATTAATTTAGTTTTTTTTAATGTACGTAATTTTTTCGGTGCTTTTGCGATCTAATTCAATTTTATGCTAATTATCGTAGTGGATTATTCTATTCTCAGTCTGCATTTTAATTTTTTTATAACCTATTTTTATTTAAAAAAAAATTGACTACAAACTTTTTTCAATGCTTATTTAGTCCTCTTTACGTTACGAATGAAGATATTTTCTACAACGATCATATAATTACACTACCTTTAGAACTGACTTAAAGTAGTTCATTTATTTTCAAGATAATTTGAAGGTGAACATGTAAATATAGTCAAACGAGGCAATGGTAAAAGCGGGATGGTAGGATTTTACAGCCTGACTGGGTCGCAACCACTATGTATATGGCGAAAAAGCCCGTCATAGTGATTCACTTCTGCGGGTCGCGTTTCGGGATCAGCCTGTGCATATCCAGCCTTTCGCTGGCCGATATGACAGCGGCGATCGGCAATGGATAGTGTGTCACTCGGTAGTCGCCATTGTTTTTGGATTGTACTGTGCTTACCATCAGACACAGTGCAGTCATTTTGCCGTGCTACAATAATAAAAAAAAACTATCTTATTTTGCTACCAAAATTTAATTTTTAAGTTAATTATTTTTTTATTAATGGTGCGATGTGTTCATCGAAACCGGCTAAATTAAGATAAAGCTCTATAGCTACTATTAGCAACAGGATTCATTATCGTTAAATTGTTAAAAAAAATATAACAGTAAATCACTAATTGTATTAATTAAAGTTTATCAAAATTCTATCACTCTCTACGTTCTTTCACAGCAGTTATTTTAAGATATAATTACAAAATTATTTCGGACTAACTATTTGCTTATGTTAGTGCAACTTTGGAGGGCTTTGGAACTGTTATTTGGTGCTTAGAGCTGACAGTTTTTCAACATGAGACGGTTCTCTTTACTCTCTACTCTCCATAGTCAATACCAAGTTACAGTTGTCGTTAATCTTTTTGCCACTTTGAATAAAACGTTACGCTCGGTCTTGCACATAATACTGTTGTGTAGAGTTTAATGCAAAACAAAGTTAGAATATTATTATATAGGAATCTAAACTTACAATTTATTTATTCTTAAGTTGTTTCTTATAAACGTTCGTGCTTATAAAAATCGTAGTCACTTAAAACTTTAACAACCTCATATTAAATCAAGACAGTGCTATATTTTTAATAAGGACTTAGCGCCTAAAAAGCTGTACTGACAAATTTTGATAGAAATTTACCCAGTAGTTTTTGTCGACAAAGACAGACATCTAAATTTCAAAACATAGAATGCACAAACCTTATCGTTTGCGTTCATTTTAGTTTTGATTACGCTTTTTCTGTCTCTTTTTTTTCTCTCATTAGTTATGAAAAAAAGAAGATAAATAAGAATTAAATTTACCTGAAACATTAAGTTGGCGCTCTCACTGAGAGTTGACTCATCAGGCGAATCAATTGGAGTTTGGAGTGTAAATCTAGTATCAAACTGTGAGACATCGTCTTCACTTGACTGTAACATTTATAATGAATATAAAAATTAATGACATCTATTCATAATAAGATACCATAAGAATAGAGCCTTGTATATAAACTGGACAAAAAAGAGTATCAAGTTCGTAAAGCAAATCTAGGATAAATTATTATCAAATAGCGAGCCCGGCCGACATTGTCCCGCCAAGATAATTAAAAAAAACACTGCGCGCCACTTTGTCTACTGGTGAAAACAGCATGAACATTCGTCCAGTAGTTTTGGGGTTTATCGCGAACAGAAAGACAGACGGACAGACGTGGCTAAGAACTCTACTTTGTAATGTGTAGTGATAGTGTCGCCGTTCGTAATATTTAACACACACACTGAACTATGTCACCTTAACGTGGTATAGCATCTAAATGGTTATCCTGTAGTTTTTTTATATCTGTTTTTATTTTACATAGATTGCATCAAATTTTTCCGGCTGAATGTTTGGTTACTATCCCAAATCACAAGCTACTACTGGTTTTAAAGAGGTGCAACCTGGGCAAAGAGAGAGAGAGAGAGACATCAGGTAATGTGCCACATAAGTTAATTGATTGGAATGAATACATTTCAAATAAATTGCAAGTGATGGAAGTATATGATTATATTATTATGAGTATGTTTCTCTTATCCGAGACAAATTAATTTGGTAATGAATATAAGAAGAATACAAATGTATTATAAAAAAATGAGCACAACAAAATGCTTCTCACCTTGTACTTTTACAAATTGTACAAGGGGATTATATACACATATATTTCTAGTTATTTCGTAAAGTGTAACAATAAAGGGATAATTTTGCTAAAGTAGTTATAGCAACGAAAATAGGTACTTTGATAAGGCTGAATATTTTCATCAAATCCTAAGTCCACGTAAACACAATATTCTTTATCTCTGTGTAATATAAAATCAGTTATTATGAGTAAAATACAAGGTTAGATATATGCTATCAGAGAGTTTTAGTAAATATTTTTATTGTAGACAATTTTTACTACATTGTATAGTTCCTTATATAACAGTGGATTGCAACAGAACGTATGACCAGTAATTATAAATCAAATTGGATTTATCATTAATACTTTTTCCTTATGTTCCACTTAATAAAAAACAGTATAAATCCTTTACAGTGCAGTGCGCTATAACGTCCATATTAGTTTATTTTGGTTGGTTTACCTTAAAATCGATACTTTGATACTCTGTTTATAGCACAACAATAATTTTGTATTATGATGAAATACCTACATTCATAATTTAGATGTCATTATATATTTATGGTTTTTTTTATGTCATAGGTGGCAAACGAACAGGTGGGTCAACTGCTGTTAAGTGATCACCACCGTCCATGGACACTAACAACACCAGAGGAGTCGCAAGTGCGTTGCCATCTTTTGGAGGGACGGGTTAGGGGAGGGAAAGGGAGAGGAGGGTCTCCGGCACTCTCACTGACCGAACGAAACGCAACAATGCAAGCACTGTTACTTCACGTCGGTTTTCTATGAGAGGGTGGTACTACCCCGGGCGAGCCGACCCATTCATGCTGAAACCAATAATAGTTTCAGCGTGGCTCTACCACCATTATTACTAACATATTGTTTATGTTATCAATTTACATAAGGCTCGGACTAAATCTTGAAGGTGCTGAAATTTCTAATGATGCACCCATACCAGCGTTTATCGCCATGAAATATTGTCTATGGTGACACTAAATGCAGATGTGGAAGGGCATTATCGACATGCGTTACGAACTATCAGGCTGGCTGACGGTAGACACAACGCGATAAATGTGCTGGCGGTTTTTATACACATCAAAGCAGTTTAGAGGACGCAAATTTCGAGTTATTGAATGGAATAGACACATATTGGAACATATAATCTGGGCCTTTATCAGAATGATTTTAGACGTTAATTTTAGCGCGACCGGTAGTCGAAGCTTCATCATGCAGACATATGGGAGTAGCATAAGAAAGACATCTGAGGTCCTCTACACAGCAACCTTGTTTTTGTTAATTGCCAAGAATATGCGTGCCGTTACCCTTATATTTCAGTATCTCTAAGAAATTTTGGCCTTAATTACTAAACACACCTATCTTATAAATTGTACACAAACACTGAAAAGTGCTGTGTTGCGGAAAAAGTTTATTTGATATGTGCAGTAGTCAAGTAGAAAGTAAACTAATCATGGAAGTCTCCATAAGAATCAAAATCTTGGGTCCCTTAAGTTTCATTCACGCGGCCTGAAGATCAAATTTAACGTGTACCACCGATGGTAGACGTAGCACGGAACATGTTAAGCGCTCAAATACATAACACTATTTTAATATACAGAAGTATTTGTATAAAATTCCGTGGATAACTTCTTCTGTTCTTAGTAAATTTTCAAATATTTTGATCCATAATCTATTTCCAGAAGAGAATATTTTTAGTTCATTTCATTTAAATATTTAACAGTACTTACCAGCTTAGGCTTTATTGGTGGCTCCAATCTCCTAGCAAAAACGTCATCCCAGTGAACATGTTTGAAAAAAGCATGACCACGAACAGCCGCTGCACCTGCAGCTCCTAAACGTTGATGCTCTGAACGTTTCATTAGACGTCTAATCAGATCACGAGCATCTTGTGTTAAGTAAGCAGGCAACATTAATTTTCCCTTTAAAATTTTTTCTATAGTTTTGGTACGATTATCTCCAGTAAATGGTGGCTGGAAAAATTAAAAAAATCTATTACGTCTATTTGATTCTTTTAGAAATATATATGGAAATAGTATTGCTCATTAAATGATTAGGAAAGTCGTTTCATTAGTATTTCTGTAAAACATCAGTGGGCGGCAGGCCCAGAGACATAAGAGTACATTTACTGATTTTGCAATATTGAGTTATACTTATGTAGTATATTGATTGATATGAGTTATATATACATAGTCGGATCATAGGTTCAGGTCACAACTTTATTTTTAATTTTTGAATACTGGCCAAATATACTTGGACTAATTTTTAAAAAGAACATAAGCGCTTTCCGAAAATCCCGTTTTGTTAATTTTCAAAGATGGAGCGCAATGCTGTTGTTCCAAAATACCGTCCTGACAAAGTGGAGCCCTTTTTCCCAAACGCTGGATTACACGATATGGCAACGTTTAGAAGAGAAAGTCTGCGCTAAACCTCATCTGAATTCGTAGTTTCTCCAAGCATCTCTGGATAAAGCAGCAGCACAAACAGGTATGAATGTGGTTGGTGTGTGTTGCGATCGATGACTGGATGCATCGATCAAGGCTATGCATTCAAAATGAAGGCCATTTTGAATAATGTAAATGTATAATTAATTACATTAAAAGTTTTTGAAAGGATTTATGACCCAACTAGGCATATGTATATACATATAATAATCAGAACAAAAAGGCATGTCTAATAATTTGTTTGCCTATCAGCATGTGTTCTCGAATTAAAAGTAATTTAAAAAGTAATTAACCATTCTTCGCTCAAGGCGCAAAAGATACCGATTTCTCGACTTTTCTATGGTTTGTGTTTTAGATGCACCCTTTTCCCTTACAGCGGCAGTAATCTGTATTATATTTTACTAATGCTCTTTATATGAAGGCATCTTCGGCAAAAGTATCCAATAGTTGATTTTAAAATAATAGAAAAGAAAAAAGAACAGTTGCTGGGTCATTTACAAAACATAAATTGAATAATTTGGATGTTAAATAAGCCACATAACTGAGAATATCTGGTCTAAAATAACACATATGAGGTATTTATTACACAGGTAACTATTTTTATTATTCCACATATTTAGGATACAGAACATGAAAGACAGACAGACGTGACAGAGAAAGAGAATCAGAGAGAATACACAGTGATTAACAATTTCACCTTTAGAAATAAGTAACCATATTATGGAACATGTATGAAATAAATATGTCCGTATGTAATACCAAAATTTTTTTTTTACTGATTAGTTATGAAAGTATACAAGCAATAGATAACGAAAATGCAATTTTTAAAAAATTTGCCTGTCTGTCTGTTTGTTCCGGGTAATCTCCGAAACGGCTAAATAAATTTTGACGGGAATTTCAATGGTAGATAGGTAAAATTATGGGCTGATTTTCACGGGACCTTCACTGATAGATAGCTGACCTTATAAGTAATTTCGATTATTTTATTTTAGACTAGCTGGCACCCGCGGCATCGTTCGCAATAATAACTTCAAAACGGTTGGACCGATTTACACGGGACTTTTACTGACAAGTAGCTGACCGTATAAGAAGTAATTTCGATTATTTTATTTTAAACTAGCTGTTACCCGCGGCTTCCTACACAGTGCTATCTCCAAAACGGTTGAACCGATTTTCACGGGACTTGCACTGGTAAATAGCTGACCTTATGAAAAGTAATTTAGGCTTTTCTATTTTAGACTAGCTATTAACCACGACTTCGTTCGCATGAAATTTAGCAAAAATATGTTATTCACTGTAAGCATATCCGTGAGACATATGCTGTACTGAACTCCAAGAATTAATATAAATTGAAATTCATATATTTGTATATATACATATGTAATTTGAATTATATTGTGTTTTTGGCCATTTCGTTTTAAATACTGCGCTTTCGTCTACATAATTCAGTAACCATAGCAAGATGTAAGAATATTACATCGAGTTCAATGAGCACTATTTAAATTGTCAAATATTAAAAACAGACAGATATAAAGTTTTATATATTGATTTATATTAAGTAAGATTTCAAGACTTCAGGTCATTCATTGTTTACAATTCAACATTATAATTATTAATAGTAATTTTTAAGATAGAAGGGGTCTTTCTAATAAGATATTAGACCATAAATGTATTACTTATTGACAATATGAGTATATTATATCATTATAATAACGTCTTTAAGTCATCGCTTCATTAGATACTTATACGGTGTAAGTGAACACTAAGATGGCCGGTTAAAACTCAAAATATGTTGTTGATGGTAAAGCTCATTTGACACTATTTTTTTTTTCCAACTGACTACGCTATTGACCATGCAAGGTCTTAACAGCTTCACCGGACTACTAAGGCGAGCGCTTAAGGCACTCAGCCGATTTTATTTTGACAACTAGCTCAAGGGTGCACGGCACACCTCGGCTTTGGCTGTTGCCTGATACATGCAATTCGCGACCTATCTGAGCTAACCTAAGCTAAGCTAACTATTCATACATATATGAGTTGTTAGAACATATATGGAACATATCACATTTTGAACGCTCCAACCAATAAGAAACCAGTCTTCATATCATTAACTACTGCAGGAAAATAAATGCATAATGAGTCAAATTGACTTGTGATGTGTTCTTTGCTAAACAATGATATACATACTTCAAATTGTAAAATAATGGACTTAACACATATTAATTGGCATTGTTGCAAATATCTTGTTTCACAGTTCTTCACCAATTAACATTAATTATGAGATTCAATATACAAAGGTGTGATTTTTTTCTTATAATTAAATCTTAAAGTTACTAATTTGGACGGAAATTCATAGGATAACCATAGATATAAAAAGGTTTTTTTTTTAAATATAATTATCTGCCTTGTATGTTATATTTTACATATAATAACTATCAAGCCTATCTGTATCACTTCCTTTTTGGAGGTATGTTAATTTTCAAGTTTCATAATTTTAGTTCAGCGCCGCACTCGTGGCAGGCGGCCGTCGGCTCCCTGCGTGCGATCCGGTGCAGGTACCACCCGAAACAACCGTGTCCGGTGAGTACCTGCACCAGTCGGAACGTCAGGGAGCCCCACTCCCTTGCTGGACCTATCTGAGCTAAGCTAAGCTAACTATTCATACATATATGAGTTGTTGAAATATATATAGAAAGAAAGAAAGAAAGATATATTTATTCAATGCATACAACACGTACTTACAAGAATATACATAATTTCAAAAAGCAAGAGAGATAAGTGTTGCATGTGGTGAAAAGGTCTTTGTCTCAGCACAAGCTGCAAGCTTCCATGTGGAAGCGTTGCAGTGCTGGTTTTCAGACAAAGCCTGCTGTATATTAATATATAGACGTAATTACAATGTACCAAGCATACATACCTCAACAACTCCTATATATATTTCGTATTGGATAATATTCTAAACTATTTCAGTTTGATAAGGGAAAAAATAAAACCCTTCCACTTGCATGTGTAAGCGTGAATGCGTGCACGTGTGTGGAGGTGATATGTGTAATGTTGTCGCAGTGATGTAAGATTTTGTGTCACTGTATCGCGCGAGCAGCGTACTCAAGGGCTCCACGCCGAGGTAACGGACCTAGGCTTGAGCCGTTGCCGAGGGGGGCCTAGTCTGGTGTGCGGGAGCGAAATTTACCCCCAGACCACGGCGGCGTGATATGTGGTTACGCGGGCGTTGGCGTGAGCACGCTCTGTTTGGAGAGACAGGCTGGTACTGATCGTTCACTGCCGTTATTTCATCGGGAGGGTAGGATCATTTGACACACTTTTCGTATTTATATATGTAATGTACATGTTACAGTGTGTGGCGTGCGTATCATATCTACAAATCTTTTTGAAAGAGCACTTTTTACAAATTCTTTTAGAAAGTAAACGAGCCCCATGATTTGTTTTAGTTTATATGTTCAAACTATGTATGTACATACTCTAATTTCAAATAAGAAACTAAACTCAAATTACCTGCCCAATAAGCATGTCATACATTAAAGCTCCAAGGCTCCACCAATCTACAGCTTTGCCATGACCACTTCTTGTTAAAATCTCTGGTGCCCTAAAATAATACAAAACAGCAAGATTATATTAGTGGTAATAGTTTGCCCCTTAGTCCATAAACACATAGGTTTCAGTATTAAATTTAATCTCTTGATCTTTGAGTTTTCACACCTCTTTCTAAAATTATTCTAAGCCATAAAGTTATATATTTTGCTATTTTTTCACAAAATTGATTGAAATAGAAGTTATTATTGACAATTTTTTACAAAGAAAACCCAATATTTAGGTAAAGTTATATACACTAAACAAAATAAAGAACAATGTAATATAATTTAAAAAAAATATGCAAATAATTTAGTAGGTATTTTACATAAATAGTAATTTGACAAAATAAATAAAAATTGATAGTAGCCATAGAAATTGATCCATAAAATAATGTTTAACCAATACAGTTACAGTATCTGTTCAGAATTAAACAATATACTGTGTATAATCCAGCAGTGCTAACAGACCACGTCATTATATCTGGTGCAAAAGATTCATCAACTATGGGCTGAATTGGAGGTATTCTAGATGTATATTGTTTTTTTTTTTATTGTAGCACAGCAAAATGACCACACTATGCCTGATGGTAAGTGCAGTATAATCCAAAAATAATGGCAACCACCGAGTGACACACTATTCACCGCCGGTCGCTGCTGTCGTGTCAGCCTGTGAAAAGCTGGATATGCACAGGCTGATCCTGAAACTCAATCCGCAGAAGTGAATCACTATGATGGGCTTTTTCACCATATACATGGTGGTTGCAACCCAGTCAGGCTGTAAAACCCTACCACCCCACATTCACCATTGCCTCGTGCATTGCATTTACATTTAAGGTGCTATTTTTTATTTGTGTGACACATAATAAAATTGATAACTATTATTATAGTATTAAATTACTCACATATATTCAATTGTACCACAAAATGTATGTGTGACTATTCCCTCTTGAATATGTTCCTTACATAATCCAAAATCTGTGAGTTTAACATGCCCCTGTGCATCCAATAGAACATTTTCTGGTTTCAAATCACGATAGATTATTCCTAAGCTATGTAAATGTTCCAAGGCTAATATTATCTCTGATAAATAGAAACTGAAAATGAAATTTGTATGCTAATTTCACTTCTTTATTAAGTGTTTACAGTGAAATATTTATAACATACATACCAAGCTGTGTCTTCCAAAAATATACCTTCCCTCTCTAGATGCATAAAAAGCTCTCCACCACTCAAGTATTCTAAAATTAAGTATAATTTACCACCGGTTTGGAAAGCATATACTAATTCTACTATAAAGGGATGCTGAAAAAAGAAATGTTGCCTCATTACAGTTAATGACAATTATGAAAAAGCATGTATAAATTGCGTATTTAATGTTAAGAAGTCTATGGATAAATTTGATGGCCAGTTTAATTGATGCATTTTTATATTGAATGTAATAAATTATTTGTAGTAGTAAAAATATTCATCCAATAGGACAGTTATGGCTAGAGTACCTTCACAGCTTCCAATATATTTCTTTCTGCTTTAGTATGAGCTGTATCTTTTTGATTACGAACTATTGATGCTTTTTTCAGGACTTTCATAGCAAAATGTGCACCTGCATCTGTACCCGTAATTTTGCGAACTTGAAACACTTTTCCATATCCACCTTTACCCAAAACTTTACGCAACTCAAAATCTTTCGGACCAAGCCGTTTACACAGACCCGGGTTTACATTATCTTCTGATAGCAGTATAGTTTCAGAGCCTTCAGAACTGTAAAACGAAATTTATATAAATAATTTTTACACAATGGTCACTAAACTTGCTTTTAATTAAATACTTACTCAAGTAAACTATTCACATGCAGCTCAGGATCGTAATCGACCTGTGACATAAAAATAAATATACAAAGAACAACATAAATATAATTGTATTAATTCAAAAACACCAATTTCAAATTTGTATAAACATTATCACTACTAAATATAAACGCCATGTAACAAATCTACTGCGACGAAATATTTTATCCTTGATAATGAAAAGATTTAGAACAAGGTTTTAGGTTATTAAGTAATGTGAGACGTAACGCAATGAACATTATGAAAATACCTCATCAACATCTATAATATCGTCTTCATCTGAATCTCCGACCGTAACCGTATCCACATCTAAATCTAAATCAAAAACATCTGCCATATACGATGACATTTCACATCAGCGACCACTGTTTTATAGTACTAATAAAATAAAATTAGAGTTATTTAGAAAAGATATCCTGTGTAAGCAATATCAATATTCTCTATCTGTGATGTTCAATGATAAACTTGAATAGCTTCACAGACAATTTAGTGATTAGTGAGGTACAATATACAGATTATAATTTAGCACATTTTTAGGGACGAGCCACAGACTAAATAACAAGGGATGCCAATTACCCTAAAGCAAAATATAGTGCAGAAGTTGAAAAACCACTGGATTTCGTAAAAAAAAAGTAAATATTGAAGATATAACACTTAAGTATTTGTTAATTTTTTTTTGTCTTGGAACTTCGTATGGGAGTACTTTAAAATTCTGATCGGCAACTTTTTTGTGTGACATAAGTGGTGAGGGTAAACACTATGTTGGATAAAGTGTTGAAAATACCAATTTCGAAATTATGAAACGTCAGACATAGTCAATACTTGGATGGGTGACCACCGGTAAACATCGCGTGACGTTGGCTTTTCATTCTATTTTTTTAATGAACATATTACCCTGTTATATAAAAATTTCACTTCTATTGAGTATCTTTCTATTTACCGTGTTTTCTTATGATACGACGGACGATAACCAAATGAATAAATGACTAGAAAAGATTCGACAACCATCTTATAATTTCCTAATTTTCCTGTACGTTTACTATAATAACCATCGAAACATCGAAAAGAACATCACTAAGACAATTATTAATATTATAGTAGGTATATCCATTTTACAGTCGATTTGGAGAAGGCAAGTGTAGTAACACTGCACAGATTATGTGAAATGTAACAGATATGAAAAACGTTCGAAACATAGAAATAAAAAAGTAATAAATATTAATTTTTTATTTTTATAGTTATCAGACTTTAGTTTTATAGAAAAACATTAGAAATGAAAAAACAAACTGCAAAATGTTATTATTATTTTTTTCAGAATAGATTTTCATCCACATGTATTAAATCAGAATTGTTTCTATAATGTTCAACATACAAGAATTTGAACGCGCGTTACAGTTTGATAAATAAAGAAGGTGTAAACATGTTTCTAATAATTTTATTGCAAAGCATTGAATGTTAAATATGGTCGAAGCAATAAAGTATGTAAAACTTTAAAAATTAATTGTAAATCAAAGACTGTTTCAATTGTTTAAGTTATTTGTAACATACACATGAACAAATTCAATGGCTAGTGACAGTGACAAAAGTTCGGATGATCATAAGTTAGATGGTTCTTTGAAAAGTAATAAGAAACAAGGAAACACTGCAAATAATGGTAAGTTATTTTGTATTCTCTGTATTTAGTTTGAAATGATAATATTTTCTTATAACCTTATATAATTTCTACAAATTACAACATACATCTTACAACTATTATCGTATCGGCAAAGAAAAACTATCCAAAATATATTATAACACATTGGAAATATATTTTTGGTAGAACAGTTATATAGATAGTCATTGTAGTATGGGTTTCTTTTGTTCGTTTTTACACCCAGGCAACAAATCAACATTCATTAGCCTGAATTACACACTCCAATGTGAAAACATGTCAATATTTGTGACACAAATAAATAAACATGAAATCAAATCATTACCAACAGTTGTTGCATCTTTTTATTTTATTCTTGATTGGTCAAAGCTGGTTATCTTAATATAGTACACATGCATATAATATAGGTATACATATGCACTCAGCGGACTAGTATTGTAGTATTACAATGCTGTAAATTTGAGTACTTTTATTGGAGAAAAGATGATTCAAACTATGTAAAGAGCATCTGCAGTTATATGGATATTATCAGAGGATGAAACAAGTTCATTATTGTAATACAAGGAAACACACAGGAGATCACTACTCTTAAAGGTTTAGTATAGTGGCATTGTACAACAAAAAAGGTGGTGGGTATTCAGCCCAAAATAATTTCATCAAATATAAGATACTTGACTGAGTAAAACATATTTAAACATTATTATTTCATTATTTTTCCTCTTTATTATATATCTAATATTTTTATTATAAATTAAATTCATAAGAAGTGAGTTAACTTCATATCCCTTTAGTTTATATTCTGAATTTATATACAGATAATTAACATATGTTTATATAATCTAGTTTTAAAATGTACAATGATTGTTAACGACTATTATATTCATGCATGCATCTTTTACATTGCTCTAGTCATCTGTCTGTTTCTATTTATTATTTTTTGATATCTGTTTGTTCACATATCTAAGTAAAAAGGTAGGTTCTTCAGTGTCCAAATTGGAATTAGTACAATTATCACTATAATGAATTTGGTTGGAGCCAACATCAACATTTTAAAATGCATTCAAGCAAAAGCTTTTCAATAATGTATGTAACTCTATATTCTTTGCAGTATTTAAAAACTGCAAAACCTGTACTGTTTGTATGTATTTGATATTTGCAAAACTTAAAAATATCAAAGATTAAAAATGTTCAGATAATGCAATGCTTCACTGAGTTATATTGAAAACTTATTTCCTTTCCTGAGCTACCTAATCATAAATTCAGCCATCACATATATCTATAATCACATCTACATACATCTGTCAGGACCGAGTGTTGTCAGATGAAATTTTGAAGAAATGGAAGAAAATTATGAATCTTGACCATAAGTTTAAAAAATTATTACTTGGTCCAAAGTAATTATTTGTATATACCCTTTAAAATTTTAAAGTTTTTGTCCTAAAAGTTATTGGATTATAATTTATATTTGCAGCTTGTAAATTTATTTTCACATAAATGCCCTTATTCTTTCCAGCAGTTTCATTTTGATGTAATGTTAGTTCATTAATTATTATCTAAGAAGTTTTGCAATTTAAACTTATCATCAATTTATTTTTTACATTAATTGGTGTTCATCAAACTGAAAAAACATACAACAAATATTTAATTTAGTCCGGTGAAGCTGTGAAGGCACATTAGGTCTTAGTCAAATTGAAAAAAACTATATATGTTACTAAAAATAGAAACATCATACCTGTAATTTTTTAAGATACCTTATAAAACTTTTAATTGCGGTTGCTATTGAAATTCAGAATATAAACTAAAGGGATATGAAGTTAACTCACTTCTTATGTATGGTTGTATGGCTGTACAGTTTATTGTATATAACCAATAGTAAGAGTAACCTATTATTATGATTTTGGTCATCCAGACAAAAACTGAAAATGTATGTAAATGTTTATTCAGAAAGATACATTTGAAAATGAATAGCTATTTACAGTCCAGAGTTACTGAAATCACTTATGTCCATTGTTAAATTTCACCTAGTAGAGAACTATATACTATCTGTGCCCACAACTTCGTCCGCTTGAAAAATTAATGAAGGAAACAGTCTTTTGTTTACCATGTCTTATATATTATTTATAAATTATATAATATCCTGTTTTTGTAAGAGATTGAATTAACTCAAGCTGTCATTCAAATTACATTAACTTTTCACAGAGTGGACCAATTTTAATGAAACCAAGACTTAATGTTACTTGAAGAAATGTTTTATGAGTTTCTTGGTTATATATGAGATTTTAACATGAACACAGTACTTTAGTAGTAATTAGTGTCCAAAAAGACAGACTGTCATTTCAAAAAATGATTGAAAGTAATAAAATAGTTATTACTTATTCCTAGACAATTTTTGTCACAAAAATCTAAGAAGTACAGACACATTACATTTACATTCTTAATATAAATATATACATTTACAGTGTATTAATCTATTTCCACTTTCTATTCATTATTTTGCATCACACAAAGATTGGCTAGTATCAATGTTTTCAATTTAGTTTCCTATCATCTATATAAATTACTTTATAAGAATATTTAACAAAGTCTAGTCTGAGTGTAGAATAACATCTCATGCCTGAGCGAGTCATAAACGGTTATAATAAAAATTAATACAGTTAAACATAAAGTTTAGTTTATGGTACTTTATAAGTTTAAAGTAAAACAGAACAGTACTCTTTATAACAGTTTTCAAGACCAAATGACAAATGTTATACATGTTTCAGACACGTCACTTGCATATAGGGATATCAATAAAAAAAAATTGGTATTGATTATCAGTATATCAATTCAATTTCAAATTCAAACAACTACATCAAATTAAGTCAATATATTAATTATTTTTAGTACATATAATTTACTAAACCAAATATACTTGTAAAATATTGAGATAAAATGTAATTCATAATGCGATACGCTTTATTGTAAGAACTTATCAAATACAACATGTTCATAGAACTTAAAATATTTATATGAAATAAATATTCAACTTATGGCCCACGAAAAGTGACTTTTGGCTGACACCAGTGTGACAACTATGGCTCATGGCTTTTTTGTATGAAATGTAATAAGAAGCTTTAATGAATAATTTTAAAGTTTAATATAATTTACTGTACCTAATATTTTTAATATCGATCTATTGTCATTACAGTTTTATCACATTGATATAAATATCGTTCGTTTTAGGGATTGTAATATGTTGTTGCAAAATCACATACAATGCAACCAGTAATGCAACCAATGGTGTGCGCGTATTATATATCTCTAATGATATGATTGAAAGGATTAATTTGCGTGTATTAAATTGTACGAATTCTTTTTTATACGAAAATTGCGGAAGTTGGCAACACTAGACGTCAACCATTGCGTTTCGATTCTGAAAATTAGTGTAACTTTATCGCAAATCATAATGGATATCCTTATAGAGGAGAGTACAACAGAAAGGGTTCCAAAACTCTTAGAAGAAATCATAAATAAGATGTATGAAAACAAGGAACATGATATTTTACAAAAAGATTTATTATTTGTTCTTGTTGTTGTTTTGATGATAGAAAATGGAATGATATTTGTAAACGATAATGTTGAAGTTATAGATCCAATGGTCTCTATTGACACTGAATTACTATCTCGCTGGAAATCTACTGTAGGATTCTACGAAACATCTTTTGTTATGTGTGGTTTTAAAAATGTTATGGTAAGGCTTACAATGAGTCCGTTAGGTGGGATAGCCATTGTAAATGCAGTTATCAACGTGCTTAATTCAGAAACATATACGATCTGCCTACCTGTGAGTCGATATGTAGTATCTCCATTAGCTACAAATATTCCGATGAAATTTCGTGACCTGAAACATTTTTCGTTAATGTTCAAGAACAAAATAGTGTGCCCAGTCAAAAGTCGAATTCTTAGTTATAATGGATATGCGAGTGCAAGTCTGATAGGCTTACCTGAAGAAATATTGTACAAGATTATGCTTCTTATGCCGATAAAAGATGTACTGAGTACTTGTAGGACATGTACTAGAATGAAATACATACTGTATAATGAAACACTATGGCATAATTTGTTTAGAAGGGATTTTAATAGTGCAGTGCATGATGATAAAACAGTATGGAAAGAACTCTACAGGGATGCATATGTTATTAAACAGGAGCATCAACTTAGAAATAGAACCAGAGCATCGGGTACGATGCATGATTATATGGATTATTCGGATTATGTATCTTACATTGATAATCCCATGTGGGGTATGACAATATGAATCTCCATGTGTAATTATGTTTAAATGGAAATCATTTATTAGGAATTATGGTTGTTGATTTCTTTACTATGACAAAAGTATCTTGTTTAACATGTTACATAGTTTGTGATAATTACAAAATGATGCAGGGATTTTTGTGGGGACATGCGGGGGCATGTGGTGCCCTTAAAGGGAGATATGTAAATATGAAAAAATTGCTATAAGTTGGTTTTCAGTCTCTAAATTTTAGAATAACGTATTATTATATGCCGCAAATACCCAAAGTTACAAGGTGTACATTTTTGAATTGAAATACAAAATATTATGTACTTACAGCTTTCGAAAGATTAGCATGTACCCAAAAAGTAAGTGACAAAAATAGGCCTAAAATGATGTGTATGAAAATGAAAGTATGTTGATAATGTATTTAATATTTCCTATTGTTAGAACTTTTTCTGCATATAATTAGGTAAAAGTTTTCCAAGAATGTTGATAACCAATTTATTTATTACATGTATTGGTAGGACATCATAGTTGTGTACAACTGTGTTATTATAATTAACCATTACATACTTATTATTTATTCAGAGGTGTATTTAATTCTTTTCAATTCCCAAAATAATAGTCTCTAGTCTATAACTTTGAATCTTTAAGCTAATTATGCTAAATATTTATGAATGGTATATATCCTAAAGCTTTCAACAATTTTTATCACTTTATCTTTGTGGGATTGACAGAATAGAAAACAAGTATTGAAGGAGAAAGATCATTTAATATTTAACTAATTCAAGTATTATATATATATTTAAAAGTATTATGTATTTATTTGATTAACTTCATCTAATTAAATAAAGTAATAATTAATCAAAATAAACAAATGACAGGAAACTATGTAACTTTAAGAAAATATGTTCAAAACATCAAAAAATCTATAATTTAACTTTTTATTGCATGTGTTATCTCAGTTACCCATGAGATGGACGGTGCAAATAATAAATCTAAATGAATAAGTAACACTGTATTGTATCTGTGATTTTTAAATAAATATTATTTCTTAAGCTCATATGGTTATGTGCACATTATTAAATCCATTAATATTTTTTTGTTTTAATTTTTGTCTATGTGTACCAGCAGGTTAATTTGCAAAAAGGAGGAATAGATTTTATCCTTATTTACCCAAAACATTTTTTTATATTTAAAGAATTTATTACATCAATTACTCCAAAATATAATTGGCGAATCATCATTAATAAATAAATATTAGATAATTCTTGGATGTCAGAATAATGAAAGAAATGAAATGTGAATGTACAATATCATAAATTTAAATTTTTCAGTAAAAGTAGTTACAGTCTATTGGTTGTGGTGTTGAAGTGGTGAGAAAATGGAATTATTATAAAACCCACTACATTTGAAATTGTTAATAGGTCATCAGTTCATATGGTGATTCAACCTGAGCTGTATCTAGATAATGACTTTATGTCAAGTTGAACTGAAGTTATATCGGGCGAATATTATTATTCACATTTTGACATAGTACACCTTAATCCTAGGTATAAATGCGAATGTGACATATTTTTTATTAACATTTCAAGTTTTGCATACACATTCTCAAGGGTATAAAAAACAACATAGGTACCTTTGAACAAGAAAAAAGTACTGTTATTGTACTCGGGTGCTCGGTCAAATCTAAATTTACGTAAACAAAAGGTAGTATTACATGCTCATGGATCTTTTAGTTTAAGTTTTGTGTGACTGCTGTTTTCATTCTGAAATAATAGTTCGATAATGCAACCATTTTGAAGTGTTTGCGACCAACTGAAGTACGAGAAAATCACAAAGCACATTTGTTTATTTAAAAACAACATGCAACACATAGAAATAAGTGTAATCGTTAAACTAATGCCTATTGTAATTTTAAACATATTTTTAAATCATGGAAATGTTTAAAAATCGAGTGTGACGTATAATGTCGATCAAATATTTACAATATAATTATCACGATCGTTATGATATGACCCGGAATAATAAAAAATAAATAAATTTGTACGAGTGTATTTACGAGAGCTATTATTAACAAATTGAAATACGCCAATGTTATTCAAGCAATTACTACTGATACGAAACAAAATTCATCTTGTGTTGCTTGATAAGCCGCATACACATATTCTTTGGTTTTCTCTTTATATTTCTTTAGGCTGTGTTACGGCATTTTTAAACATATCTTTGTCAGTAATCGAAACATATTGAAAATAGTAGCACGGTAAGGTGAAGCCAATGTGGTGAGTACAACGAGATTTGAAAAACAATGATGACATTCGAGAGACAGACAGATTGTATCTGATCAGATTGTATCTGATCGCCGCGTTGTCGTCAGGCTGGCTTGAAAGCTGCTATAATGTCAGATTCCGAAGCATGACAACTTAAAAAAAGAACGACTGTGATTGGTTTATCACATGAATATGATGGTCGTGACGTAGTCTCGTGCGAGATGCCTACCGTCCCGTTTGGTACTGTTTTTTTTTTAATAACATAGGAGGCAAACGAACAGGCGGGTCATCTGATGTTAAGTGATTACCGTCGTCCATAGACACTAGCAACACCAGGGGAGTAGCAAGTGCGTTGCTAGCCTGTGTTTGTGGGGAAGAGGGAAGGAAGACAGGTGGAATGGTATGGGAGCCTCCGGAGCTCTCCCTGACCGAAGGAAACGCTACAATGGAAGCACTATTACTTCACGTCGGTTTTCTGTGAGAGGGTGGTACTACCCCGGGCGAGCGAACCCGTTCATGCTGAAACCAGTAATAGCTTCGGCGTGGCTCTACCGCCTAACAAAAACACCGATACGATATATGATGATCGCGATGCGGTCGGATACAATTGTATCCTACTACCCATTAAAGCCATTATAATTATTATGCTACGTTCATATCTATATAGTATATCTATTAGTACGTTGCTTTTACGCTTTTCTCGGATTTACTTTTGAGGTTAGTTTTTAACATGATAAATGGTCAAACCTTATGGAACTAGCATATTTTGCCTGCACTTATTAATGTTATAGCGTTAAGTCAGCCACATAAGACCTGATATCACAGTTTTTCGATATATCGTATGTTAAGGAAATATTTGATTGAAGAAGGCGTTACTTTATGGGAATCCATCATTAAATATTATAGTGGACGTTACTTTGCACTTCCGTCTGGAATAGTTTGACAGCTATCACGAAAAACAACATCGATCTGAAGATGGTCCGTAACGGAGCGAAACACGTTAAGACGTGGTAGCTACCAATCTATTCCAGGCAGAAGTGCAAAGTAATGTCCACTATAAAATTTAAGGAAATATATTATAGTTTGTTAGTTGTAAACGCTTATCTCTTCCATTCCATTATCATTACTATTAATAATTATATATAATTAAGATTTCACAGTTTTATAAGAATCTTAATGTATTTTACTTAGGTGACCTTGAAGATAAAACAAGCCACGGTGTATTTCCTGCTAGCAAGACTGGATCCCATTTAGCTACATCCTATAGCTCCAGTCTCACTAATGGGGATATAAGTGAGTATATAGATAAGATAAGAAATATAAATATAAGTACATCGTACAGTAAATTTATAAATTTCTGAGTTTCCTAAGGGAAGAAATTTGATAAAAAAGAAACATTTGGGAGAAACTGGGAGAGATATACATTAAACAAATGATTGAAATATTTTTTTATTTGTCAGTTTGTGCTCAAATTACGGGATGTTGTGAATCAGCTTGTAACACGTTTTAAGACTTTTATGGTGTTTTGTATGATGCGTACTTGTAACTATGTATATTGTATATACAAAAATAATTTGTATATGTGAAATAAATAAATACCATAAGCGTTTGATCAATCCCTATAAAAGTTAGCACACCTGTGTGTTTATTATGGGAAATATTATCTATATTAGCATATACGTATAACTTGCCACGAGGTGGCACTTCAGTATATCACCTTCAATCCAACTATCGAACGTCATCAAGTTGGCGTGTGTAGATGTTTGAAGACAGTCTTTTGACACAATATGCATTTTACGATAATTCAACTACATATTTATTATAATACTAGCGGACCCGGTAGATGTTGTCCCGCCCTGATTATAACAAAAAATCCTTGACAAATTATGTACTAAATAAAACCTTCGTCGTGAATCGCTTTACCCACTGGTGAAAACCGCATGAAAATCCGTTCAGTAGTTTTTGAGTTTACCACGAACAGACAGACGGTCGCGATAGGGGACTTTGTTTTATACAAAAGCAATAAATAAATACCAAACACTTGCGGAGCCGCGAGCACGGCTAGTATTTTTTTGTTTACAGAAAAATAGTATAAGTAAAAACCGATTTCATGAACAAGTGAGAAAGGTATGGAACGATTTTATTGTGTTTTTTTTTTATTGTAGCACGGCAAAGTGACTGCACTTTGCCTGATGGTAAGCACAGTACAGTCCAAAAACAACGGCGACCACCGAGTGACACACTATCCATCGCTGGTCGCCGCTGCCATGCCGGCCTGCGAATAGCTGGATATGCACAGGCTGATCCCGAAACGCGACCCGCGGAAGCGAATCACTATGACGGGCTTTTTCGCCATATACATGGTGGTTGCGACCCAGTCAGGCTGTAAAACCCTACCACCCCGTTAACTTATACCCCGCGTGGAATAGTTACTTTGGGCTAAATAACACGCGGAAGCTCTTAAAACGAAAAACAAAAGATTTTGAAACATTCTTCATTGGTGCTCCGCTCCTATGGGTCTTTGCGTGATGATATGTAGCCTACAGCCTTCCCTAAATAATTTATTTAAGACTGAAAGAATTTTTTCAAACTGGACCAATAGTTCCTGAAATTAACGCGTTCAACCAAACAAATAAGCTTTATAATATTAGTATAGATTACTAATCTTCTCTCGTGCTTACCTCGAGCCGTCATTCAAATTACAATAATTTTTGATAGAGTGGACCGATTTTAATAAAACAAAGACTAAGTTACTCCAGAAGATATGCTTTATGATTTGTAAGGTTTTATTGTGAACCCTGTACTTTAGCAGTGATGCGTGTTCATACAAACAGACAGACAGACAGTTTCAAAAATGATTGAAATCCTATTACTTATTCCTAGACACCTGCAACAGTTTTTTTTTCACAAAAATGAAATCAAAATCAAGTACAGACACGTTACATTTACATTCTTATTGTATGTATAGATAGATGAAATGATAGAGGTTGTTCGTGCATTACGCTGAAACTACTGAATCTAAAACAAAATTATGACGACATATTCATTTCATATAATTTAATAAAGTTTCAAGAAACTAAGGTTTTTTATAAGAATACTACGCGATCAACGATTTGTATTTTCTTGCCTCAAATAAGTCGGGCAAGCGGTGTTGTGCGCAAGCGTAAGACAACCCAAATGTAATCGCTGGTATCAGCTAGTCATAAATAAATATCAAATATTATAGGAGGTATTTTTCCCATAATGATTTAAATATCTTTAAAATCTTATTATATTTGCGGTAAATAATTTTATATCATAAGTCTTTGCATATAAAATTATCCCAATTTTAACACGTTTTACTGAAGTTCAAATTCAAAATTAGTCACTTCTGATACGTTTATTAAACATATTTTAATCTTTCTTCTATATTTGTTTTCTGAGGTCGGTAATAAATATGACGCACCGTTTTAAATGTTTACTAGCAGGCCTGGCAGACGTAGTAAAAGATCTTCGAATCAGTTTGCAGCTCCACCTACCGGTTCCAATTATAAATCTAAACCAGCCAGGGACTCATTCAAACACACAATTTTTTTGGTCAAAATTGTTTCACCCGATTTGGTGAAGTTCAGTCACACACACACGGACTGAAGAATTATATAAAGATATTTATTGTCATTTTATTATTATTTGTGCATTCCATTTATCCAAATCATCAGTGAAACGTATTCTACAATAATATTATATTGTGACATTTTGTTCCACGCCAGCTGACCTGAATGGCCTATTAGGGCTATATTTTCAGAAAACAAGATTGATCTAAATTAAATGACGAATATTGCCAGTCGTGGTATAACGTATTATTAGTTAGTATCGGTAATATTAATAAAAACACGTTTAAATAATCAATTAATGATTTAAAATCAAATCTACAACATTTTTGTGTTACGCGACGACGCGACGCGTCTGTAACTAAATTTATTTTGCGGGTGTTCCACATAGTATAAGTTTGAAATTAACTGCAAATATAACTTTGTCGCTTAATCATCCCACACGGGATTTAAAAACTATTAGTTTCGAATTTATTTCTTGTCAGAAGACTTACCTTTATTCCAAATTTTAAGATTGTGCCTTAGTTTTGGTTAATCTATAATTTGAGCTGAAGTTTTAATATGAAACGTTATGGTAAAGGGGCATCTTTTTATTGCGTTATTTGAGACACTTGATTTTTTTACAGTAGTATTAGATCATATATATACCTTAGTTCAATATTAATTTGAAGTTTATACCTTAAGCCATTTTCGAACAAAAGAGCCTTAAGATATACACAAACAAACCGGCAGAAAGGCGGATAACCGAGTGATGCTATCAGGGATCAGTTTATTTCGTTACGAAATATGAAAACCTATATATTTTATAGTTAGTAGTGTAATTTTAATCGAGCTGAGCTCGCTATGGACGTATCGTTATTCCCTTTATCGCAGACTTTTTTGCCATCTTCCGTCTAAAATATTTCCATACAGCATTACTTATTTACGAGGAGTGAAGTTAGAGTTCCTTAACAATCTGTAATGAATACCTGTCGACAGCACAATTGTAATACATACCAAGTATTTGCATCATTTGATACGCAAACACAACGCATACTATACAATCCAGCCTTATCCAAAGACATAATACATACTTTATGGAGTAGGCAACTATGAAATATGTATTTCTATTAAATATAAACTTTGGATAGGTGGTGTGCATATTATACGAAATATTTCCGTTTGTACTGACTACATAAATAAGTTTCACTTTTTTCGTATTATGGCGACTTATCGTTTTTAATTGTTTGTTAAATAATATATGTTGTTAAGCTTGTAAGCTTCATTTATTTTGCCGATGTGTTTATGTATATTTATTAAGTGTAAAAAGTTGTTTTAAATTTATAATAAAATATATAAATACGAAGTGAATTGCTGAGGGCACTGGAACAGTTCATATAATAGACATTATACACGTGTTTGTTTGAGTAACGACGAACCGGGCGGCGAGCCGTATACGGAGCTCGGTAAAATAGGAAGGGTGAGGGATGCGCACATGAGATGCGCCGCACGGCCTCCTTTGGGGTCTAGCCTCCGTGGCGCTGTAATCGGCGCCGCGTTAATGTGAGTTCTGTGATCTGACCGCTACACCGAGAGTGCTACATAGATGCTAGGGCTTGTGGTTTGGTTTGGATCTGATGGAAAGGTGTAGGTAAACGGCCGTGGAGGGCCTTCGGGCGCAGCGTAACAAACCGCCGTGGCGGTGCTACGGTCCAATGCTCACTCACAGCAGATCTGATGGCGATTTTCCAGTATATACTAGAGGTGAGCTTCAATTATATATTTGGTGTATTATGTTGACGATATTATTGTCTCTGAAGGCACGAATGTTGATGCAGTTAACTGCTGCGATTCCAGGAAGATATATAATTTAATGTTTCTGTTATGTTTTTTGCAATATTATGTTAAAACACTGTCGTTTACCTATAATATGGTATTGTTTTGTATATCAGTGCAGTGCTTCGATTGTCTTATAAAGGATAATTGTTAAAGTAATGAACATGTTACTCATTATTTGATTGATTTCAAACTGTTTTGACTGATTAGTTACTTAAAAGAAGCGGCGACGTGACGCTTTGCCGGCTAGCTCAACTGAGTCAATTATAAATCAATATCCTAAGTGATACGTGTAACGTTTCAGATTCTAATGTGATTTTTGCAATTACTCTGTATTTTAAATAATAATGTCATTTGCATTTTATTTTCAAAATTTGTTTGTCATATTATATTAACACTTTCTAAAAATGCTATTGGATAGTACACAATGGAAAGTTGTAAATTATTAAATTAAGTATTATATCTCAAAAATGTATACGAGTAACAAAACAATGTCACATAATTAGCAGAATCCCATAAAAAGAATGATAAAGTAAAAAACGTTAATTGTACCCGGTTATCATTCCTATTTACTTTTCATAGAAAGTGTAGCGAAACAGGAAATATTGCATTATTTACTTTTTATTCTTTCGAATATGTTTACTGATAGAAATAACTTAAGGTGTTCTTTCTAACGTGATCTGTTAACAGTAATCGTTTTCATCCTATATTTTATTACCACACATATTTGCATTTATGTAAAATGTATGTTATAATTTATGGTTTTATATAAGTTATATTGTCCACATACTTAAGGAAGAAATTGTTTACTGAAGGTAATTTTTAATCATCGATTAATTAGAATTATGGAACACGTATGCTGAAAACATGAGAAGAAAAGATATAATAGGATTGTGTACTTTTAAGCCCGTTACAAGCTTCGTTGCATGTGTTATACGGCATACACGCTTCTAACATAAATACATGGTTCGCTAATCTTCTAGGACGATAGGCATCTATTTATAAATAAAGCCTACATGGGTAATCTCGCCACGATTGCCTTGCTCATCGCATTTGATCGTTCGACCAGAAAGGCTGCGTCATTTTTATGCTGAGTACACAATTTTAAAATTACCTAATTAGGTGTGTTATTATTTTTATCTATATTTCGTTGCCAAATATAAAGTGATAAGGGTAGTAAAGGTAATTTGTAGAAGGTCGAAAACATCTGACATATTTTTAATTTATTAAACCGTGTTTTACATTTCTTTAATTTTCACTGAATTTAGTGTGTTTTGCGCGTGTTGTTTTTTGGATAGAGAAATAAAACACTGCGGATTTGTTTATTTCATAATAACATTAGAAGTATAGTATAACTTGTCGGCTGACTCATCACCTGAACTCCCTCAACTTACTGAGATTGGAAAATTTTGATAATCTAAAAAACTAGGCATTAGGTAATTTGTGTTTTATAATATTTACGAAATATAACCATAAATAATTACGTGTTAGCTAATTACTTCAAATGATTGCGTTACTTATTAAAATTATTAGATACTAGCATGCCCGGCAGACGTTGTCCCGCTCTGATTATGAAAAAATCCTTGAGAAATACGTTCGTATGTTCGGTAGTTTTTGAGTTTATCGCGAACAGACAGACGCGGTAGGGGACTTCGTTTTATACTATGTAATGATATTATAGGCCTTAAAAACTTTTTTTATGTTAATCATTATATAGGTTTTTTTTTTAATTTGGTCATAAGTAGAATAATATTTAGGAAAATACGGAGTAACGGAACAAACATTAGGATTTGCCCGCGGCTCTGCACGCGCCATTTATATTGTAATTAAAAATGTGTAAAATTGTAGGATGTAGAATTACAGATATGCTCTTCCCAATACATTTGTTTACACGTACGCCTCTACTGTAAATGAATCGTCCTATACCTATAATATTCGTGCAAGTGTAAAAGTGTAAGCGATAACTTAACAAAGGTCTATATGAATAAGAACGACATGGCAGTTCACAAATGCGAATAAATAACCATTGATTTTTATATATTAGATTTGTAATGCCGGATGGGATTTGCCATATTTGAAACTTAGATCCACTATATAACCCCCCTCAGTAGTCACCTACTAAGTTATACATTATCTATCAATGTGTCTTAAATATCAGCTAGCCTAAAATAAAATAACCTAACTCGCTCCTTATAACTTCAGCATCTAGCAGTGGAAGTCACGTGAAGATCGGTCTACCCATTACGGAGATTACTCTGAACAAGCAGCCAAAAAAAATAAAAATTCTTTTTTTCTTATAAGTATGATATATGCTTTCATATTTATTTACTAGACGACCCTTGCAACTTCGTATGCATCAAATCAGTTATTACCGATTTCAATTGTATTTTTAAACGCAAAAAATCTTAAAATACTTCAAACCCGATTGCAGCGACACCTACCGTTTCCACTTGTGAATCCAAACTATCCAGAGATTCACTGGAATATAATATACCAAGTGGGTACTACCCACTTGGTATGTGAGAAATATTTTTTTAAATATTTATTAAAAAGCTGTTATTATGACATTACATACAGACATTTCATTTTTAGATACGTGAACCGATTAAAATGTATACGTTGTAAATAAAAAAACACAAGGTTTCTATATCCGTATGTTCACCCACATTACTCTTGCTATAATTCAAGAACCACTTAACCGATTTACGTGATTTTTTACATTCATATATATGTGTCCTTTTGTTATGTTAGGTAACGTAACTATAATTATTAATTAAGTCGGAATTAAAAAAATGTTCTGCTTCTTGCTAGATATTGTGTAAACTGACAAATATAGAATAATACTAGCGGACCTGATGGACTTTGTCCTACCTTGATAATAAAAAATAAAAATCCCAAAAGTCAACCGCAGCGCCACCTACCGTGCCCAATTGTGAATCTAAACCATTCTCGGATCCACTGGAACATGCACATAAAATTTCATCAAAATCGGTCCAGCCGTTTAGGAGGAGTCCAGAGACTTACACACGTACGGAAGAAATTTATATACTCGTATAAAGATGATGTAATTTAAAAATGATTGCACGATTTTGTGTATTATGTACATGTATACAGGTGGAGTATTTTCTAAATAAGTCCGGTGAAGCTGTTAAGGCCTTGCTAGGCCAATGGCGTAGTCAGCTCGGAAAAAAAGTATTTTCTAATGTCTGCTTTGCTAGTTAACACTCAAGTTGAAGATCTGTTACAGATGGCCTATAATAATTCTATTGTGGTAACTGTGACCTTGAGAGTCAGTCGCTTCTTCTAGGCTTAGTGTGTTACCGATTTAGGCCACTTCATCAAATAATATCAGATGAGATTGTCTTCAAACCTATACCACCTATGAACTATAAGAAAATCTAACTTTTATACCTGAGCCACAACATATACTGCTCTATTTTACAATCTAACAAAATAAATGAAGTACTTAAGGTGAATAAATTCTCCAATAAAAATAACTTCAAATATGTATATAAATCATATTGAATTTGGCATCGTGGGTTTTGATAAAAGCGTTGGTGGGGCGGGGGTGCAACAGTACAAAACCAAAATAAAATGAACGAGGAGTAGCGCAAAGTACTGTTTATCTTATACAAAACAAATAAAAATATTGTTTAGGAGTTTAGTTTTTGCTAGGAGCTTATTCAATGATTTTTCTCAAGGAAATAAGCAGCTAAATTTTCATCAGTAATAAAATATTTAGAACCGTGAGTCACAAAAGAATTTACATGCAGAGATCATTATAATTGTAATAATTACAGTTTGAGTTTTAATTCTTAAATATGATAATCAAGGTTTTTAACTTTGTGCTGGATATCATTTACTTTTGTTAAAATATTTCAATTCGAGTTACATTTAACAAAACGTTCAAGAAAAACTGCAATAGGGAAAAATAATTCTTAACAATATTTTGTATCTCGTAACCGTTCAGTCAAACCTTATATTGAATTTTCAACAAAATTACCTACATTTTTAGTTGTAAAAGACTTCTCGATTAGACCAGAACATGATGGTTATCCTTTTTGCCTGGTTATCAAAAACCTCGAAATCGAAAATTTATTGATAAGCAATTATCACTGTATTGAAGTAATTACTTGCCCTTGAGATCTAGTCTAATTTCTTAGTTTAAGATGTTACTAAAATGTTTCAAATGAAAAATTGGTCCAGTTTGATCACTAGTCCTTGTCATTTGATCAAATATTTGTATAACTTTCCAGAACCAGGATGTCGATGGTTATACTGTAACTGTTGTGTAGTTTTCATTCTCCTTGCAAATATATAATCAATCTAACAAAACGTACATTAACAAGCACCAATAGAGAAATACTTTGATATCTCGACACGTATCAGTCGCTATCTAATCTCATAAGACTGTGTAATGTAATATTTTAGTTTTAATTTACATTCCGTTCTTATACATTGTTGGTTTTGAAAATGAAAACATGGTGTGTGTTTATTGAAAATGTATGATTAAGTGTATAGTACCATGGTGTGACAAAATGGATGCTTTTAGTCGCAAGTTCAAGCCTTTGCATAGGCCAATAGATGATGATACTAAAAGTGATTCTGGTATAGTGGATGCAGAAGAGAACTGTGAGTTTACAATCATTTACTTAGATGTCATACTTGATTTGTTATCATTTACAATTTTCTTATGGAAATAGAATGATAACTGTAAATTATAACATTTTATTGAGAACGAACAATCATATTATGTGGCATATTTATACATATATAAAATGGCTGTAAGTTTTTATCTGTGTATCATATGATATATGTGAGAATATGAAACTCTCAATTTTGTTAGGAAATTCGTACAATTGAGTGGTTTTTCATGAAGAAAGATTGTATGCTATTTGTGTTACCCTTTGCATGCCGCTAGGTGACGCTATATTTATTGTTATTAAGTTGTATACTGTATGTATTATGTATTTCACACATATGACGTTGTGGTCGGTAGCTAAAATATTATAACCTTTCTATATATTATAATATATATATTGAATCATACAGCCGAAAGTAGTGACTTTAAGATTACAAAATTTGGATCACTTTACTTTTTTTTTACCGCACTTAAATAACTGCGTAACTCTTTCCATAATACATTTTAGAATCGGTGCTTTAAGATTTAATTTAATTGTTGAATCAGTCCCGCGGTATTTCAAGGTAATGCTCATTATGTTGTATTTACATATTAAAATATGTTTTCAACATGGTTCGTTCTCTATGCCAGATATATATTATTTTTGTAGCACGGCAAAATGACTGCACTATGCCTGACGGTAAGCACAGTATAATCCAAAACCAATGGCGACCACCGAGTGACAGACTATCCATCGCCGGTCGCCGCTTTCATGCCGGTCTGCGAACCCGCAGAAGTGAATCACTATGACGGGCTTTTTCGCCAAATACATGGTGGCTGTGACCCAGTCAGGCTGTAAAACCCTACCACCCCGCTTTCGCCATTGCCTCGTTCGTTATTCAGCAGGGTGCACCACGTGCAGGTGAGGTTGGCTTGGGTGTCTCAAGTCTTATGATGTTATTCGACACCCCTTAAACCCCAGATATATTAATCTACAAATGTAATTTACTGTTATAGGTATATCCATCTGAAGTAATTTTATATTCATGGTCTTTGTGAAATTAAGTATACCTTGATTCGTATGATATTTACTCAATAAATAAAACATACAATCTAAAGCTCACGTTTAATGAGGTTTTGTCTGAAACTTTACTAAAAGGTCAAAGGAAACAGGCCACTCGTTATCCTCTGTTTTGTTTCGTTACAAAAAAAGTCTGTTCTACTAGAAATTATAATATTAAAATGCATTGGGCACAAGAATAAAATAAGTATTTTTGGGTATTTCATTGTAACCTGTTGACTAATATATTACCTAAACCCTAATCTTAGTATTTTATATAAACTGATATAAGTTATTCATTATTATACATATTATAGATACTCTGATACACAGCAATCGCTACCCTAAGTACATTAAACACTAATACTGTTAGTAGAAACGTGTGCTAAATATGTATACATTAGTTCCATTAGTGCCATTTCTTTTGCGTTTTCGATTATTACTACGTATAAGAATTGTGAAAACGTTAAATAAATTGTATATTTAGAAATAACTAACAAATCTAAACTTAATATACTGTTTCGTACTATTTTTATTTATTGGATGAGCCACTGAAACTAACTAAATTTAAGTAATTCAAACTGTACCTGTTTTTGTTACCTAAGCTTAAAAAGAAATTACATAGTATAGTGTGTATAGTAGGTAATATAGGTATAATAGTATAATTTATAGGTATAGTATAATTATAATAATATGTAGGTAATATAACCACAACATGCAGTTGTATATGATATATATATATATAGTATTGGTGTATGTTTGAACAATTCTTATGGTAAAATACGTTAAAATATTTAGTATTTAAGTCTTTAAAATAATCAGTTACTTTGCATTAACATAACCCTATTTATTCAATAAGAGCGGGAGAAATTAAAAAAGGGATGAAACAGCTTGCACCTGCCCTTATAGAAGCGGGTGGGTGAGTTTGTAATTTGTATCACGTGGGTTGGCGATGGAGTCGATGCCCGATGTGCGGCTATGCAACCTTCCTGATGTAAGTGTATTACGATGGCACGATATTGTGATTTCAAATACATAATACTCATCTATGTGTACAAAATATGCGTGTCGCATAATTTATCTATATTCATAACATAACTAACGTTAACATATATTAACGCTCCATTAATTATTTAAATTTTGCGCAAACGGATTTTCTAAGCAATAAGAATGGAACACTAATTCTTGTTTAAAATATAGTATTGTATATACACATATTACTTGATCGCAAAATAGATTATATTGAAAAAACAAGTTACTCATTCATAAAAAAAAAAACTAGTAAGTTAATAACGAATACAAATGACGGTTAATCGTTTTAATGTTAACATATCCAATGTTCATGCTGGTTGCGTGCCGCCATAACACCCAGTCATCTTAGAACGGTTTGACGAGACGAGTCTAGTGCACTGTGCATTGAACATGCAGGAGGGACGGAGGAAGGCAGGCGAGCCCCCACCCTGCCCCGTGCTACCGGCCAGCCGCGCGCCAGTTTGCCATTGGGCGTCCCTCGCGGCGCAGGCACTTCTAAATGAAGTTGTTTATTGTTCGCGCCGGTTTCATATCTCGTGTGCCTTTATTTAGTGTTCATTGAGAGTGTAATTAGTGTTGATTCGATGTCGGCGATGTCATTGTGTGTACATGATGGCGGCACGTAGTTGACATGTCGCTGAGCGCGCCTATTCAGGCGGCGCGCGGGACGAGAACTAACAGCCTCGATCAACTCGATTTCCAGGAGAGAAGGCAGTTGATAGCGAGCTCATTGTCCCTTACTGATTTCTTGCACGTAGGGGCCAAGGAGGTTGCTGCTGTCGCTGGTTCGTACCCCTTCCCTTTTTGTTTTATATACATACACACCCAGCCACATTCCTAACAATAGCTTTGCGAAATCAAGATTCATGCATGTATATCATATATGGATTCAGTTGGCTCATTATGCAATAAATTTTGCATTCATATTAATCTTCTAAATATGTCTTACTATGTTTGTCTAAGTTATGATGATATATTGTTCTTAATTGGTTTATATATGAAGTTAGTTAAAACACAGTACTTACCACCTAATATAAAATTAATATCCGAAAGTTCCGTCTTTCATTAACTTGGTAATATTTAATTAATATCTTTAAATATAATGTTTATGTTCTTTTAGTTTAGATTTTTATGATTTTTTTGGTATAATTAAAATAAAATTTAAGTTGTAGCCGTGATCATTACGTATGTATCTGCAGGAGTGGTCGGAATCGTTTGTAACCACAACTGACGTGAAATTCTCATTAATCCTTACGTGACGTCCTGTTGTTAATAAATGTTGCTGATATTTGTCTATGACTTTATATCCTTTATACATAAATAGGCTAAAACAAAACAGTTAAGTATAAGTAGCTTTTCCTTCTTTGTTTGTTTTTTTTTTATTAGTGGCAATAGATGAATTTTAGTGTTGTTAAAAAAAATTGGAAACATTTTGTGTGTACACACCAGCGATGTGTCTTAACATTTATTTATTCGTCATACTTTACGATCCATACGTTTCAATCTACAGAATTTGTACACTCTGGCAAAAATATCTCAAAAATATTGAGACATAACAATTGATGCTTTACAATTATAGAAACATGGTTTTTGTATAGAAAAATCTCGTTAAATATAAATTTAACTACTTGTGAAGAAACTTTTATTTGTAAATATTCTTGCAATATTTTTATATATATTAACGTACGTACTGATTTTATAATTACAAAAGTCCACCATGCTTAATACGATAGAATCAATCACGGAATTAACCTTAGCTTAGAAATCGTATGTTACAGCCTCAGTTGAGGACAATTGTAAGGTCAAATTATTTATTCTATGAGTGCTTTGTGAGACTTATTTCTCACTTAATATACGCATGAAACTAAATTTTTAATCACAAGTATTTCAATAGTAATATGTAGTATAAAGAAATAAATCTATATTTATAATTGTTTATAGTATCAGGATCAAAACGATCGTTACACAATTTAATATAAAAGACTTCAAGTATGTTAACTAGACTGTACTGCAAAAAATATCTCTTTGAAATGACTTAACAACACGATAACAATTATTAATTCTTTATGCTCTATTTCCTTCTCTGGTCTAAAAGGCAAATGAATGTAATAAATAATTTTAAATTTATCACATCATAAAACAAGTGTTAAAATAAAATAAACATATTTTCCTCAATATTAAACCTTTTTATCTAAAATAATGTATAAATAAATGTAAGAATGTTTAAACATTATTTAACTCCTTTATAATTAGAAATGTGTAAGGAAACAGTAAGCTTGTAATGGCAAATAACATTACTGTATCTATCTATATAAATAAATTAGAGATCTGCAGTTGTGTGCGCATCACGAAAAACCCAATAGATTTGTACACTACAAATTACACTTGGTCCTTATCTAAAAACATATCACTAAGTCTTTAGAAATGACTACGCTATTCGCCTGACACGCCTTTACAACTTCACCGGACTACATTTTTAATGTTTTGAGAAACTACGATTTTTATAGACACTACGCTTACATTTTGCTATTTTAGATTATTCTGCGTTGTTATTGTTAATTGCGTTGGCAATTAAGTTTAAAAAGTGTATTTGTCACACTTGACATTGGCAAAATTGCCTACATAGGTAGAGGCCGTACCGAAGGGGAAAAAAGCACTACGCGTTATACCATGTGTGAAGTATACATAACATTATTTACAAAGAAGTCTTGTAAGAAAATGTATGTATTTGTCCTTTTTTTTACATTTTCCTCTGTACATAAATTTATATTGTAAAGATAATAAAAAACGCTGAGGAAGTCCCGTGTATCAGCTGGATATTAATACAGATAAAGAATGAGATATAGTCAATAAATAATTTGTTCATTTAATCATTATCATTTTATGGAACTTACTTTTTTAATGTAAAAAGTTAAATAACCATTTCTTTCAAACATGGAATATACAATACGAATAGTTTACTATCGATTTAGACAGTGATTAATAAAATCATCTAAAGATATATAGTCTATTTACTTATCTACTTGTCTCTCGTACTTGAGTCGCATCGTCATTAAAATTACAATGACTTTTGATAGAGTGAACCGATTTTAATGAAACCAAGACTAAATGTTACTCGAGGATATGCTTTATGATTTTCTTGGATTTATCGAGAACGCAGTACTTTAACACTGATGCGTGTTCAAAAAAAAAAAGACAAGCTTTTTTAAAATTGATTGAATTGTGTTTTACTACTTATTATATTCCAAGAAACCGGCAACAATTTTTTTCACAAAAATGTAAAATTAAACGTTAGATTTACATTCTTATTATATGTGTAGATAGTTACTCGATATTAAATTTAATCTAAAATTTAATTTTAGTAATTTACAAATAAAATTAACTTGTCCTTAAAAATTGATATTAACAGTGACGCATGTTTAATATCAGCACCTCCAGATATCAGTATTTTTATCATTTTTTTATGACTTTTTACAAAAATATACATTTATTTCTAATTTACACTATTCTTAATCCAAATTTATTAAATTTTATTTTCTGTTTTTTAGTTGGGTTTTTTGTGAATCCGTGTTTTTTTAGTTTTTTTTTTAAACTATTATTTATTTTTCGTTTTTTAGTTTAATTTATTTCGGATTTTTGCATTGTCATCGACCTTTGACAGGTGTGCAAAATTTGAATTAAATCTAATCGTTCAAAGTAGGACAAAATCGAGCTCAAAGGGGTCGGTTACAAAAATACATACATACAGGTGAAGCTAATAAAAGCGTGTTAATGACTTTATTTCAAAATATCTATCATATGTATATTACTAAAATTGCACATGTATGACATTAATTGAGTAACTTTACTTCTGGTTAGTAAAAGGAATAAGACTTAATGAAAATGTACGTGTGTAAAAGGATATAAACCGTTGAGAACAAATATATTTAAATTAACTTGTCTCCACTTAATAAATTTCTGCAGTATGTCTTCGAGAATAATATTTGTGGACTTATAATTAAACATACAACGAATGATAAGGCGTATTACTATGGGAATCGATTTACCCACGTTTTCTCATAGCTTCATCATACCATATATGGAGATTGAAAGCGACAATAGTAAACGATTTCTCTGCTTAGGTTTAACGTTGATGTTCTATTGCTTATCGAATAAAACTCGTTCACTTTCATATATAGTTAGTTATATTTTTAAAGGTAACAGTTTAACATGACATTCCATATAAAGAAATGTCGAATTACTACGTTGAAAATGTTTCTTAGAAATAATATAAGAATTGATATTTTTTTCCTTGATATAGGAAATGTTTCGTACAGAAATAGTTTTAGAAGTTGAAGTTTTTACAAATTGTTTATTCCCAATAAGTAGGTCAGAATTGCTTAAATGAAAACTTAAGTAAAAAATAAAGGTTACATTTTTAATTGAAATCACCATTGTATTAAATTATACAATAAAAAAAAACATGGAATTAACACTGAATAAATTCCATTATCTTATATATTAATACGTGAAGCCAAAACTTTGTACCCCTTTTTAAGAGAATTGCGCGAACGGATGGACTTGAAATTTAGCATAGTTAAAGTTTATATGGCAGAGAAGTGCAGAAAGCTATTTTTTTAGTATAAAGTGCATTACGAGTGTATTAAATTAATTAAAATATACATTACTCACACTACTGCTAGAAGTTTATACAACACACATGTAAATGGAAAAGACATTTTGACAGATCCGTCACTTTACTTTTACGTTCCAATTAATTACCAGTTCAATATTTTTAACATGAATGACGTTGCATGCCTTACATGCCCTTTGAAATGAACTGGTCAAATCGTAGGTTAATTTTATAACAATATAATATGTAAATTCATAATATATATACATTAATAATTAAGTGATAAACAATTTATTTTATCTTTAATACATTTATGGTACCACTGAAATAATTATTATTCTCTTTGGTCTTATTGGAAGTCAAAATTTTTAGGCGATAGGACTGCTTTTACTTCGTGTCACTTGGCTTCATGTTGTCATAAAGGAATATTACCAAAGTCAATGTCAATATTATAATGTTTAGTATTTTTGTGGTGAACTCACTTCAAATGATGATTTAATAAAAATACGTTGTAAAATCAAAATAGGAAAATTTGTTTGCTCATGAAAGTAATCCATGACTTGGATCTCCGCGGTTACAATGATGCAATTCAACCTGATGTAGCAATTATATTTAGTACAGTTGATGATGAATTTTGAACAAAGATGAATTCATTTTCAAAAGTTAATGGTAGTATTCAACTTTGTTTTGGATTCGTCATTTGATTCTATTGTGTATCCATTACTTTTCCAAACGATCATATATAAATGTTTATATGATTTTAAAACAGGAGCAAATAACTGAGTAGCCATGATGAAAACCTTTGATTATATTAGTACCCTTTGACAAAAGAACCCTAATAAAGTTTAAACTTTAAAAAATCAATTAACTATGGTCGAATGTCGACCACTGGGCGCCCGCTAGTACTTTTAATACTACTACTTCTTCTTACCCTTATCCCACATAAGTAGGGTCGGTACAACATGTTTGTCATATTGTGGTGTATGATTTGGCTTAATTTTTACGATAGGCCGACTGCCTGACATTAACCGGGATTTTTGGTGTACCACTGTATTTATGATAATCATTATATAGTTACGACATATCATCATATACGATCCTTTAACTTTACAATTTTTCCGTAGGCTTTAGCTTTGGTATGCTATTTATAGTCTCTGCTTGAGCGGCACTACCGTTCCGGCCAAAAACGAAGTTCTTCAAGATATATGGTTTGCTTGCTATATTGTCATTTCTATGTAACAGACAACTAGCCAACTTTAGACTATTCCCGAGAACTGCATTTTCGTGTAGCTTTTTCAGGAATCGTTGTTTCAGAATTTCTCAGTACTTCCAACTACGCAATCTATTGTGCCACTGTTTTCGTGCAAAATTTTCAGGTTAATAACTCACTTGTTTTTGTTCAACGTTGATGACTGTCATAACAGAATTCGCCTGCGCGAATACACACACACACACACATATATATATATATATATAGATATCAGTTATTTCTGTAATATAGTTTGAATCATAAGTTATAAGATTGGGAAGTTTCTTTTTGTAAACATCAGTAACCCAAATCAGCGTCATTTTTATCCTTTCCATAATGTATATTATCTACATTATGTGTTTTTTACCACAGTTCTAATACATATTCCGCTAAAATATTTCGTTAGGCTTTCTCAAAAATTGTTCTATTTTTAATTATCATTTATGTAAACATAATATTCCAAAAATTGTGTCTTGACAGATATCGGTATTACTCCATGCACAATTACATTATCCTAAATTCTAAAATCATTTTAAGATTAATGTGGATTAATAAAGCAACGTCAGGACTTAGGGATCAATAGGACAAATAGGACCAATATATTCGTTAACTTGTAAGTAAAAGTTTACTTTAAGACATTTTTAACGTGATTATAAATTAAAAGATAAAAGAAAATTGTCCTTTTTCCCAAATTAAGAAAATACAGACCTCGCCAAATCTCCGAAAATAGGGTCACATAACACAAATTCAGGCATAAATACGTATTAATTATATATGTCTAGACAACTTAAGGATAAATAAGTGCTAGTCTTAGATTCCTATAATAAGGAACTTCATTTCAATAATATTTGAATTTTTTTTTCTTTTGAACTCTTGACTAAACATAATATGATACGCAAGCTCAAACATACGGCCTATATTCAGAGCGGGCAAAAAGAGGGCTGCAGTTAATAAGTTAGCAAGTATAAAACATATTGACGTTTATCTGAACAAGTTTCCGTCAAAATATTATGACAAACATTTTGGTAGTTTAAATTCATACTAATCATCAACCACTCCCTTTTGTTTCTGTTTTTGTTCGCTCCATCAGTAAATGATGTACATCATGAATGTTTCCACATTTCAATTATAATTGAGTGAATTCGTTTTATTCATGAGATATATGCGACATTTTCTGTTTGTTTTTTTTTTCGAACTGACTCCGCTATTGACCTAGCGAGGTCTTAACAGTTTCACCGGACTACAAAGGCGAGCGCTTAAGGCACTCAGCCGATTTTATTTGACAACTAGCTCAAGGGTGCACGGCATACCTCGGATTGGGCTGTTGCCTGACTCATGGAATTCGCGACCTATCTGAGCTAAGCTATATATTCATACTTATATGAGTTATTGAAACATATACCAAGTACACATACCTCATGTACCAAGCACATATACCTCAACAACTCTTGTATGTATTTTGTGTCGGACATTTTTTTCTAAACTATTTCAGTTTGATAAGGGAAAAAACAAAACCCATCCACTTCCATGTGTAAGCATATGTGCGTGCACGTGTCTGGAGGTTATATGTGTAATGTTGTTGCAGTGATGTAAGATTTTGTGTCACTGTATCGCGCGAGCAGCGTACTCAAGGGTTCCACGCCGAGGGAACGGACCTAGGCTTGAGCCGCTGCCGAGGGGGGCCTAGTCTGGTAGTGACATTTTCTGGTGTATCTGTGATCGACCACTGTAACTTAGAATTCGGATATCATTGCAGTCCTGTTTGATTCCGGGTTATCATTGTCATTAGTTTACAGTTCTATAATGAAAAAAATACGATGGCAGTTGGTATTTTTAAAGAGGGAACGGACCGAGGCTTGAGCCTCTGCCGAGGGGGGCCTAGTCTGGGAGTGACATTTTCTGGTGTATCTGTGATCGACCACTGTAACTTAGAATTCGGATATCATTGCAGTCCTGTTTGATTCCGGGTTATCATTGTCATTAGTTTACAGTTCTATAATGAAAAAAATACGATGGCAGTTGGTATTTTTAAAGGAATTTAATAATGTAAATTTATTGTTTCACGCCGTGCAGTTTCACAAGGGCCCATTACACGGTGGCTTTGTCTCTCACGCATCACCGTAACTTGTAAATCGGTTTTCTAGCAAAATTCGTGTGGTACTCAGAGGCTAAGTGAATCGGTATTTATCGGTTTCATTGGATTAAATAATAACATTTGAAATACTGGATTCTCTTCAGTTCTAGACATAAAGGGTTAATAATTAAAGGTTACAAATAATAAAGTCCCATGTTCTCATATGTGTGCTCCCTAAGTTCGTCTAAACTACGTAACGGATTTTAATCCGGATTTCGTTATAATTTAGAATTTTTTTAATCGACATATGCAACTTATGTATATTTATATAAGTATGGAAAAAGTCGATGTATTATTATGAAGTGGTAAGAAGGAATTATCGGGCGCTTACATAAGAAACGCTGACTAAAGCTTTATGATATACCTAAAAATAATGTATAGTCCCGAATTAAACATATTAAAAATTCGTACAGAAAACTCCGGGTTGGGTATATGTTTATCTCTTAAGGATAAACCACAGTAATTATAACATATTAATAAAAAGTAATTGGTTATTTGCATCGTTATTATGATAAAATTCATACTCAATAAAATATTTTAGGTACATTGGGTATTTAATGTAGATTAAAAACTACCATTGATGTTGCGAAAACAACATATCCTTTTAATGAATATAGTGGAAGATAACAGAGATTAAAACTACACACAACAAAAAAGATTTGTTCGATACCTACGTAGCTTGTATGACTTTGATGAACCATATAAATCAAAGCGTCAAAAAATGGATCTAAATCGTTTAGACACTCATGACGCCACATTAGTTCATTGCACCTATCCGAAGCCATGACGAGTCGCTAGTGTATACTCATTCAATGTTTCTAATGTGACATTTCTAATCAAAAGGTCGAGTGAGACATCCAATAAGTATTACTTCTTGGTTGTCAGTGTATTGACCACGTATCCACATTGATATTTATGTATAAGTAACTTGTTTGTTTTACTTATTCAATGTATTACTCGAGAAATTGATTATTATATTTACTGGTTATACCAAAGATGTGATACTAAATTTATTCTTTATTATTTAGCGCAAAAGTCAATTTTTGTGCATAGTGTATTGCAGTATATATTTTGAATACTTTTTGCGTAATGTTAGTTGACGGTAATCGGTATTATTTACCACATTGATAGGTATAATTATTTGTTTTCATATTATGTTACTTTTCTATTATTGTACGAAGTAATGTAACTTGTGTGAACATAGTCATATCACAGTTTCTCTAAACGATATGTTTAAAATGTTTCGTGAGTATTGTGAGTGAATGAAAATGTAATGAACAAATGAATAGGAATATATTTATCATCGAAGCAGGTTGTATATACCATTGAATAATTTTCATTGCTCTGGAATTATTATTTTACATATATTAAAAGTAGTTTCTGCCCGCGACTTCGCCCGCGTGGTATAGTTACTTTGGATTAACTAAAACGCAGCGGAAGCTCTGAAAAGGAAAAAATCTGAATTTGAAACATTCTTCTTTAGTGCTCTGGTTCTATTGGTCTTAGCGTGATGATATATAGCCTTCCTCGATAAATGAGCTCTCTAACACTGAAATTTTTTTTCAAATCTGACCATTGATTCCTGAGATTACCCCCTACAACCTCACAAACTTTACCTCTTTATAATATTAAGTATAGATAAAAAATAATATAACAATAATTACATACATATTTTTAAAGAATTGTTTGCATGGCCAATACTGTCTTGGATATCTAAGACAAGTGAACGTTAAGATACCCGTTACTACATATTAATACAGTGGTGGGTGTACTACTATAGCGGTCATGGTCTTTGAAGATAAATGGTACTAAAGAAATAAGGTATAAATATTCAGCAAGGTGAGATGTGAGACGCGGTGTTGCAATTCCGTGTGATTGTATTATAACTATTAATCATTGTAGGCGATGTAGATATTCACCGTCACGAAACCATGAGTCACATAGTAGGCGTAACTATTATAGATACTCTTGAGTGTAACTTGATCAGAAACGCTTAATAACAAAACACTGTTTAGGATTGAATTACTACGTAGCAATATTAATTGAGGAATGACAGTTATTTATTTTTTTTGTCCTGTGAATAATGTTTTTGCAATTGCAGTGTACTAGAGACAAGTATATAAATCCCGCCCGAATTATAATCACCGTAATTAACAAAAAGTAATAGTAACAAGGCAACTGCTTTTAAATTTACCTAAACAATTAAAGCTTTTTTTTTAATGTCATAACTGGCAAACGAACTTGTGGGTCACCTGATGTTAAGTGTTCCCCATCGTCCATAGACAGTAACAACACCGGGGGAGGCGAAAGTGTGTTGCCAGTCTGTGTTTGGGGGAAAGGGAGTGAGGGGGGAAGAGGAGAGGAGAAGGGAGGTAGTCCTCTGGCGCTCTCACTGACCAAACGAAACGTAACAATACAAGCACTGTTACTTCACGTCGGTTTTCTATGAGAGGGTGGTATTACCCCGGACGAGCCGACCCATTCATGCTGAAACCAATAATAGCTTCAGCGTGGCACTACCACTCTTAAAACTTTAAAACGCTTAAAACAAAATCGAGAACTTGAAAACAAAAAGGATAACACTATAAGATACTCATAATTTCGGGATGTTATTATGTCGCTGGAAGAGAGTGGGGTGCAAATTCTAATGATGACATAATTATAATTGTGTACTTAAATTAAATTTACAATTATGGTTGATTATATAATATATTACTAGCATATATACCACTGAAATTACCGGTGTCAAATGATTAATAAGGAATAATTCATAGAATAAATCGTTACTCATTTTTCTTGGTTTTTGGTTGAAAATGTAATTAAAGCCAATTTTATATTATAATCCACGCAGTGCCGCGACGGAGCGTCTACGGCGCGATGAATGAACTAACTTTCGTGATTTTCGAGAAAAATAATAAATTATAACATACAATTGTCGCGTAATAATTCAATACTGGGTTTGAAATTCATTATTTTAGGAATTTTAAGTAAGTATTCGCTTTTTGTCAAACATCAAAACTATAGTTCTACTGTATGTACTTATAGATTTTGATAATCGTTCAGTGAGTGGATTTTTTAAAATGAGGAACTGTGTCTCGTTGCTATATTAATTAACCTAGAAACGACAGTACGATATTATCCTATCCGATATTAACCTTATTATCCTCGGTATTCATTTCAACTTTAAAAAACCCCAAGTCTTGACTCACGCACACGTAACCGAGAAATCCTACAAGGGTTCCGATTTTCCTCATGTTGTATGGAATGTACTAAATATTCCATTAAGTAAATTGGTTACTGATTTAGTCAAGCCAAGCCGCTTTTTTCTATTTTTCGTGCGAGTAGCGGTCATCGCCATGTCTTACTGCTCAGTCGTACTAAACATGTACCGACGTATTATTTCAGGCAAATTCATGGATCCTTTAAAGTCATATTCGTTTCAAGTTCCCGTTTATTCTTTGTGAACTTCCATTATAAATCCATGTAGAAGAAAATTCATAATTGCGAGATATTTTTTTCTATTTATGAATTTTCTTATCCTTATCTTTTTTTCTTTATTATATATATTTTTTAATTGTAGTGCGATAGTGGCGGGGCTCTAAAAGAAAATAACTGCGGCAAGTCCACCACCACTTATGTCTGAATGCGACACGCTTAATCGCTCAACCACTATGTCGGCTATTACGACATGTGTATGATGGCCGTGATCAAGACGGACGGAGGGACGGACAAAGTCGTGGTGGTCTAGTGGTTTGACCGGTGGAACATCATTTCGATGTCCGCACGTTCGAACTCCGATATGTACCAAGGAATTTTTCGGAATTAGCGTACATTTACTAATTTAAATTGGTAACACTATCGGCTGACGGTGAAGGAAAACATCATGAGGAAATCTGAACCTGAGAAATGTTCTTGTAGTACTACTATATGTGGGAAAAACCATAGAACTGTGGATTTCTCAGAGTTTGAAATCGCCAATACGTCGTGGGCTGGTGTGGTGATTATGCCCTATACCTCTCTTCGGGAAAAGGCTTATGACCCTGCAGTGGGTCTTCTATAGGCTGATGATGATGAAGACGGACATCATTGCCAGGTCCTACTAACTGGATGATTTATAGATTAGCGTCTGACCACAATCTGATTAACTGACGATGTGTCCCAAGATGGTAAACTCGCTATACCTAGAGCTGCTGGAACGTAGCCATAGACGCTCGGTGATAGACTTTCAGTTTGTGAATTATAGCAGGCGGGCAGCGGGCTTAGAAGAAGCTCTATCACCATGCTACGCTTTAATTTGCTACGGTTTACGGTGTAAGGGGTGTCGAATAACATCATAAGACTTGAGACATCCAAGCCAACCTCACCTGCACGTGGTGCACCCTGCTGCATAACGAACGAAGCAATGGCGAAAGCGAGGTGGTAGGGTTTTACAGCCTGACTGTGTCGCAACCACCATGTATATGGCGTAAAAGCCCGTCACAGTGATTCGTTTCTGCGGATCGCGTTTCGGGATCAGGCTGTGCATATCCAGCTTTTTGCAGGCCGGCATGACAGTGGCGACCGGTGATGGATAGTGTATCGTTCGGTGGTCGCCATTGTTTTTGGATTGTACTGTGCTTACCATCAGACATAGTGGAGTCATTTTGCCGCGCTACAATCAAAAATAAATATAAAAAATCATGACGTTTCCTCCACCGAAAGATACGCCACATTCGTAAGAAATCGGGCCTACGTCGACGCGGTGTCCGAATAAACTTTAAGAAACCATCGTTGCTTTAAAAAATCATCTTCCAATTCTCCTAAAACATATCATGTAAGCTTTATTAGCATATTCATATTATTCCTTTATTGTCTGCTCGTGTTTCAAAATACTTGTGTACTGTATGCGATCGTATTGCGAACGATTGTTTGGTTTGGGCAGTACCTTGTGGGGTATTTTAGTCGCTAAATTACTACTCACTCGGGTTATTCCCTACTATATGAGGCATGGACATGAGTATTCAAATTATTTTAATTTTAACCTGCTTAGAATACTTAATTATTGTAAGTTTTTTGAATGATATAAACGCCTAAATTTAACCTCAATCACATTTAATGGAAAAGGATTATAACGATAATCTTCGAAAATTCGTAGATTGTGTAATGAATTTTACTCTCATGTAATCTGTAGGGAAGTTTGACTTGCACATTTTTTTGTGGCATTTTAATATTTTCCATACCATAAAATATATGTCTTATTATATTTTACTGTTATAGATAGCTTGTCACATTAAATTTGTAATGTAGCCAATGTTCTCGCTCCTGTTCTTTGCGCTAAAGTGTGTGATGTGCAACATACACTGCTATATGAGGCATTGTAACTTAGTTCTCATAAGACTATGGATTAGATCATCACTTTTCCTCAAGTGGAGTGCAAGGTCGTTCGTTACTTTTCTTATGTAAAATTGTGTTAAAATACATTTTTTCCTGTATTCTAAAACCTTGCTTTGGATATTCACCGTCTACCGGGAAGCAGTAGGTAGGTCATTCCGGTTTAAAACCCAGCGCTGTTCTTTCATCACACTCTGGTCGGGGAGCGGAAACTTATTTGACATTTCATCCGCAACGTAAAAATATATATTATAAATGTTTTCCATCAACTATTGATATGGAAGTTAAGTATAATATAGAATAACAGTTATGGAAATGTCAAGTTACTTTTAATATTAAGTACATACTAACAACCGCTTATGACTTCGTTCTTTTTAATTACAATATATACACTAATAAGAATAAAACATAACCAACGACATGTAAGAATAATGCAGTTTCCTATTAGTAAAATAAATTTTAGAATCGGATTTATAGTTTCTGCGATAACCTCTTACAAACAAATAAACGTTACCTCGTTATATTAATAGTATAGATATAAGCGATTCATGGTACAAATTTGTGTATTGACAATTTATTTTTTGTGGAACGTAAAAAAGCACTACCGTAAACTTTTATGTTGTCATCATACGAAATGAAATGTCACTGTAGACGTTTCTTTTTTAACGAACGTTATAGTAGTATTATAATTGTAAATACATTATTTATTGAAAACTTTTGATACGTTTCTTCTTCAAGTAATCATAATATTCTTTTCGAATTTCTACCTATTGTTCTCGGAATGCTGGACTTGTTACTTTGAGTCGATGCTCGATTGATGCTCCTCGAATATTAATGATGTCGTTCTACGGTTTGTATGCATGCCTTGTATCTTCGCCTTTCTCGTGTCCATCCAATCTCTTGGTCATATTCAACTCTGTGAACCCATAAGTTCCAATAAGTCATGTTAATGTTATTAGACGGAATGGTAAATATTTTTTTCTCTTTAATATAGGTTTTGTCACATATAAAATATGAAGCCCCGTAAGAACATCGCATATATTATCTTAAATTCCACAATAATCAAGTATAATCAATTCTTAAAAGCTAAACTTGCGATTTGATACAACATTTTTGCGCTTTGAGACGGAGGGTCTAACAGCATCGAATTACAAATCCATGGATTGAGTAATATTTAAAAAAACTCTACAACCTTGGTATTGAACACATTCCATCAAAAATGCTATGGTATCTTCAACCACACCACACACCGTGCAATTAGGTGATGGTCGTTTTCGCCTTATAAGGTGTAAGAACCTATTTGATGGAATGTGTCCTGAGCGAAGTCGGAGGGCTATTGTTAGGTAAAATCTACATAATAAATTTTGACCGATCTATGGAATGTCTATAAAATAATATTAGGTGTTGCATTAATAATTACAAAGGATTGTTGATAAAATATCAAAATATTGATATATTTATTTTTAAATATCGATAATATTTTTTGGACGATATAACTATAGTTCGATATTAAAATATGGATATTGGCGGTCGATATTTTTTATTATATACGTCATCACCTTCTTTTTTTTTAACGTTGGGAAATCCCTTATGGATACGCCACCCTCCCGGGGGAGAGGGTGGGTTATGTCCGAGTCGCACGGACTAAAACCCCACGGTGTACCGACAGACCGTTTTCTGGGGGCGGCAAGGGATCCGGACTTATCGCTGCCGAGCGTGGTTTCGGCCATGCTCGGCAGCGAACAGGCTTGGCGAACGATGGCCTCCTTCTGCGAGGAGGTCATTTCGCAGAAGGAGGAGGCGGAGAGGGCCCGCGAGGCAGACCCTCAAAGTGGCCGTCTCCACCAAAGGAGGACAGGCAGGAGGAGAAGGCGCTTCGCCCAACTCCTCCTGCCACCGTAGCCGGACCTGAGGGGATGGGCCGGGGGGCCCATCTCCTCATTGCACGGGT